>OY740770.1:56812476-56871752 GCA_963513935.1 Aphrophora alni | reverse complement strand
GTTAGTCCTTAGTCTGAATTCTTGAAGCGATAAATCCAAACGTTCACTTTTATTTGACAATGTTGGTTAGATTTTTGAATAAATTCACTGTTTTTATTACATTTTATAATAAAAATAATATTCAGATTGATAATTTTTTCCTAAATTTTTATATCGACTAGAGAGTATGATTTATAGCAACTATATATTTTGTTTGATAACAATAACCTCTTCATATACGTAATCAATTACTGTGATTAATTTTGAAATATTTAATAAAAAACTTCATAAAATTTTATTTCCAGAATAACTCTAAAATGGTTCTGAATTACCCATTTTATATAAGATTCTGACATAAGCTTTCTCATTGGTTTACAAACTGTCATAATTATTATAGAGTTTCTTTTGCCAATTACAATATATTAGTGTTCAATATATTTTCAAAGGCTTATGTAAGTTTTAAATATAATATTGTGAATTAATTTTATACCAATTTGAATTTCAATAATGTATAATAAAAATTCTGAACATACATGACAATAATTATAAACCGTTAGAGATAATATAAGTGTTTAAAATATTATAAACACATATATTTAGATAATATGTGTGAGATAAAAGCCACAATCATTCTTTAATAGATTATCTCAGAACAAATATAAATATGTGGGTTGTTGGTAATCTATTTTAACAAGCACAAAATTTGTGAAATTAGTTCTCAATAATAATTATAATTACCGATTACAATATTATCGACACTGTAATAATATTATTATTCAAATTCAATATTCGATGACAGAATATTTTTATTTTATACCTTTATAATGAGTATAATATTTGCAATGATTATACTACAGTGGTTGATGAAGTTGTTATAGACCGGAATTCACATGATCGACAAAGGTTTATGCGTCATATTTAATCTGCTAAATTTTCTTGACTTGGAAATATTTTTCTTTTCATGGAAGTTGTAAATTATTTTTACACGTATAGTTATAACTATAAAAAGTAATCATTCATTTGTATAAACGCTTATTATGGCACTATTTTGGTTTGGTGATAATAGTAATATCAAAAGAGTGTTGTTTGTATATCTTTGGTTTTATAATTTTACATTTCACAGATATTTACTCACAGAAATAAAGATATTTATGAACGCTTGTTATATTTTATTAAGACTTATATAGAGTTTAATGCATACGTCAATATTTTCTTTTGTACAGGTTTAATTGAAGTACGGTAATAACATATTCATGGTACTCTTGCTAATTCAACTGACTATTAAATAAAAACTTCTATACGTGACGTTTAAGAAGTATAGACGTAGAAGCTGCAGTGTAAACATAAATTTTGTGTATATAGTTATATATCTCTGTTTATAATTGTATTTGGTTTACCTTGTATACATATAAGTTATTAACTACATGATTGTAAAACAATGTATTGGAAAGATATGGATATTGTAATTTTACTGCTTGAATGTAAAGGAGAAGATAATCTGCACCCATTTATTAATTGTACAACAAATTTATTTTTATTTCCCCCGCTAAATATTTGTGAACCAAAATGATGTATCCCAAGAGAATAAAAAATACGAGGGAAAATGTCATATTGAAAAATGAGAATAAATATTTTTAACGATTATGTTACCTTCCTTCGTATATGTCACACAGTTTCATTTTTTTTAAATAAAACATTTACTTCTCAAATTTGCATTTATAAATGTAGGAAAACAGATTTTTTTTTTATATGACAAATGTTATCAATAGTTGTATGAACACTGTATATACAGTGTATATATATATATATATATATATTTTATGATGTTTGTAAATTTTCAAACATCATAAAATCATTCACGAATACCCAACTTAGTATTCATAGTGGACTACGTAATATACAGCTATATTTTATTTCTCAAATAATAAAGCAATATATCAGAATATTGTAAATCAATAACAATAAATAAAATGTATTTAATTTACCATATATGCAGCCATGGACATATTTGTGTTAGTTCTTAACAGGAGTTTTTAATTAGTCTTGTGATGAATTAGTGATGTAATTTGCTTTATCTAATAGGTGATAAAACGTATAATTACATTAAACAATACACCACGTCAACCAAAAACTGAAATTGGAATTCGTAACCTTTCCTTTATGTCTCTTTCTTTAATCGAAATTTGATCGTAAAGAGTTTTCATAAAAGCAATCAAGTCTGTCCATTGCCCTTAGCTGTAGAAAGAGTTGTTTCTCTACATCGACTTTATAAGTAGTTATTTTTAATTTCGCTCTTTAATAACTATTTAAAAAAAGGAAATTATTCTTTTTTAATTACCACAAATTATCAAAGTCGTTTACACTAAACTTAAAACTTTATATAAATTCCTACGAAATGTGAACTTTTTTTTTTAGCAAATGTTTGTGTTTTCTTATGAGTATTTTAAAAACAATGATTATTCATCTAACTAAAATTAATTACTTTTCCTGTAATTTATTAAAAGTTGTAGGTGATATTTCAAGTGGAAATAAACAATCAATATATGTTTTAATAAATTATTACAAACATTCTAAATAGTCTAAATCATTAGTAACTATTTAGGAATAAACAGTAACAATATTTATTTATTTTATTTGGCGATAAGTAGGGTATACTTTCATTGTTCAGTGTTAAAATACAATGGAATATTCATCGCCAGTTACATTTGTTAAAACAACAATAGTTGGATATGTGGCGTCCAGAAATCCTAACTAACGTTATTTTTAAATATCTGTTTATTTTGCTTTTTCTTTTATAAAGCATTAAAATTGAACAAAATCTTAACTGATTATGGTACCAACCTATGTTATACACACCATTTCCTATTTATAATTATTTGGTATGTTTTGTTTATTTACACCAACTGAACATTTTGTACTAAATCTTTACTTCCCATGATTTGCATAGTATACAAATTCAAGGGCAGTTAATATTTTTTATTGAATTGTTAATAGAACTAAGTAAAATGCAGAAAACAATCGTCCATATATTTACACATACTGTTTAACAATCAGTTTCATATATTTTTTAAACATGTTTTAAATTTATCACAACCGCACACATAATTGCAAAATAATTGCCGCTTAAATTAATAGTAATGTTAATACATCCCTCAGCCAAGTGAACTATTTGTCTTCACTTCTTGTTCAAAATACAGACTAAGGAATCTTAACCTGTCTTGACAAGTAAAAATAATTTATTAAAGACATAAGTTAAAACTTTATTAAATTTAAATAAAATCACTTTATATAAAAGGATTGCAAATGAAGTCAGATTATTCACTCCATTTGTTGAGGAAGGAAGTTCCCTCCCACGGTTCACCCCAAACTTTAACAATAAACTGCAGGCATTCATTTTTTTCTCATTTTAAAAAAATAAATTTTAGATTTCTTTTATTTGTCCCTAGATTTTATTTTCTTTGCCTAATGAATTTGTACAAAAATAAAGTCTAACAGGATATCTATAAGTTTCTTGTGTACCTTTTTATTAAGAGGTTTTATAACTTTAAAGTGACTATGTAACACAATGTATATCTAAGGAGAAATATTTATAAAACCTTTTTAAACTTCTTTAAATCGACCTGCACATAGTGCGACGTAGACAAAAAATATTGTCGTTAGTTTTTCACATTAGCATTCAGCAGAACACCTTGACTTATGAAACTGTACAAAACGTCTATTTAAAGTAACGTTCATCCAATGTATTAAAAAAATGATAAAACAAACGACTTTGAATCGTCTGGCCATAATCATTACCCACACGCCAATATGTATTACCTCGATAATACAATTAATAATTGCCAATTATCTTCTGGGGTTCTCTTTCTATTTAAGGGGATTTTAATATTTTATAATAATTTCATAGAATATTAACAAAATACTTACTAAAATAAAATATATTCTCTTCAAAAAATCAATATTTACTCTGTTTTATATTTTCATAAGCATATTTGAAGTTCCAAGTCACACTTAAATAAATATTAAATTACCTTAAGGTCCGTTTTGTGACTTCATTTTGGTTACTTCTTACTAGTGTCGAGGTCGTAACACCATCATCAGATTATTAAACGCGAAGGAAGAATTTGAGATTTATAGCGTTCAAAAATAAATCAAATAACTTCTTGAATGATAAACTTTCCTTTCAATCACATCAATTATACGATACAGCCTTAAAACATCTACCGAAAACTTAACATAAGTCGTTATCAGCAAGATTAATAACTTTAACCGGCAGTACTCCGATAGATATAACAAATCTCAAAACAGTGCCTGACGAGCTCTTATTGATGTGATTTTGTGTCAATGTATGTTTTTGTGTTGAGAATGTTTTTAAAATATGACGAGTTCTTTAAAGTGAACCATGTTATTATCTGATGATGGGGTCACGACCTCAAAACTAGTAAGAAGTAACCAAAATGAAGTCACAAGACGGACCTTAAGGTAATTTAATATTTTATTTTTTTATTTTGTTTGAGACAACAAGCAATTCAATATATAGAACGTTTAGTGATGGTAAAATACAATGGCAATAAATAAGACATTTATATTATACAATCAATGACAACAATATCAATATATATAATACAATTGTACCCTATCTTGTTGGTTTACACAAACTAAATGGTTGGGCCAACTGGAATGATTTCGGCTAATAATTAAATGAATTTAATATAGTTGCGGATGTACTAACAAACCTTATTAATTCTCTGTACAATGAAAAATGACGACCCTTATTACGACTTATATGAGCCCCTAAAAATAGCTCAAAAACGAGCCCATAAAATTAGTAAAAAAGGAGCAACAAAAGGGCCCAAAATAACCCCTGAAATAATCTCAAAAAAGTCTCTAAAATATAAAACGTAAAAATCTATCAAAAATTGGTCAAAATCGGCCATGGAACATAAATATACGTCTTAAACGGGCTGTGAAATATGAAAATCAGTTCAAAACAGGTCTCGAATTGACAATATAGATCAAAACCTGGTGATAAAAGGTGTAAATCAGTCAAAAACGAGCCTTGAAGATTGAAAATCTGTCAAAAACAGGCCATGAAACATGAAATAACAACAATAATAGATTATGAAATGTGAAAATCAGTCCAAAACGGCCTTGATACGTGAAGATCTATCAAAACCTGGTGATAGAAGGTTAAAATCAGTCAAAAACCGGCTTTGAAGAGGACGGTCTAAAACGAGCCTTTAAAGACGAATATCATTCAAAAACAGGCATTAAAAGGTAAAAATCACTCTAAAACTAACCTTAAAACATAAGAAATATAAAAAAAACTGACGATAAAAGGTGAAAATCAGTACAAAACCGGCCATAAAGAGATCGGTCTAAAAATGGCCATTAAATGTGAATATGGGCTACGTCCATAAACGGGCAATTGAAAGGTGAATATCTTTACAAAATTGTCTTGATACGTCAATAACGAGAAAAAACTGAAGATAATTGGTGACAAACAGTCCAAAAATGGCCTTGAGTTGTAGAGATTCAATGAAAAACTGGCGATAGAGGTGAAGATCAGTAAAAAATGGGCCTTGAAGAGATCGGTCTACAACTGTCCAAAAAGGTGAAAATCAGTCCAAAACTCGACCTAAAACGTGAAAATCTATCAAATATCAGTCAAAACTGGCTTTGGAACATAAATTCTTCACGTTTCACCCAAGATCTGTTTTGGACTGATTTTCATATTTCATAGCCCGTTTAAGACGTATATTCATGTTTCATGGCCAGTTTTGACTGACTGTTGATAGATTTTTACGTTTTATATTTTTGAGACCTTTTTGGGCCACATTTTTAGGGGTTCATTTTGAGCCCAGTTTGGTAATCTTTTTATCACATTTTTGGACTCATTTTAGGGTTTTTTGGGGGCTCATTCTGGGACCTTTTCATGTCTTATTTTAAAGCCCTCTATTGAGCTCTTTTTATGGGATCATTTTTGGCTCTCTTTTGTGCTAATTTTCGGGAAATTATTTGTGCTCATTTTTGGCCCTTTTTGGGCTCACTTTTGAGCCGATTTTGGGCTCATTTTAGACCCATTCTGGATCTCATTTTTAGCCTTTTTGGGCTCATTTTGGCCGCTTTTTCGGCCAATTTTTAGGCGTTTTTTGGGGTATTGTTTTTAGGTCCTTTTTGGGGATCATTTGGCCAGTTTTGGAATGATTTATACATTTTATGGCCCCTTTTTGACTGATATTCGTGTTTAATTGCCTGTTTTTGATCGACCCTTAAAGGCCAGTTTTTGACTGATTATAACCTTCTAACACCAGATTTTAAACGATTTTTCTCGTTTCAAGGCCACTGATTTTTACATTTCATAGTCCATTATCGACGTATATTCGTGTTTCATAGCAGTTTTGACTGATTTTTGATAGATATTCACATTTTAGTTCGAATTTTGGACTGAATTTCACCTTTTTGGGCGGATTTAGACCGACCTTTTCAAAGCCAGTGTTGGACTGATTTTAACCTTCTATCACCAGGTTTTGATCCATATTCACGTTTCAAGGCCAGTTTTGGACTGATTTTCACATTTCATAGTCCATTATCGACGTATATTCATGATTCATAGACAGTGTTGACTGATTTTTGATAGATTTTCACGATTTAAGTCGAATTTTGGAATGAATTTAACCTTTTTGGACAGTTTTAGACCGATCTCTTCAAAGCCCAATATTTACTGATTTTTAACATCTATTGCCAATTTTTGATTGATCTTTACAATTCAAGGCCATTTTTGGACTGATTTTCACAAATTATCTTCAGTTTTTTATCGTTATTCACGTATCATGGCAGTTTTGTACAGATTTTTATCTTTCTTGGCCCGTTTTTGAATGATATTCTTGTTTAAAGGCCAGTTTTAGACCGACCTCTCCAAAGCCGGTTTTTGACTGATTTTAACCTTCTATCGCCAGGTTTTGATAGATCTTTACGTATCAAGGACTGAATTTCACATTTCATAATCTATTATTGTTGTTATTTCATGTTTCATGGTCAGTTTTTGACAGATTTTCAATCTTCAAGGCCCGTTTTTGACTGATTTACACCTTTTATCACCAGGTTTCGATCTATATTGTCAATTCGAGACCTGTTTTGGACCGATTTTTATATTTCATAGCCAGTTATGACCGACTTTTGATAGATTTTTACGTTTTAAATTTATGAGACCTTTTTGGGATCAATTTTAGGAGCTCATTTTGGGCCCTGTTTGGGGCTCATTTTTTAGCTCTTTTTTGGGTTAATGCTTAGGGACTAATTTTTTTGGCCTTTATGGGGCTTATTTTTTAGACCTTTTTTGTGTTCATTTTAAGGTTTTTTTGTGGCTCTTTTTGGGGCTCATTTGTACGACTCATTTTTGAAATTTTTGGTTCTCATTTTTAGGGACCTTTTTGGGCAATTTTTTGGGCCATTTTTAGGCTCATTTTTAGCCGTTTTGGGTTCATTTTTGCGGCATATTTTGGGATCGTTTTTGGGGCTGAATTTGGGCTCTTCTTAGGGCACATTTCGCTAGTTTTGGACTGATTGTCACATTTCATAGTCCATTATTGACGTATATATTCATATTTCACAGCCAGTTTTGACTGATTTATGATAGATTTTCACGTTTTAAGTCAAGTTTTAGACTGAATTTGACCTTTTTGGACTGATCCCGTCAAGGCCCATTTTTTACTGATTTTCAACATCTATCGCCAGTTTTTGATATTTCTGCATGTTTCAAAGCTAGTTTTGAAGTGATTTTTACCTTGAAGTGATGACCCGTTTTTGAACGATATTCGTGTTCAAAGGCCAGTTTTAGACCGACCTCTTAAAGGCCTGTTATGGACTGATTTTGACATTTCATAATACATTATTGACGTTTTTTTCATGTTTCATGGCTCGTTTTTGAGAGATTTTTAATTTTTAGTCTTTAAATTTAAATCTTTTATCACCAGGTTTTAATCTATATTGCCAATTGGAGACCTGTTTTGGACTGATTTTCAAAAAGGGCCCCTAAAAATGAAAACAAAACATATCAAAAATGAGCCCCAAAATAGCCCCAATGAGGCCCTAAAAATTAGTCCAAAAAAGTAGAAAAAGGGCTTAAAATGATCCCTAAAAATTGTCCAAAATGAGCCCCCATATAACCTTAAAATGAGCCCAAAAAAAAGCTAAAATATAACCACCAAAAAGGCCACAAAATAAGCCCAAAAAAGGTTTCAAAATTAAAAAACGTAAAAATCTATCAAGCATCTGTCGAAACTGGCCACGAAACATGAATAAACGTCGATAATGGACTATGTAATGTGAAAATCAGTCCAAATCTGGCCTAGAAACATTAATATCGATCAAAACCTAGTGATAGAAGGTTAAAATCAGTCAAAAACTGGCCTTGAAAAGGTTAGTCTAAATCTGCCCAAAAAGGTGAAAATCATTCCAAAACTCGACTTAAAATGTGAAAATCTATTATAAATCAGTCAACACTATCTATGAAATATAAATATACGACAATAAGGGATTATGAAAGGTGAAATTCAGTTCAAAACTCGACTTAAAACGTGAATATCTATAAAAAATCAGTCAAAACTGCTATGAAACATGAATATACGTCGATAATGGACTATGAAATGTGAAAATCAGTCCAAAAGTGGCCTTTAAACGTGAATATCGATCAAAACCTAGCGATAGAAGGTTAAAATCAGTCAAAAACTGGCCTTGAAAAGGTCGTCCTTAAACTGTCCAAAAAAATTAAATTCAGTCCAAAACTCGACTTATAACGTGAAAATCTATCAAAAATCAGTCAAAACTGTCTATGAAACATGAATATACGTCGATAATGGACTATGAAATGTGAAAATCAGTCCAAAAGAGGCCTTGAAACGTGAATATCGATCAAAACCTAGCGATAGGAGGTTAAAATCAGTCAAAAACTGGCCTTGAAAAGGTCGTCCTAAAACTGTCCGAAAAGGTAAAATTCAGTCCAAAACTCGACTTAAAACGTGAAAATCTATCAAAAATCAGTCTAAACTGTCTATGAAACATGAATATACGTCGATAATGGACTATGAAATGTGAAAATCAGTCCAAAAGAGGCCTTGAAACGTGAATATCGATCAAAACCTAGCGATAGAAGGTTAAAATCAGTCAAAAACTGGCCTTGAAAAGGTCGTCCTTAAACTGTCCAAAAAAATTAAATTCAGTCCAAAACTCGACTTATAACGTGAAAATCTATCAAAAATCAGTCAAAACTGTCTATGAAACATGAATATACGTCGATAATGGACTATGAAATGTGAAAATCAGTCCAAAAGAGGCCTTGAAACGTGAATATCGATCAAAACCTAGCGATAGGAGGTTAAAATCAGTCAAAAACTGGCCTTGAAAAGGTCGTCCTAAAACTGTCCGAAAAGGTAAAATTCAGTCCAAAACTCGACTTAAAACGTGAAAATCTATCAAAAATCAGTCTAAACTGTCTATGAAACATGAATATACGTCGATAATGGACTATGAAATGTGAAAATCAGTCCAAAAGAGGCCTTGAAACGTGAATATCGATCAAAACCTAGCGATAGAAGGTTAAAATCAGTCAAAAACTGGCCTTGAAAAGGTCGTCCTAAAACTGTCCAAAAAAATTAAATTCAGTCCAAAACTCGACTTAAAACGTGAAAATCTATCAAAAATCAGTCTAAACTGTCTATGAAACAGGAACATACGTCGATAATGGACTATGAAATGTGAAAACCAGTCCAAAAGTGGCCTTGAAACGTGAATATCGATCAAAACCTAGCGATAGGAGGTTAAAATCAGTCAAAAACTGGCCTTGAAAAGGTCGTCCTAAAACTGTCCGAAAAGGTAAAATTCAGTCCAAAACTCGACTTAAAACGTGAAAATCTATCAAAAATCAGTCAAAACTATCTATAAAACAGGAACATACGTCGATAATGGACTATGAAATGTGAAAACCAGTCCAAAAGTGGCCTTGAAACGTGATTATCGATCAAAACCTAGCGATAGGAGGTTAAAATCAGTCAAAAACAGGCCTTGAAAAGGTCGTCCTTAAACTGTCCAAAAAGGTGAAATTCAGTCCAAAACTCGACTTAAAACGTGAAATCTATCAAAAATCAGTCAAACATGTCTATGAAACATGAATATACGTCGATAATGCACTATGCAATGTGAAAATCAGTTCAAAAGAGGCCTTGAAACTTGAATATCGATCAAAACCTAGCGATAAGAGGTTAAAATCAGTCAAAAACTGGCCTTGAAAAGGTCGTCTTAAAACTGTCTAAAAAGGTGATATTCAGTCCAAAACTCGACTTAAAACGTGAAAATCTTACAAAAATCAGTCAAAACTGTCTATGAAACATGAATATATGTCGATAATGGACTATGAAATGTGAAAATCAGTCCAAAAGAGGCCTTGAAACGTGAATATCGATCAAAACCTAGCGATAGGAGGTTAAAATCAGTCAAAAACTGGCCTTGAAAAGGTCGTCCTAAAACTGTCCGAAAAGGTAAAATTCAGTCCAAAACTCGACTTAAAACGTGAAAATCTATCAAAAATCAGTCTAAACTGTCTATGAAACAGGAACATACGTCGATAATGGACTATGAAATGTGAAAACCAGTCCAAAAGTGGCCTTGAAACGTGAATATCGATCAAAACCTAGCGATAGAATGTTAAAATCAGTCAAAAACTGGCCTTGAAAAGGTCGTCCTTAAACTGTCCAAAAAAATTAAATTCAGTCCAAAACTCGACTTATAACGTGAAAATCTATCAAAAATCAGTCAAAACTGTCTATGAAACATGAATATACGTCGATAATGGACTATGAAATGTGAAAATCAGTCTAAAAGTGGCCTTGAAACGTGAATATCGATCAAAACCTAGCGATAGAAGGTTAAAATCAGTCAAAAACTGGCCTTGAAAAGGTCGTCCTTAAACTGTCCAAAAAAATTAAATTCAGTCCAAAACTCGACTTATAACGTGAAAATCTATCAAAAATCAGTCAAAACTGTCCATGAAACATGAATATACGTCGATAATGGACTGTGAAATGTGAAAATTAGTCCAAAAGACGCCTTGAAACGTGAATATCGATCAAAACCTATCGATAGGAGGTTAAAATCAGTCAAAAATTGGCCTTGAAAAGGTGGTCCTAAGACTGTCCGAAAAGGTAAAATTCAGTCCAAAACTCGACTTAAAACGTGAAAATCTATCAAAAATCAGTCTAAACTGTCTATGAAACAGGAACATACGTCGATAATGGACTATGAAATGTGAAAATCAGTCCAAAAGAGGCCTTGAAACGTGAATATCGATCAAAACCTAGCGATAGGAGGTTAAAATCAGTCAAAAATTGGCCTTGAAAAGGTGGTCCTAAAACTGTCCGAAAAGGTAAAATTCAGTCCAAAACTCGACTTAAAACGTGAAAATCTATCAAAAATCAGTCAAAACTATCTATAAAACAGGAACATACGTCGATAATGGACTATGAAATGTGAAAACCAGTCCAAAAGTGGCCTTGAAACGTGATTATCGATCAAAACCTAGCGATAGGAGGTTAAAATCAGTCAAAAACAGGCCTTGAAAAGGTCGTCCTTAAACTGTCCAAAAAGGTGAAATTCAGTCCAAAACTCGACTTAAAACGTGAAATCTATCAAAAATCAGTCAAACATGTCTATGAAACATGAATATACGTCGATAATGCACTATGCAATGTGAAAATCAGTTCAAAAGAGGCCTTGAAACTTGAATATCGATCAAAACCTAGCGATAAGAGGTTAAAATCAGTCAAAAACTGGCCTTGAAAAGGTCGTCTTAAAACTGTCTAAAAAGGTGATATTCAGTCCAAAACTCGACTTAAAACGTGAAAATCTTACAAAAATCAGTCAAAACTGTCTATGAAACATGAATATATGTCGATAATGGACTATGAAATGTGAAAATCAGTCCAAAAGAGGCCTTGAAACGTGAATATCGATCAAAACCTAGCGATAGGAGGTTAAAATCAGTCAAAAACTGGCCTTGAAAAGGTCGTCCTAAAACTGTCCGAAAAGGTAAAATTCAGTCCAAAACTCGACTTAAAACGTGAAAATCTATCAAAAATCAGTCTAAACTGTCTATGAAACAGGAACATACGTCGATAATGGACTATGAAATGTGAAAACCAGTCCAAAAGTGGCCTTGAAACGTGAATATCGATCAAAACCTAGCGATAGAATGTTAAAATCAGTCAAAAACTGGCCTTGAAAAGGTCGTCCTTAAACTGTCCAAAAAAATTAAATTCAGTCCAAAACTCGACTTATAACGTGAAAATCTATCAAAAATCAGTCAAAACTGTCTATGAAACATGAATATACGTCGATAATGGACTATGAAATGTGAAAATCAGTCTAAAAGTGGCCTTGAAACGTGAATATCGATCAAAACCTAGCGATAGAAGGTTAAAATCAGTCAAAAACTGGCCTTGAAAAGGTCGTCCTTAAACTGTCCAAAAAAATTAAATTCAGTCCAAAACTCGACTTATAACGTGAAAATCTATCAAAAATCAGTCAAAACTGTCCATGAAACATGAATATACGTCGATAATGGACTGTGAAATGTGAAAATCAGTCCAAAAGAGGCCTTGAAACGTGAATATCGATCAAAACCTATCGATAGGAGGTTAAAATCAGTCAAAAATTGGCCTTGAAAAGGTCGTCTTAAAACTGTCTAAAAAGGTGATATTCAGTCCAAAACTCGACTTAAAACGTGAAAATCTTACAAAAATCAGTCAAAACTGTCTATGAAACATGAATATATGTCGATAATGGACTATGAAATGTGAAAATCAGTCCAAAAGAGGCCTTGAAACGTGAATATCGATCAAAACCTAGCGATAGGAGGTTAAAATCAGTCAAAAACTGGCCTTGAAAAGGTCGTCCTAAAACTGTCCGAAAAGGTAAAATTCAGTCCAAAACTCGACTTAAAACGTGAAAATCTATCAAAAATCAGTCTAAACTGTCTATGAAACAGGAACATACGTCGATAATGGACTATGAAATGTGAAAATCAGTCCAAAAGAGGCCTTGAAACGTGAATATCGATCAAAACCTAGCGATAGGAGGTTAAAATCAGTCAAAAATTGGCCTTGAAAAGGTGGTCCTAAAACTGTCCGAAAAGGTAAAATTCAGTCCAAAACTCGACTTAAAACGTGAAAATCTATCAAAAATCAGTCAAAACTATCTATAAAACAGGAACATACGTCGATAATGGACTATGAAATGTGAAAACCAGTCCAAAAGTGGCCTTGAAACGTGATTATCGATCAAAACCTAGCGATAGGAGGTTAAAATCAGTCAAAAACAGGCCTTGAAAAGGTCGTCCTTAAACTGTCCAAAAAGGTGAAATTCAGTCCAAAACTCGACTTAAAACGTGAAATCTATCAAAAATCAGTCAAACATGTCTATGAAACATGAATATACGTCGATAATGCACTATGCAATGTGAAAATCAGTTCAAAAGAGGCCTTGAAACTTGAATATCGATCAAAACCTAGCGATAAGAGGTTAAAATCAGTCAAAAACTGGCCTTGAAAAGGTCGTCTTAAAACTGTCTAAAAAGGTGATATTCAGTCCAAAACTCGACTTAAAACGTGAAAATCTTACAAAAATCAGTCAAAACTGTCTATGAAACATGAATATATGTCGATAATGGACTATGAAATGTGAAAATCAGTCCAAAAGAGGCCTTGAAACGTGAATATCGATCAAAACCTAGCGATAGGAGGTTAAAATCAGTCAAAAACTGGCCTTGAAAAGGTCGTCCTAAAACTGTCCGAAAAGGTAAAATTCAGTCCAAAACTCGACTTAAAACGTGAAAATCTATCAAAAATCAGTCTAAACTGTCTATGAAACAGGAACATACGTCGATAATGGACTATGAAATGTGAAAACCAGTCCAAAAGTGGCCTTGAAACGTGAATATCGATCAAAACCTAGCGATAGAATGTTAAAATCAGTCAAAAACTGGCCTTGAAAAGGTCGTCCTTAAACTGTCCAAAAAAATTAAATTCAGTCCAAAACTCGACTTATAACGTGAAAATCTATCAAAAATCAGTCAAAACTGTCTATGAAACATGAATATACGTCGATAATGGACTATGAAATGTGAAAATCAGTCTAAAAGTGGCCTTGAAACGTGAATATCGATCAAAACCTAGCGATAGAAGGTTAAAATCAGTCAAAAACTGGCCTTGAAAAGGTCGTCCTTAAACTGTCCAAAAAAATTAAATTCAGTCCAAAACTCGACTTATAACGTGAAAATCTATCAAAAATCAGTCAAAACTGTCCATGAAACATGAATATACGTCGATAATGGACTGTGAAATGTGAAAATTAGTCCAAAAGACGCCTTGAAACGTGAATATCGATCAAAACCTATCGATAGGAGGTTAAAATCAGTCAAAAATTGGCCTTGAAAAGGTGGTCCTAAGACTGTCCGAAAAGGTAAAATTCAGTCCAAAACTCGACTTAAAACGTGAAAATCTATCAAAAATCAGTCTAAACTGTCTATGAAACAGGAACATACGTCGATAATGGACTATGAAATGTGAAAATCAGTCCAAAAGAGGCCTTGAAACGTGAATATCGATCAAAACCTAGCGATAGGAGGTTAAAATCAGTCAAAAATTGGCCTTGAAAAGGTGGTCCTAAAACTGTCCGAAAAGGTAAAATTCAGTCCAAAACTCGACTTAAAACGTGAAAATCTATCAAAAATCAGTCAAAACTATCTATAAAACAGGAACATACGTCGATAATGGACTATGAAATGTGAAAACCAGTCCAAAAGTGGCCTTGAAACGTGATTATCGATCAAAACCTAGCGATAGGAGGTTAAAATCAGTCAAAAACAGGCCTTGAAAAGGTCGTCCTTAAACTGTCCAAAAAGGTGAAATTCAGTCCAAAACTCGACTTAAAACGTGAAATCTATCAAAAATCAGTCAAACATGTCTATGAAACATGAATATACGTCGATAATGCACTATGCAATGTGAAAATCAGTTCAAAAGAGGCCTTGAAACTTGAATATCGATCAAAACCTAGCGATAAGAGGTTAAAATCAGTCAAAAACTGGCCTTGAAAAGGTCGTCTTAAAACTGTCTAAAAAGGTGATATTCAGTCCAAAACTCGACTTAAAACGTGAAAATCTTACAAAAATCAGTCAAAACTGTCTATGAAACATGAATATATGTCGATAATGGACTATGAAATGTGAAAATCAGTCCAAAAGAGGCCTTGAAACGTGAATATCGATCAAAACCTAGCGATAGGAGGTTAAAATCAGTCAAAAACTGGCCTTGAAAAGGTCGTCCTAAAACTGTCCGAAAAGGTAAAATTCAGTCCAAAACTCGACTTAAAACGTGAAAATCTATCAAAAATCAGTCTAAACTGTCTATGAAACAGGAACATACGTCGATAATGGACTATGAAATGTGAAAACCAGTCCAAAAGTGGCCTTGAAACGTGAATATCGATCAAAACCTAGCGATAGAATGTTAAAATCAGTCAAAAACTGGCCTTGAAAAGGTCGTCCTTAAACTGTCCAAAAAAATTAAATTCAGTCCAAAACTCGACTTATAACGTGAAAATCTATCAAAAATCAGTCAAAACTGTCTATGAAACATGAATATACGTCGATAATGGACTATGAAATGTGAAAATCAGTCTAAAAGTGGCCTTGAAACGTGAATATCGATCAAAACCTAGCGATAGAAGGTTAAAATCAGTCAAAAACTGGCCTTGAAAAGGTCGTCCTTAAACTGTCCAAAAAAATTAAATTCAGTCCAAAACTCGACTTATAACGTGAAAATCTATCAAAAATCAGTCAAAACTGTCCATGAAACATGAATATACGTCGATAATGGACTGTGAAATGTGAAAATCAGTCCAAAAGAGGCCTTGAAACGTGAATATCGATCAAAACCTATCGATAGGAGGTTAAAATCAGTCAAAAATTGGCCTTGAAAAGGTCGTCTTAAAACTGTCTAAAAAGGTGATATTCAGTCCAAAACTCGACTTAAAACGTGAAAATCTTACAAAAATCAGTCAAAACTGTCTATGAAACATGAATATATGTCGATAATGGACTATGAAATGTGAAAATCAGTCCAAAAGAGGCCTTGAAACGTGAATATCGATCAAAACCTAGCGATAGGAGGTTAAAATCAGTCAAAAACTGGCCTTGAAAAGGTCGTCCTAAAACTGTCCGAAAAGGTAAAATTCAGTCCAAAACTCGACTTAAAACGTGAAAATCTATCAAAAATCAGTCTAAACTGTCTATGAAACAGGAACATACGTCGATAATGGACTATGAAATGTGAAAATCAGTCCAAAAGAGGCCTTGAAACGTGAATATCGATCAAAACCTAGCGATAGGAGGTTAAAATCAGTCAAAAATTGGCCTTGAAAAGGTGGTCCTAAAACTGTCCGAAAAGGTAAAATTCAGTCCAAAACTCGACTTAAAACGTGAAAATCTATCAAAAATCAGTCAAAACTATCTATAAAACAGGAACATACGTCGATAATGGACTATGAAATGTGAAAACCAGTCCAAAAGTGGCCTTGAAACGTGATTATCGATCAAAACCTAGCGATAGGAGGTTAAAATCAGTCAAAAACAGGCCTTGAAAAGGTCGTCCTTAAACTGTCCAAAAAGGTGAAATTCAGTCCAAAACTCGACTTAAAACGTGAAATCTATCAAAAATCAGTCAAACATGTCTATGAAACATGAATATACGTCGATAATGCACTATGCAATGTGAAAATCAGTTCAAAAGAGGCCTTGAAACTTGAATATCGATCAAAACCTAGCGATAAGAGGTTAAAATCAGTCAAAAACTGGCCTTGAAAATGTCGTCTTAAAACTGTCTAAAAAGGTGATATTCAGTCCAAAACTCGACTTAAAACGTGAAAATCTTACAAAAATCAGTCAAAACTGTCTATGAAACATGAATATATGTCGATAATGGACTATGAAATGTGAAAATCAGTCCAAAAGAGGCCTTGAAACGTGAATATCGATCAAAACCTAGCGATAGGAGGTTAAAATCAGTCAAAAACTGGCCTTGAAAAGGTCGTCCTAAAACTGTCCGAAAAGGTAAAATTCAGTCCAAAACTCGACTTAAAACGTGAAAATCTATCAAAAATCAGTCTAAACTGTCTATGAAACAGGAACATACGTCGATAATGGACTATGAAATGTGAAAACCAGTCCAAAAGTGGCCTTGAAACGTGAATATCGATCAAAACCTAGCGATAGAATGTTAAAATCAGTCAAAAACTGGCCTTGAAAAGGTCGTCCTTAAACTGTCCAAAAAAATTAAATTCAGTCCAAAACTCGACTTATATCGTGAAAATCTATCAAAAATCAGTCAAAACTGTCTATGAAACATGAATATACGTCGATAATGGACTATGAAATGTGAAAATCAGTCTAAAAGTGGCCTTGAAACGTGAATATCGATCAAAACCTAGCGATAGAAGGTTAAAATCAGTCAAAAACTGGCCTTGAAAAGGTCGTCCTTAAACTGTCCAAAAAAATTAAATTCAGTCCAAAACTCGACTTATAACGTGAAAATCTATCAAAAATCAGTCAAAACTGTCCATAAAACATGAATATACGTCGATAATGGACTGTGAAATGTGAAAATTAGTCCAAAAGAGGCCTTGAAACGTGAATATCGATCAAAACCTATCGATAGGAGGTTAAAATCAGTCAAAAATTGGCCTTGAAAAGGTGGTCCTAAGACTGTCCGAAAAGGTAAAATTCAGTCCAAAACTCGACTTAAAACGTGAAAATCTATCAAAAATCAGTCTAAACTGTCTATGAAACAGGAACATACGTCGATAATGGACTATGAAATGTGAAAATCAGTCCAAAAGAGGCCTTGAAACGTGAATATCGATCAAAACCTAGCGATAGGAGGTTAAAATCAGTCAAAAATTGGCCTTGAAAAGGTGGTCCTAAAACTGTCCGAAAAGGTAAAATTCAGTCCAAAACTCGACTTAAAACGTGAAAATCTATCAAAAATCAGTCAAAACTATCTATAAAACAGGAACATACGTCGATAATGGACTATGAAATGTGAAAACCAGTCCAAAAGTGGCCTTGAAACGTGATTATCGATCAAAACCTAGCGATAGGAGGTTAAAATCAGTCAAAAACAGGCCTTGAAAAGGTCGTCCTTAAACTGTCCAAAAAGGTGAAATTCAGTCCAAAACTCGACTTAAAACGTGAAATCTATCAAAAATCAGTCAAACATGTCTATGAAACATGAATATACGTCGATAATGCACTATGCAATGTGAAAATCAGTTCAAAAGAGGCCTTGAAACTTGAATATCGATCAAAACCTAGCGATAAGAGGTTAAAATCAGTCAAAAACTGGCCTTGAAAAGGTCGTCTTAAAACTGTCTAAAAAGGTGATATTCAGTCCAAAACTCGACTTAAAACGTGAAAATCTTACAAAAATCAGTCAAAACTGTCTATGAAACATGAATATATGTCGATAATGGACTATGAAATGTGAAAATCAGTCCAAAAGAGGCCTTGAAACGTGAATATCGATCAAAACCTAGCGATAGGAGGTTAAAATCAGTCAAAAACTGGCCTTGAAAAGGTCGTCCTAAAACTGTCCGAAAAGGTAAAATTCAGTCCAAAACTCGACTTAAAACGTGAAAATCTATCAAAAATCAGTCTAAACTGTCTATGAAACAGGAACATACGTCGATAATGGACTATGAAATGTGAAAACCAGTCCAAAAGTGGCCTTGAAACGTGAATATCGATCAAAACCTAGCGATAGAATGTTAAAATCAGTCAAAAACTGGCCTTGAAAAGGTCGTCCTTAAACTGTCCAAAAAAATTAAATTCAGTCCAAAACTCGACTTATAACGTGAAAATCTATCAAAAATCAGTCAAAACTGTCTATGAAACATGAATATACGTCGATAATGGACTATGAAATGTGAAAATCAGTCTAAAAGTGGCCTTGAAACGTGAATATCGATCAAAACCTAGCGATAGAAGGTTAAAATCAGTCAAAAACTGGCCTTGAAAAGGTCGTCCTTAAACTGTCCAAAAAAATTAAATTCAGTCCAAAACTCGACTTATAACGTGAAAATCTATCAAAAATCAGTCAAAACTGTCCATGAAACATGAATATACGTCGATAATGGACTGTGAAATGTGAAAATCAGTCCAAAAGAGGCCTTGAAACGTGAATATCGATCAAAACCTATCGATAGGAGGTTAAAATCAGTCAAAAATTGGCCTTGAAAAGGTGGTCCTAAGACTGTCCGAAAAGGTAAAATTCAGTCCAAAACTCGACTTAAAACGTGAAAATCTATCAAAAATCAGTCTAAACTGTCTATGAAACAGGAACATACGTCGATAATGGACTATGAAATGTGAAAATCAGTCCAAAAGAGGCCTTGAAACGTGAATATCGATCAAAACCTAGCGATAGGAGGTTAAAATCAGTCAAAAATTGGCCTTGAAAAGGTGGTCCTAAAACTGTCCGAAAAGGTAAAATTCAGTCCAAAACTCGACTTAAAACGTGAAAATCTATCAAAAATCAGTCAAAACTATCTATAAAACAGGAACATACGTCGATAATGGACTATGAAATGTGAAAACCAGTCCAAAAGTGGCCTTGAAACGTGATTATCGATCAAAACCTAGCGATAGGAGGTTAAAATCAGTCCAAAACAGGCCTTGAAAAGGTCGTCCTTAAACTGTCCAAAAAGGTGAAATTCAGTCCAAAACTCGACTTAAAACGTGAAATCTATCAAAAATCAGTCAAACATGTCTATGAAACATGAATATACGTCGATAATGCACTATGCAATGTGAAAATCAGTTCAAAAGAGGCCTTGAAACTTGAATATCGATCAAAACCTAGCGATAAGAGGTTAAAATCAGTCAAAAACTGGCCTTGAAAAGGTCGTCTTAAAACTGTCTAAAAAGGTGATATTCAGTCCAAAACTCGACTTAAAACGTGAAAATCTTACAAAAATCAGTCAAAACTGTCTATGAAACATGAATATACGTCGATAATGGACTATGAAATGTGAAAATCAGTCCAAAAGAGGCCTTGAAACGTGAATATCGATCAAAACCTAGCGATAGGAGGTTAAAATCAGTCAAAAACTGGCCTTGAAAAGGTCGTCCTAAAACTGTCCGAAAAGGTAAAATTCAGTCCAAAACTCGACTTAAAACGTGAAAATCTATCAAAAATCAGTCAAAACTGTCTATGAAACAGGAACATACGTCGATAATGGACTATGAAATGTGAAAACCAGTCCAAAAGTGGCCTTGAAACGTGAATATCGATCAAAACCTAGCGATAGAATGTTAAAATCAGTCAAAAACTGGCCTTGAAAAGGTCGTCCTTAAACTGTCCAAAAAAATTAAATTCAGTCCAAAACTCGACTTATAACGTGAAAATCTATCAAAAATCAGTCAAAACTGTCTATGAAACATGAATATACGTCGATAATGGACTATGAAATGTGAAAATCAGTCTAAAAGTGGCCTTGAAACGTGAATATCGATCAAAACCTAGCGATAGAAGGTTAAAATCAGTCAAAAACTGGCCTTGAAAAGGTCGTCCTTAAACTGTCCAAAAAAATTAAATTCAGTCCAAAACTCGACTTATAACGTGAAAATCTATCAAAAATCAGTCAAAACTGTCCATGAAACATGAATATACGTCGATAATGGACTGTGAAATGTGAAAATCAGTCCAAAAGAGGCCTTGAAACGTGAATATCGATCAAAACCTATCGATAGGAGGTTAAAATCAGTCAAAAATTGGCCTTGAAAAGGTCGTCTTAAAACTGTCTAAAAAGGTGATATTCAGTCCAAAACTCGACTTAAAACGTGAAAATCTTACAAAAATCAGTCAAAACTGTCTATGAAACATGAATATATGTCGATAATGGACTATGAAATGTGAAAATCAGTCCAAAAGAGGCCTTGAAACGTGAATATCGATCAAAACCTAGCGATAGGAGGTTAAAATCAGTCAAAAACTGGCCTTGAAAAGGTCGTCCTAAAACTGTCCGAAAAGGTAAAATTCAGTCCAAAACTCGACTTAAAACGTGAAAATCTATCAAAAATCAGTCTAAACTGTCTATGAAACAGGAACATACGTCGATAATGGACTATGAAATGTGAAAATCAGTCCAAAAGAGGCCTTGAAACGTGAATATCGATCAAAACCTAGCGATAGGAGGTTAAAATCAGTCAAAAATTGGCCTTGAAAAGGTGGTCCTAAAACTGTCCGAAAAGGTAAAATTCAGTCCAAAACTCGACTTAAAACGTGAAAATCTATCAAAAATCAGTCAAAACTATCTATAAAACAGGAACATACGTCGATAATGGACTATGAAATGTGAAAACCAGTCCAAAAGTGGCCTTGAAACGTGATTATCGATCAAAACCTAGCGATAGGAGGTTAAAATCAGTCAAAAACAGGCCTTGAAAAGGTCGTCCTTAAACTGTCCAAAAAGGTGAAATTCAGTCCAAAACTCGACTTAAAACGTGAAATCTATCAAAAATCAGGCAAACATGTCTATGAAACATGAATATACGTCGATAATGCACTATGCAATGTGAAAATCAGTTCAAAAGAGGCCTTGAAACTTGAATATCGATCAAAACCTAGCGATAAGAGGTTAAAATCAGTCAAAAACTGGCCTTGAAAAGGTCGTCTTAAAACTGTCTAAAAAGGTGATATTCAGTCCAAAACTCGACTTAAAACGTGAAAATCTTACAAAAATCAGTCAAAACTGTCTATGAAACATGAATATATGTCGATAATGGACTATGAAATGTGAAAATCAGTCCAAAAGAGGCCTTGAAACGTGAATATCGATCAAAACCTAGCGATAGGAGGTTAAAATCAGTCAAAAACTGGCCTTGAAAAGGTCGTCCTAAAACTGTCCGAAAAGGTAAAATTCAGTCCAAAACTCGACTTAAAACGTGAAAATCTATCAAAAATCAGTCTAAACTGTCTATGAAACAGGAACATACGTCGATAATGGACTATGAAATGTGAAAACCAGTCCAAAAGTGGCCTTGAAACGTGAATATCGATCAAAACCTAGCGATAGAATGTTAAAATCAGTCAAAAACTGGCCTTGAAAAGGTCGTCCTTAAACTGTCCAAAAAAATTAAATTCAGTCCAAAACTCGACTTATAACGTGAAAATCTATCAAAAATCAGTCAAAACTGTCTATGAAACATGAATATACGTCGATAATGGACTATGAAATGTGAAAATCAGTCTAAAAGTGGCCTTGAAACGTGAATATCGATCAAAACCTAGCGATAGAAGGTTAAAATCAGTCAAAAACTGGCCTTGAAAAGGTCGTCCTTAAACTGTCCAAAAAAATTAAATTCAGTCCAAAACTCGACTTATAACGTGAAAATCTATCAAAAATCAGTCAAAACTGTCCATAAAACATGAATATACGTCGATAATGGACTGTGAAATGTGAAAATTAGTCCAAAAGAGGCCTTGAAACGTGAATATCGATCAAAACCTATCGATAGGAGGTTAAAATCAGTCAAAAATTGGCCTTGAAAAGGTGGTCCTAAGACTGTCCGAAAAGGTAAAATTCAGTCCAAAACTCGACTTAAAACGTGAAAATCTATCAAAAATCAGTCTAAACTGTCTATGAAACAGGAACATACGTCGATAATGGACTATGAAATGTGAAAATCAGTCCAAAAGAGGCCTTGAAACGTGAATATCGATCAAAACCTAGCGATAGGAGGTTAAAATCAGTCAAAAATTGGCCTTGAAAAGGTGGTCCTAAAACTGTCCGAAAAGGTAAAATTCAGTCCAAAACTCGACTTAAAACGTGAAAATCTATCAAAAATCAGTCAAAACTATCTATAAAACAGGAACATACGTCGATAATGGACTATGAAATGTGAAAACCAGTCCAAAAGTGGCCTTGAAACGTGAATATCGATCAAAACCTAGCGATAGAAGGTTAAAATCAGTCAAAAACTGGCCTTGAAAAGGTCGTCCTTAAACTGTCCAAAAAAATTAAATTCAGTCCAAAACTCGACTTATAACGTGAAAATCTATCAAAAATCAGTCAAACATGTCTATGAAACATGAATATACGTCGATAATGCACTATGCAATGTGAAAATCAGTTCAAAAGAGGCCTTGAAACTTGAATATCGATCAAAACCTAGCGATAAGAGGTTAAAATCAGTCAAAAACTGGCCTTGAAAAGGTCGTCTTAAAACTGTCTAAAAAGGTGATATTCAGTCCAAAACTCGACTTAAAACGTGAAAATCTTACAAAAATCAGTCAAAACTGTCTATGAAACATGAATATATGTCGATAATGGACTATGAAATGTGAAAATCAGTCCAAAAGAGGCCTTGAAACGTGAATATCGATCAAAACCTAGCGATAGGAGGTTAAAATCAGTCAAAAACTGGCCTTGAAAAGGTCGTCCTAAAACTGTCCGAAAAGGTAAAATTCAGTCCAAAACTCGACTTAAAACGTGAAAATCTATCAAAAATCAGTCTAAACTGTCTATGAAACAGGAACATACGTCGATAATGGACTATGAAATGTGAAAACCAGTCCAAAAGTGGCCTTGAAACGTGAATATCGATCAAAACCTAGCGATAGAATGTTAAAATCAGTCAAAAACTGGCCTTGAAAAGGTCGTCCTTAAACTGTCCAAAAAAATTAAATTCAGTCCAAAACTCGACTTATAACGTGAAAATCTATCAAAAATCAGTCAAAACTGTCTATGAAACATGAATATACGTCGATAATGGACTATGAAATGTGAAAATCAGTCTAAAAGTGGCCTTGAAACGTGAATATCGATCAAAACCTAGCGATAGAAGGTTAAAATCAGTCAAAAACTGGCCTTGAAAAGGTCGTCCTTAAACTGTCCAAAAAAATTAAATTCAGTCCAAAACTCGACTTATAACGTGAAAATCTATCAAAAATCAGTCAAAACTGTCCATGAAACATGAATATACGTCGATAATGGACTGTGAAATGTGAAAATCAGTCCAAAAGAGGCCTTGAAACGTGAATATCGATCAAAACCTATCGATAGGAGGTTAAAATCAGTCAAAAATTGGCCTTGAAAAGGTGGTCCTAAGACTGTCCGAAAAGGTAAAATTCAGTCCAAAACTCGACTTAAAACGTGAAAATCTATCAAAAATCAGTCTAAACTGTCTATGAAACAGGAACATACGTCGATAATGGACTATGAAATGTGAAAATCAGTCCAAAAGAGGCCTTGAAACGTGAATATCGATCAAAACCTAGCGATAGGAGGTTAAAATCAGTCAAAAATTGGCCTTGAAAAGGTGGTCCTAAAACTGTCCAAAAAGGTGAAATTCAGTCCAAAACTCGACTTAAAACGTGAAATCTATCAAAAATCAGTCAAACATGTCTATGAAACATGAATATACGTCGATAATGCACTATGCAATGTGAAAATCAGTTCAAAAGAGGCCTTGAAACTTGAATATCGATCAAAACCTAGCGATAAGAGGTTAAAATCAGTCAAAAACTGGCCTTGAAAAGGTCGTCTTAAAACTGTCTAAAAAGGTGATATTCAGTCCAAAACTCGACTTAAAACGTGAAAATCTTACAAAAATCAGTCAAAACTGTCTATGAAACATGAATATATGTCGATAATGGACTATGAAATGTGAAAATCAGTCCAAAAGAGGCCTTGAAACGTGAATATCGATCAAAACCTAGCGATAGGAGGTTAAAATCAGTCAAAAACTGGCCTTGAAAAGGTCGTCCTAAAACTGTCCGAAAAGGTAAAATTCAGTCCAAAACTCGACTTAAAACGTGAAAATCTATCAAAAATCAGTCTAAACTGTCTATGAAACAGGAACATACGTCGATAATGGACTATGAAATGTGAAAACCAGTCCAAAAGTGGCCTTGAAACGTGAATATCGATCAAAACCTAGCGATAGAATGTTAAAATCAGTCAAAAACTGGCCTTGAAAAGGTCGTCCTTAAACTGTCCAAAAAAATTAAATTCAGTCCAAAACTCGACTTATAACGTGAAAATCTATCAAAAATCAGTCAAAACTGTCTATGAAACATGAATATACGTCGATAATGGACTATGAAATGTGAAAATCAGTCTAAAAGTGGCCTTGAAACGTGAATATCGATCAAAACCTAGCGATAGAAGGTTAAAATCAGTCAAAAACTGGCCTTGAAAAGGTCGTCCTTAAACTGTCCAAAAAAATTAAATTCAGTCCAAAACTCGACTTATAACGTGAAAATCTATCAAAAATCAGTCAAAACTGTCCATGAAACATGAATATACGTCGATAATGGACTGTGAAATGTGAAAATCAGTCCAAAAGAGGCCTTGAAACGTGAATATCGATCAAAACCTAGCGATAGAATGTTAAAATCAGTCAAAAACTGGCCTTGAAAAGGTCGTCCTTAAACTGTCCAAAAAAATTAAATTCAGTCCAAAACTCGACTTATAACGTGAAAATCTATCAAAAATCAGTCAAAACTGTCTATGAAACATGAATATACGTCGATAATGGACTATGAAATGTGAAAATCAGTCTAAAAGTGGCCTTGAAACGTGAATATCGATCAAAACCTAGCGATAGAAGGTTAAAATCAGTCAAAAACTGGCCTTGAAAAGGTCGTCCTTAAACTGTCCAAAAAAATTAAATTCAGTCCAAAACTCGACTTATAACGTGAAAATCTATCAAAAATCAGTCAAAACTGTCCATAAAACATGAATATACGTCGATAATGGACTGTGAAATGTGAAAATTAGTCCAAAAGAGGCCTTGAAACGTGAATATCGATCAAAACCTATCGATAGGAGGTTAAAATCAGTCAAAAATTGGCCTTGAAAAGGTGGTCCTAAGACTGTCCGAAAAGGTAAAATTCAGTCCAAAACTCGACTTAAAACGTGAAAATCTATCAAAAATCAGTCTAAACTGTCTATGAAACAGGAACATACGTCGATAATGGACTATGAAATGTGAAAATCAGTCCAAAAGAGGCCTTGAAACGTGAATATCGATCAAAACCTAGCGATAGGAGGTTAAAATCAGTCAAAAATTGGCCTTGAAAAGGTGGTCCTAAAACTGTCCGAAAAGGTAAAATTCAGTCCAAAACTCGACTTAAAACGTGAAAATCTATCAAAAATCAGTCAAAACTGTCCATGAAACATGAATATACGTCGATAATGGACTGTGAAATGTGAAAATCAGTCCAAAAGAGGCCTTGAAACGTGAATATCGATCAAAACCTATCGATAGGAGGTTAAAATCAGTCAAAAATTGGCCTTGAAAAGGTGGTCCTAAGACTGTCCGAAAAGGTAAAATTCAGTCCAAAACTCGACTTAAAACGTGAAAATCTATCAAAAATCAGTCTAAACTGTCTATGAAACAGGAACATACGTCGATAATGGACTATGAAATGTGAAAATCAGTCCAAAAGAGGCCTTGAAACGTGAATATCGATCAAAAACCTAGCGATAGGAGGTTAAAATCAGTCAAAAATTGGCCTTGAAAAGGTGGTCCTAAAACTGTCCAAAAAGGTGAAATTCAGTCCAAAACTCGACTTAAAACGTGAAATCTATCAAAAATCAGTCAAACATGTCTATGAAACATGAATATACGTCGATAATGCACTATGCAATGTGAAAATCAGTTCAAAAGAGGCCTTGAAACTTGAATATCGATCAAAACCTAGCGATAAGAGGTTAAAATCAGTCAAAAACTGGCCTTGAAAAGGTCGTCTTAAAACTGTCTAAAAAGGTGATATTCAGTCCAAAACTCGACTTAAAACGTGAAAATCTTACAAAAATCAGTCAAAACTGTCTATGAAACATGAATATATGTCGATAATGGACTATGAAATGTGAAAATCAGTCCAAAAGAGGCCTTGAAACGTGAATATCGATCAAAACCTAGCGATAGGAGGTTAAAATCAGTCAAAAACTGGCCTTGAAAAGGTCGTCCTAAAACTGTCCGAAAAGGTAAAATTCAGTCCAAAACTCGACTTAAAACGTGAAAATCTATCAAAAATCAGTCTAAACTGTCTATGAAACAGGAACATACGTCGATAATGGACTATGAAATGTGAAAACCAGTCCAAAAGTGGCCTTGAAACGTGAATATCGATCAAAACCTAGCGATAGAATGTTAAAATCAGTCAAAAACTGGCCTTGAAAAGGTCGTCCTTAAACTGTCCAAAAAAATTAAATTCAGTCCAAAACTCGACTTATAACGTGAAAATCTATCAAAAATCAGTCAAAACTGTCTATGAAACATGAATATACGTCGATAATGGACTATGAAATGTGAAAATCAGTCTAAAAGTGGCCTTGAAACGTGAATATCGATCAAAACCTAGCGATAGAAGGTTAAAATCAGTCAAAAACTGGCCTTGAAAAGGTCGTCCTTAAACTGTCCAAAAAAATTAAATTCAGTCCAAAACTCGACTTATAACGTGAAAATCTATCAAAAATCAGTCAAAACTGTCCATGAAACATGAATATACGTCGATAATGGACTGTGAAATGTGAAAATCAGTCCAAAAGAGGCCTTGAAACGTGAATATCGATCAAAACCTATCGATAGGAGGTTAAAATCAGTCAAAAATTGGCCTTGAAAAGGTGGTCCTAAGACTGTCCGAAAAGGTAAAATTCAGTCCAAAACTCGACTTAAAACGTGAAAATCTATCAAAAATCAGTCAAAACTATCTATGAAACAGGAACATACGTCGATAATGGACTATGAAATGTGAAAACCAGTCCAAAAGTGGCCTTGAAACGTGAATATCGATCAAAACCTAGCGATAGAAGGTTAAAATCAGTCAAAAACTGGCCTTGAAAAGGTCGTCCTTAAACTGTCCAAAAAAATTAAATTCAGTCCAAAACTCGACTTATAACGTGAAAATCTATCAAAAATCAGTCAAAACTGTCTATGAAACATGAATATACGTCGATAATGGACTATGAAATGTGAAAATCAGTCCAAAAGAGGCCTTGAAACGTGAATATCGATCAAAACCTAGCGATAGGAGGTTAAAATCAGTCAAAAATTGGCCTTGAAAAGGTGGTCCTAAAACTGTCTAAAAAGGTGATATTCAGTCCCAAACTCGACTTAAAACGTGAAAATCTTACAAAAATCAGTCAAAACTGTCTATGAAACATGAATATATGTCGATAATGGACTATGAAATGTGAAAATCAGTCCAAAAGAGGCCTTGAAACGTGAATATCGATCAAAACCTAGCGATAGAAGGTTAAAATCAGTCAAAAACTGGCCTTGAAAAGGTCGTCCTTAAACTGTCCAAAAAAATTAAATTCAGTCCAAAACTCGACTTATAACGTGAAAATCTATCAAAAATCAGTCAAAACTGTCTATGAAACATGAATATACGTCGATAATGGACTATGAAATGTGAAAATCAGTCCAAAAGAGGCCTTGAAACGTGAATATCGATCAAAACCTAGCGATAGGAGGTTAAAATCAGTCAAAAACTGGCCTTGAAAAGGTCGTCCTAAAACTGTCCGAAAAGGTAAAATTCAGTCCAAAACTCGACTTAAAACGTGAAAATCTATCAAAAATCAGTCTAAACTGTCTATGAAACATGAATATACGTCGATAATGGACTATGAAATGTGAAAATCAGTCCAAAAGAGGCCTTGAAACGTGAATATCGATCAAAACCTAGCGATAGAAGGTTAAAATCAGTCAAAAACTGGCCTTGAAAAGGTCGTCCTAAAACTGTCCAAAAAAATTAAATTCAGTCCAAAACTCGACTTAAAACGTGAAAATCTATCAAAAATCAGTCTAAACTGTCTATGAAACATGAATATACGTCGATAATGGACTATGCAATGTGAAAATCAGTTCAAAAGAGGCCTTGAAACGTGAATATCGATCAAAACCTAGCGATAAGAGGTTAAAATCAGTCAAAAACTAGCCTTGAAAAGGTCGTCCTTAAACTGTCCAAAAAAATTAAATTCAGTCCAAAACTCGACTTATAACGTGAAAATCTATCAAAAATCAGTCAAACATGTCTATGAAACATGAATATACGTCGATAATGGACTATGCAATGTGAAAATCAGTTCAAAATAGGCCTTGAAACGTGAATATCGATCAAAACCTAGCGATAGAAGGTTAAAATCAGTCAAAAACTGGCCTTGAAAAGGTCGTCCTTAAACTGTCCAAAAAAATTAAATTCAGTCCAAAACTCGACTTATAACGTGAAAATCTATCAAAAATCAGTCAAAACTGTCTATTAAACATGAATATACGTCGATAATGGACTATGAAATGTGAAAATCAGTCCAAAAGTGGCCTTGAAACGTGAATATCGATCAAAACCTAGCGATAGGAGGTTAAAATCAGTCAAAAACTGGCCTTGAAAAGGTCGTCCTAAAACTGTCCAAAAAAATTAAATTCAGTCCAAAACTCGACTTATAACGTGAAAATCTATCAAAAATCAATCAAAACTGTCTATGAAACATGAATATACGTCGATAATGGACTATGAAATGTGAAAATCAGTCTAAAAGTGGCCTTGAAACGTGAATATCGATCAAAACCTAGCGATAGAAGGTTAAAATCAGTCAAAAACTGGCCTTGAAAAGGTCGTCCTTAAACTGTCCAAAAAAATTAAATTCAGTCCAAAACTCGACTTATAACGTGAAAATCTATCAAAAATCAGTCAAAACTGTCTATGAAACATGAATATACGTCGATAATGGACTATGAAATGTGAAAATCAGTCTAAAAGTGGCCTTGAAACGTGAATATCGATCAAAACCTAGCGATAGAAGGTTAAAATCAGTCAAAAACTGGCCTTGAAAAGGTCGTCCTTAAACTGTCCAAAAAAATTAAATTCAGTCCAAAACTCGACTTATAACGTGAAAATCTATCAAAAATCAGTCAAAACTGTCTATGAAACATGAATATACGTCGATAATGGACTGTGAAATGTGAAAATCAGTCCAAAAGAGGCCTTGAAACGTGAATATCGATCAAAACCTAGCGATAGGAGGTTAAAATCAGTCAAAAATTGGCCTTGAAAAGGTGGTCCTAAGACTGTCCGAAAAGGTAAAATTCAGTCCAAAACTCGACTTAAAACGTGAAAATCTATCAAAAATCAGTCAAAACTATCTATGAAACAGGAACATACGTCGATAATGGACTATGAAATGTGAAAACCAGTCCAAAAGTGGCCTTGAAACGTGAATATCGATCAAAACCTAGCGATAGAAGGTTAAAATCAGTCAAAAACTGGCCTTGAAAAGGTCGTCCTTAAACTGTCCAAAAAAATTAAATTCAGTCCAAAACTCGACTTATAACGTGAAAATCTATCAAAAATCAGTCAAAACTGTCTATGAAACATGAATATACGTCGATAATGGACTATGAAATGTGAAAATCAGTCTAAAAGTGGCCTTGAAACGTGAATATCGATCAAAACCTAGCGATAGAAGGTTAAAATCAGTCAAAAACTGGCCTTGAAAAGGTCGTCCTTAAACTGTCCAAAAAAATTAAATTCAGTCCAAAACTCGACTTATAACGTGAAAATCTATCAAAAATCAGTCAAAACTGTCTATGAAACATGAATATACGTCGATAATGGACTATGAAATGTGAAAATCAGTCCAAAAGAGGCCTTGAAACGTGAATATCGATCAAAACCTAGCGATAGGAGGTTAAAATCAGTCAAAAATTGGCCTTGAAAAGGTGGTCCTAAAACTGTCTAAAAAGGTGATATTCAGTCCAAAACTCGACTTAAAACGTGAAAATCTTACAAAAATCAGTCAAAACTGTCTATGAAACATGAATATATGTCGATAATGGACTATGAAATGTGAAAATCAGTCCAAAAGAGGCCTTGAAACGTGAATATCGATCAAAACCTAGCGATAGGAGGTTAAAATCAGTCAAAAACTGGCCTTGAAAAGGTCGTCCTAAAACTGTCCGAAAAGGTAAAATTCAGTCCAAAACTCGACTTAAAACGTGAAAATCTATCAAAAATCAGTCTAAACTGTCTATGAAACAGGAACATACGTCGATAATGGACTATGAAATGTGAAAACCAGTCCAAAAGTGGCCTTGAAACGTGAATATCGATCAAAACCTAGCGATAGAAGGTTAAAATCAGTCAAAAACTGGCCTTGAAAAGGTCGTCCTTAAACTGTCCAAAAAAATTAAATTCAGTCCAAAACTCGACTTATAACGTGAAAATCTATCAAAAATCAGTCAAAACTGTCTATGAAACATGAATATACGTCGATAATGGACTATGCAATGTGAAAATCAGTTCAAAAGAGGCCTTGAAACGTGAATATCGATCAAAACCTAGCGATAAGAGGTTAAAATCAGTCAAAAACTAGCCTTGAAAAGGTCGTCCTAAAACTGTCTAAAAAGGTGATATTCAGTCCAAAACTCGACTTAAAACGTGAAAATCTTACAAAAATCAGTCAAAATTGTCTATGAAACATGAATATACGTCGATAATGGACTATGAAATGTGAAAATCAGTCCAAAAGAGGCCTTGAAACGTGAATATCGATCAAAACCTAGCGATAGGAGGTTAAAATCAGTCAAAAACTGGCTTTGAAAAGGTCGTCCTAAAACTGTCTAATAAGGTGATATTCAGTCCAAAACTCGACTTAAAACGTGAAAATCTTACAAAAATCAGTCAAAACTGTCTATGAAACATGAATATATGTCGATAATGGACTATGAAATGTGAAAATCAGTCCAAAAGAGGCCTTGAAACGTGAATATCGATCAAAACCTAGCGATAGGAGGTTAAAATCAGTCAAAAACTGGCTTTGAAAAGGTCGTCCTAAAACTGTCCGAAAAGGTAAAATTCAGTCCAAAGCTCGACTTAAAACGTGAAAATCTATCAAAAATCAGTCTAAACTGTCTATGAAACAGGAACATACGTCGATAATGGACTATGAAATGTGAAAACCAGTCCAAAAGTGGCCTTGAAACGTGAATATCGATCAAAACCTAGCGATAGAAGGTTAAAATCAGTCAAAAACTGGCCTTGAAAAGGTCGTCCTTAAACTGTCCAAAAAAATTTAATTCAGTCCAAAACTCGACTTATAACGTGAAAATCTATCAAAAATCAGTCAAAACTGTCTATGAAACATGAATATACGTCGATAATGGACTATGCAATGTGAAAATCAGTTCAAAAGAGGCCTTGAAACGTGAATATCGATCAAAACCTAGCGATAAGAGGTTAAAATCAGTCAAAAACTAGCCTTGAAAAGGTCGTCCTTAAACTGTCCAAAAAAATTAAATTCAGTCCAAAACTCGACTTATAACGTGAAAATCTATCAAAAATCAGTCAAACATGTCTATGAAACATGAATATACGTCGATAATGGACTATGCAATGTGAAAATCAGTTCAAAATAGGCCTTGAAACGTGAATATCGATCAAAACCTAGCGATAGAAGGTTAAAATCAGTCAAAAACTGGCCTTGAAAAGGTCGTCCTTAAACTGTCCAAAAAAATTAAATTCAGTCCAAAACTCGACTTATAACGTGAAAATCTATCAAAAATCAGTCAAAACTGTCTATTAAACATGAATATACGTCGATAATGGACTATGAAATGTGAAAATCAGTCCAAAAGTGGCCTTGAAACGTGAATATCGATCAAAACCTAGCGATAGGAGGTTAAAATCAGTCAAAAACTGGCCTTGAAAAGGTCGTCCTAAAACTGTCCAAAAAAATTAAATTCAGTCCAAAACTCGACTTATAACGTGAAAATCTATCAAAAATCAATCAAAACTGTCTATGAAACATGAATATACGTCGATAATGGACTATGAAATGTGAAAATCAGTCTAAAAGTGGCCTTGAAACGTGAATATCGATCAAAACCTAGCGATAGAAGGTTAAAATCAGTCAAAAACTGGCCTTGAAAAGGTCGTCCTTAAACTGTCCAAAAAAATTAAATTCAGTCCAAAACTCGACTTATAACGTGAAAATCTATCAAAAATCAGTCAAAACTGTCTATGAAACATGAATATACGTCGATAATGGACTATGAAATGTGAAAATCAGTCTAAAAGTGGCCTTGAAACGTGAATATCGATCAAAACCTAGCGATAGAAGGTTAAAATCAGTCAAAAACTGGCCTTGAAAAGGTCGTCCTTAAACTGTCCAAAAAAATTAAATTCAGTCCAAAACTCGACTTATAACGTGAAAATCTATCAAAAATCAGTCAAAACTGTCTATGAAACATGAATATACGTCGATAATGGACTGTGAAATGTGAAAATCAGTCCAAAAGAGGCCTTGAAACGTGAATATCGATCAAAACCTAGCGATAGGAGGTTAAAATCAGTCAAAAATTGGCCTTGAAAAGGTGGTCCTAAGACTGTCCGAAAAGGTAAAATTCAGTCCAAAACTCGACTTAAAACGTGAAAATCTATCAAAAATCAGTCAAAACTATCTATGAAACAGGAACATACGTCGATAATGGACTATGAAATGTGAAAACAGGTCCAAAAGTGGCCTTGAAACGTGAATATCGATCAAAACCTAGCGATAGAAGGTTAAAATCAGTCAAAAACTGGCCTTGAAAAGGTCGTCCTTAAACTGTCCAAAAAAATTAAATTCAGTCCAAAACTCGACTTATAACGTGAAAATCTATCAAAAATCAGTCAAAACTGTCTATGAAACATGAATATACGTCGATAATGGACTATGAAATGTGAAAATCAGTCTAAAAGTGGCCTTGAAACGTGAATATCGATCAAAACCTAGCGATAGAAGGTTAAAATCAGTCAAAAACTGGCCTTGAAAAGGTCGTCCTTAAACTGTCCAAAAAAATTAAATTCAGTCCAAAACTCGACTTATAACGTGAAAATCTATCAAAAATCAGTCTAAACTGTCTATGAAACATGAATATACGTCGATAATGGACTATGAAATGTGAAAATCAGTCCAAAAGAGGCCTTGAAACGTGAATATCGATCAAAACCTAGCGATAGAAGGTTAAAATCAGTCAAAAACTGGCCTTGAAAAGGTCGTCCTAAAACTGTCCAAAAAAATTAAATTCAGTCCAAAACTCGACTTAAAACGTGAAAATCTATCAAAAATCAGTCTAAACTGTCTATGAAACAGGAACATACGTCGATAATGGACTATGAAATGTGAAAACCAGTCCAAAAGTGGCCTTGAAACGTGAATATCGATCAAAACCTAGCGATAGAAGGTTAAAATCAGTCAAAAACTGGCCTTGAAAAGGTCGTCCTAAAACTGTCCGAAAAGGTAAAATTCAGTCCAAAACTCGACTTAAAACGTGAAAATCTATCAAAAATCAGTCTAAACTGTCTATGAAACAGGAACATACGTCGATAATGGACTATGAAATGTGAAAACCAGTCCAAAAGTGGCCTTGAAACGTGAATATCGATCAAAACCTAGCGATAGAAGGTTAAAATCAGTCAAAAACTGGCCTTGAAAAGGTCGTCCTTAAACTGTCCAAAAAAATTAAATTCAGTCCAAAACTCGACTTATAACGTGAAAATCTATCAAAAATCAGTCAAAACTGTCTATGAAACATGAATATACGTCGATAATGGACTATGCAATGTGAAAATCAGTTCAAAAGAGGCCTTGAAACGTGAATATCGATCAAAACCTAGCGATAAGAGGTTAAAATCAGTCAAAAACTAGCCTTGAAAAGGTCGTCCTAAAACTGTCTAAAAAGGTGATATTCAGTCCAAAACTCGACTTAAAACGTGAAAATCTTACAAAAATCAGTCAAAATTGTCTATGAAACATGAATATACGTCGATAATGGACTATGAAATGTGAAAATCAGTCCAAAAGTGGCCTTGAAACGTGAATATCGATCAAAACCTAGCGATAGGAGGTTAAAATCAGTCAAAAACTGGCCTTGAAAAGGTCGTCCTAAAACTGTCCAAAAAAATTAAATTCAGTCCAAAACTCGACTTATAACGTGAAAATCTATCAAAAATCAGTCAAAACTGTCTATGAAACATGAATATACGTCGATAATGGACTATGAAATGTGAAAATCAGTCTAAAAGTGGCCTTGAAACGTGAATATCGATCAAAACCTAGCGATAGGAGGTTAAAATCAGTCAAAAACTGGCCTTGAAAAGGTCGTCCTAAAACTGTCCGAAAAGGTAAAATTCAGTCCAAAACTCGACTTAAAACGTGAAAATCTATCAAAAATCAGTCTAAACTGTCTATGAAACAGGAACATACGTCGATAATGGACTATGAAATGTGAAAACCAGTCCAAAAGTGGCCTTGAAACGTGAATATCGATCAAAACCTAGCGATAGAAGGTTGAAATCAGTCAAAAACTGGCCTTGAAAAGGTCGTCCTTAAACTGTCCAAAAAAATTAAATTCAGTCCAAAACTCGACTTATAACGTGAAAATCTATCAAAAATCAGTCAAAACTGTCTATGAAACATGAATATACGTCGATAATGGACTATGAAATGTGAAAATCAGTCCAAAAGAGGCCTTGAAACGTGAATATCGATCAAAACCTTTTTTTACCTCACTTCGATAAAGCTTACTTGAAAACCTGTATGTGGGCATTGTTTAGCAACTAACGTAATGCTGTATGTGTTCTTTACAGGCCAACAAAGTTTTGAGTCTCAAAAATCTCACTTTTGAGGTTCGACGAACGGGTTTTCGCTCACATAAAACTTACCAAAAATACTGTACTGATGAAAGGAAGCAAGTATGACTGAGTGTGTTACATTATTTTTTATCTTGCAAGTATACAGGATATTCTAAATGAAGGATGAATTAAAATTATATATATATATATATATATATATATATATATATATATATATATATATATATATATATATATATATATATATATAACCGTAAACTAGGCAACGATTTTTTTTACCTATCACCTAAATATTTCTACACTACCTATTTGTGAAAAAGTAAAAATATGCAAAAGAGGATGACTGAATAGAATGATTTTAATCTGGTCCATTATTTATTTAAAACCTTTTTTGAATACTGTTCTCTATGAACACACTTAGGAAAGTAATTTTGCTTCAGATTATATAGAGATTCAACTATTTCCCCATTCTGAAGTAATTCCTGTTTTTTTTTACATTATAAATAACTACAAACGCAATAATATTTTTCATTTAAGACTAAAGGAGTGTATTTCAATATGATAGTATACGCTAAATGATTTATACGTTGATATTTATCTCTTATATTAATTATTATTTAAATAAATATTCTAAATTCGCCTATATTTGTGATTTATTCTACCATTGTATTATATTGTTTTTTTGCAGGAGTTAATAAGTAACGGTTGTAAAACCATACATTCCAAATAAGACACATTTAATACTTGTAAGATATGTAACACTTATGTAATTATTTTAATATTAGTTTAATTTGTTACATGTTTTGTTGTTATGATATTAAACCTAACAACTTTTAAATTCAACATTTGGTGATTTTCAACTTTTGTAGTGCCATTTCATGTAAAACATTTCCATTGTCAATCCTTATTTTAGGTTATTTGTTCTCTTTGGATATATTACATAAAAGAAAATGTGAAACTTTTCACAAGTTGAAACGAATGATATGAATTTACGTTGTGTATATTTGTTTTTGCACTTACAATTTTATATTTAAAGAGAATTATAAAATATTTGTTGTAAAAAATTGGCATGAAAAAGATATTTTTGGTTCAATTAGAGTACACTTGAATGTAAAGTATCAATTACATTATAAACGTTTAAATTAGTATCTAGTGCATTATCGAAGTGTGTGTATTTTATTGAAGTAATCAATTATATCAACATTATCATATCAAATCTAATATCATCGCAAATTTTCATGGAAATAACTAATTATATTTGTGAATTGAATTCGAGATTTAAAATGGAATTATAAATTGTCGCAAATACGCTAATCCTAGTAATTACTACGGTCCTTAACTTGTGTTAAGTGTATAGTTTTCATAAAATTATGTTTTGTTAAGTATAAATTTTGTATTTAATGAACATAATGTTTCTTATCTTTTCAGTTTTTATTCATTTAACAGGTTTATACAAATATCAACAATAAGGAAATATTTTCTGTATAGATTTGAGAATATTTGTTAGTGACATAAATATTTACAGAATAATAAAGCACTAATTTTATCTGTTAATATTAATAAGTGAAACACTATTATATGATTTACTCATTCTGATACATAAATTAGGCCATAACTGTCATAAAGGTTCTCTAATAAATTAAATATGTATGATTAACGTGAGCAATCCACCTAACTGAAAAATTAAAATAAGATTAAAATACAATGAACGTATTACAAAATATTGCATCTTCTACATATTTATTTTCAAAACGATTCTTAATAATTTTATTTCATATCCTAAAATAGCATATTTATTACATTTATACATATACACATATATGTGGGCTCATCGTTCACATAGGTAGAATCTAAATCTAATCATTTTTTTTACATTATTTTAACTTAAATAAAACTCCTTTGTAATAAATTGAATAACAATATTCTTAATAACAACTGTCTACTAACATTTTTTATTGTTTAAAAACAAAAAACAAATGACCGGTTCTTCATACTATGCTTAATTCCATCAAAATAATTGAAAATAATCATAAATTAAACTTTAAATTTGTAACAAAACTATATTAAGTTCATTTATTTTGAAATAAGTATAATTTGCCCAGATATGAAAAGAAAAAAAAAATTTCAAGTTTAAAGAATTGACTATTATTCCGTACTGTTAATTGTATTTAACATCAACCTTCAAATTACACTAAAATAATAGCCAACGATTATTTTTATTGTGTACTTTTACAAATACGAAAATTAATTTAAATAACTGATATCACAGTAACCGTCGCATGATCACAAATAAGTCAGAACACAATTGTTTCGTGTAAAATCCAACTTCCGGCTTGTAATTAAAACACACTTCTGCAGATGTCAACCCTTACAATTCAAACAATGTGTTAACAACTACACATCCCTTGCTTAAAGCAACCCTTAACAAACCTCTCGTATATTTCATTCTATCTCTCTATTGTATGTGTTGATATAAACTAAACATATAAGATGGGTTGATAATGTTGAATTGCAATAAACAATTAGAAGCATTGAATAGAAATCTATTTATATGAAAAAGAACGTCTGTCTATCTGTTTGTAAGCTTAGAGCTCAATAACCACTATTAGGATTTGAATGTATTTTTCCTCTTTGTAAGAAATGTGTCTGATTAGGTGTTGCTCTGTTCCATTAATGTTGATTTAGTTGTAAAAACTTCTATGGCAAGAGTAATACGAAAACTTAAATTATCGACATATTTTAGGCATTTTCTCGAAATATTTAGGAAAAATCAACGATTAAGTTTGTGTTTATTATTAGGATCATGTTCACAGAGGCATAAAATTGATTTATGAGACAGAATTGTATATAAGAGGACCTAGAATTATTACAGTTCTATTTTTTTACACAATTTTTTTTTTAACAATATATTTCAGTAACCTGTTTATTTCCGATTGGCTTTGTATTCGTGTGTGTTTGTGTATATATATCGTATTTTTATTACGATTCATTAAACGAAATATATAATATAATTTAAATATAAATTGGTCAGGAATTAACAATTATTGTTGATTAATCGACAGGAATTTTGAATATATATTTTTAGAAAAGCTCTATTTATATGGCATATCTGATTGATGAAAAATTAGAAAATACATAAATATACTGAGTTTCATTCCAGTTGGTTTATAAATTGAACTTTTAATATATTGGGCAGCCATATTGTAATGGTTAATTACATTAAATTAACTGTTAATTACATTAAATTTTGATTCAGCTAATCTCTACTGATTCCATGAAAATGACGCCATAATAACAGCACAATAAGTCCAAATCTACAGTTATTGTGCATGCCGTGTACAAGAAAGTTTTTGAAATATTTACACTGTGTGTTGTGATAATAATATATTTTAACACGGAGTCAAAAATATTACTATTTTCATGAATTAGGTTAATTGTGAAATTTTGTTTTAATAACTGACTTCATCAAAATATTATCAGAAAGATAAAACTTAATAACGTCAATCAAGTCTAGAGATAATCATTGTTCGGTTTTTTGGCAATCAATTTAGTTTAATTGGTAAAACTGTTTGAAACTACGAACAGTGGTTGGTTAAATAAATCAAGTGGGGGGGGGGGGGTTTACCTGTTGAACGTTAATTAATATACTATTTTCGTTGACTGACACCTTCATGTTTCAATCACGAGTATAGTTATTGTACATTTACTACGATGTCTTTATATGTATGACAGTATGGTAAGTTTTCCTGGTGATAGCCGATATACATATACAAAGCTACCTAATACATAATATAACCTAGAGTTACATATTTATGTAGAATAATCAAAAAGCCGGTATAAGGCGCTTTCATTTAAAAATACGTTTAGATAAAACATTGAAACTCGTGGAAAGCTTGTGGGACTGTAATACCTAACTTTATCCATACAATTTGACCCCCTTCAAAATTATAGGAATATGGAGTAGTGATGTAAACATTTTTAAACGTAAAGGTACAGCTTGTGGCATATTATTTTAAATCTTACTAAAAACAAATATTTTTGTATTGTTATTGTTTATTAAGATAATTATTGTTAACACGATGGATGGTATAATTTTGAAGTAAATAAATGAAAATACAGAGATAGACTTCTTTTCAACTATAGTTATCGTTATTATTAATGTAATAAAAATTATCGAAAGTGTTCAAAGTGGCCAACCATTTTTCTTTTTTAATTAAGATGCTGTTGGAAGTCCTTTTTACATTACCTATAGTCAGTGGAGTTATTGCACGACATGTCTCTATTATTCTGTCTCTGAGTTCTTTAATTTAAGATTTAGTTTTGTAAAATTCACTTTTGTGGTATCCCATAAAAAGAAATCTAAGTGCGAGATGTCTGCTGAGTGTTTTTATGTATATATAAGACACATGCAATACCTATAATGCAATAGTAACTAAATTTGTACTAGACAGTTATCACTTTACTCAACACAATTTTACAAAATACAGTTTCGGTGATTTTTTTTTAACTACAGTACTTCTGTGTTTGTAGTTGACCACCGATGTAAAAGAAGAACACTGTCTTTCAAAACCAAGTTATTTTCTATTGATAAACGGAAGTTATTGCATGTCGGTTAAATGGTAAAAAATACAACAATAAATATATTATAATAATATATCAGTAAGTAAATAATTAATGAAAGGACTTTCTTCAGGTGACTTTGAACCTGGGACTTATCTTGCTTCTTCATCGGTAGTATCTAGGGGAATGACATTTGCAATAAGTCAATATTAGCAAGGCAATGTACGGTAAAATTACCTTTTATTAATGTATCATGACACAACTTAAACTTATGTTTTTACTTACTTATATTTTTTAATTACATAAACATAAAGCATGTCTTTGATGTAACACTTAATATATGTATTTCATGTTCTTATATTCTGTAAAGGGTTTATGAATATAATAAATAATAATAAAAATATTGGTATAAAATTTAAACTTCCCAAGTTTCATGAAAAAAAGTGTTATTTGATAATTTTGTTATCTTGACACCTGAGTAGGTTCAGTACCCAAAACATCGATAATTGACTAGTCGCAATTTATAATGTTATATAATGTTGTATAATGTTACCAATATTGATCTTAAAATATTATTTTATTTTTTAAAATCCGTGTTTGTAAAGTTCAGCATATTACCCTTAGACAATATACCGTCAGAACAAGTTTCACAAGAAAAGAAAATATGCCTACATAATAATTATACAATCAAAAGATTGAAATGACGTGTCACCATAAAAGTGAATTTATTTGCAGGCCTTTGTAAATCTTGCTGCGTTTCAAGGCCTACTAGGTTTACAGGTATATTTTGAACCTTTCAGGATTTAGAAAAACATCGATATTTGTAAGTCCTAATACATTAAAACTCTATATGCATTATTATTATACTAATAAACACTACATAAATTGTATTAACTTAGGGTTAGTGGTAGTAAAGTTAGAGGATTGGCTAGTGATGTGAATATTGACAAAATGCCATTCCATACAACGATATTTTAAAACAATATAGGCCTACGTTTTTTAGAGGTAATTGAACTTCAAATTGTGGCTTGTTATTTATTATACATGGATGCAGAGAAAACACTCTCTCCTTGACAAACCACAAGAAGAAAAAATGCATGGGTCTCAATCAGGTGATCTTGTAAGCCAATAATACTAAAACTATAAGTGGACATTCTCTATCCAGTATTTTTTGGACGTAAGGTATCATTGGGGGTGGGGCACAGTATTGTTAAAAAATAAGATCATTTTGACGGTGCAGTTTAATTTGAGTAGTAACAGTATTTTCCCACATGTTTTTGTACACATTAGCATAACTGTGACAACATTTTTAATAGGCCAAACATATCGTCTATTTCTGGGTACACTTAACTATTAACCTCCCTCTCTTGTTGTTAATATGATGTTCTTTGGTTTCATTAAGGTTATCGTGTGGATATAAATCACAGATGTGACAGTTTACCTATCTTGTCAGAAACTTTATCAGCTCGTGATACTTCCATCCCCTCTTTCTGCTCGTGTTATGTAATAAAATATATCACCCCCGTGTATATAATCAATTATTGGTCATTTAACGTTAAATACTTTCCACTCTTCTGAGTATAAAAAGAGGGAAACTTAGAGGGAAAAAAATATGTCAAATATAATGAAGAATTTGTAATATTTAGGTGCAAAACAACTCCACTAAAAATATAATAGAAGAAAAAGGACATAACATGTGTATGGATTATAAATTAATATGGATTAATTTCCACATAAGTCAATCCTAACTGTTCTTCAGATTGTTTACTTGAATAATAAATAGCATGATTTTTATTGTTCGGTTTTAGAAATGTAATTGGATGTTAATTATACTTTTTGCTGTAATAAATGAAATTAAAAAATTATATATTTTATTCTAGTTCGATAAAACTTTGTGCATGCATAATTACTGAGCCCTTCAAATAAAATATATGGAATTAACATTATAGATAATTATTTATATCTACTTAAATATATAGGTCATTCAGTAATTATTCAAATAAGTTTTGTTATTGTTTACCGCTACAATTTGCATTCAGATTACTTTACAAATATTTATAAAGAAGATTTGTAAATTGGATTTTTCTTAAACAGAAAATTGTTAATTCCCTCTTTTTTTTCAATATAAGTAGCATTTATATTTATTATCTCGTTATTTACTAAGAGCTTCAGTGATCAAAATTTTAAAAAAAAACTGACTTTTTAAAGAAATTAATTCCAAAGTTTTATTTTCTTTTTCATTCTATTAAGCTCAATAAATAATTGTAAATTTTTAAGCATAATTTCAAAAACATTTTTAAGGTTTTAAATAAATAAAAACCTTATTATTCTTCAATCGCAAGGGTAATGCACGACCTTGTGACCACATTAGAATAATTGTATAAAACATACCATTTTCGTATAATATGCTCAGCGTTTTTTGTATGTTGTACTTAAGTGTTGAAAAGTACAAATGAAGTACACGACAGTGTTCGGTGAAACAGCTATATAGTGAATATATATATATATATATATATATATATATATATATAAGAGTTGTAATTACAAAAATAAATGATTTATACGTAATTTATCTGCAATTCAACAAGTGAAATTATTTTTTAAATATACATGAATTAATTTTAAAAAGAATATTTAAAAGTTGGGTTACATTTCAAGATATTACTTATTCGTAAGTAAAAATTAGGCCCTGTCTTTAGGGACAAACTGTTTTAAGTGTAAACATTAGCACTTAATAACTTAAAACAAAGACGTTAAGCGATAAACTAAAACACATTGTCATCATAAGATCACTAAGTAAGGTGTACAAAGCATACACACATTGGTTATTTACTCTTATTATTTAAACACACCAATAAAAAAAAATTATCAATTAAATTAGTTTCGGACTTCTAAAAATAAATAGTAAAAACAATATTATGTTATTGATTTAGATTGGTAATATCAGTTCCAACAAAATTACAAGACCTAGACGCTCAACTTTTTTAAACTTTAGATAATTCATTGCCTAGTTTCCTAACTCTCTAGAAATAGGTTTAAATACAATTTATCAGCTTTGGTCTTAAATATGGAAATTAAAATACAGAGCTTAGTGACATGGTATAAAGACTTAATGCTAGTAAAAAACGGCAACTTCTTCTATAGTAAATACTCCTACCTTAAATATATACAGACATCTAATTAAATATCTAACGAAGCAGTGAAAAAAGGGCATAAAAGGATATATTTAATTTTAATTTTTAATCATTCTTTACATTCTATTGATATTTTGAACTTCTGAAGTTATTTTGTGTGTAGCGCATATTTCCAAAACTAAAGTCACACTAAATCCCTTCAATTATGTGTATTCCTTGTGGACAGAAAAGTTAGATTGTAATCCTATTCCTCACGACTCTAAAAGTTTATATTATATATCTGAGTAGATTTTTAAAATTACGAATAACTAACAATTAGTTAAACTTTCTTTATTTGACAAAAGTTAGTCTACTGTGTCGTAGCTCGCAATAATACAAAATAACTTCAGTTTTATGACACCTAACTAAAACTAACGCTCCCTACCCATTAGGAGGAATAAAGTGTTGTAAAAGGGTAATAATATGTTCAGTGATAGAACGACTTCATTAACGTGCGGTTTATGATTACTCATTACACAAGAAATAGAATATAATCAACTAGAGAACATTACAAAGAATATCCATCTAAGATATCGGCCCTTCTAGTTTTCCAGGATTTAGTTTTTTTGCTTAACAAAAGTCATCTTTTTTTTAAAATCGCAATCAAAATTTTAATATATCTAAAACAACCCTCTTTATATCCCAGCTTAAATTTCATGATATAAAAACACAACCCCTTATAAGTCCGTGCCAAATAACAAGACTTTGTAATGACAACTTCTCTGAACAAATTTGACATTTCTGTTTCCTTGTCTCTATTAGTGGCGTCAGAATGGATTCACTGAACTGTCTTTAGAAATAACGATGTGGTCAAACACCTCTCGTTATTTTTGGCCACGAGTATTGCTTAAGTTAACAACTATTCGTAAATTATTATTTATTGTTAAAGGAAAGAGGATGACTATGTTGTAAGAAATTTATAAACATTATTTAGTTATTTATCACTGTAATTACCTATCTACTTGATTATTTAATTTATGTTAAACACGCTATTGAATATTTCACCTATAAAAAACATAATACAGTATACCTATCTGTTTCTTATTATTACTATTTTAAATGTGTTAATTATAATTGTTTTAATTTATGTTTATTTTGCTTAAAAAACTTACTGATTAATTAATAAAATAATCTAAAAGATTTATAATAAAATTAAATATGTCAATTGAATTAGACAAAGTTAATTATGCAGTAGGTTCTGAATGTTAAAATATTGTGAATTGGAAGCATAATCTAACCGTATGAGTTCAGCTGTAACCTGACAAAGTTACACTAAAATTATATTATCTTAGAATATTACATAATTTAATAAACATACGCATCTATTAGCTTATTATGGTTCACAAATAACGTGTCACCTAGAAGTATAATTTTTAAATCAAAACATATTGTAAACAAATAAATAATAAAATATGTGTTCTAGTTGTGATACATGACTAGGTATGATTATTGACAAAATGTAATTTATTAAATAAAGTTACTTTTATCGTTGTGGAATCATAGAAGCTTATTAATAGAAAATAAATACTTCTAAACTTATAAAACACTAGTTAACATTTCAGAAATTGGATGCAAAAGTTTAGTAAACAATTATTTTCAGTTTGTTCATATTTAAATTTATTTAACAAGGCACAAGATTATTATTTAGAGTAGTAATCTCAAAAAAATTAAGCATTTTTATTTATATGGAACGTACTAATTAATTGATGGCTTACTCAAATGATTCCTTATTGAGCCATACAAAACTGAAACTTTGTTTATTTGAGTAATAATTTGTAACGTGGAATTTGTCTCCAGTTTAAATAAGATGTACAAACTTATACAAAACAAAATAATTTTTATGTCTAAAAAAATATATAGATGAGAATTTATGTCAGTGCTTATGTGAATATAATTATAATTCTTAAATTTATTAAAAATCACTCAACAATATACTTTTTTTTGCATATTTTATGAATGGTGACTAAAGAATAAATGGAAAATAATCAAATTGTCTTATTAGGCAGTACGTATAAATTTTGAGTTATGTTATATAATTTCCATAAATGAAATATATTATTCCTATGGCCATTTTGTATACAAATAGCCATCGCCAAATATATTGTAGAAGAAGCAAATGTTACAGAAGTTGAATGTGAAATATTTTTTTAAGTAAGTTTAATAATGTTTTCCTTTAATACGAGTGTTATTAACTAAATATTGCCAACTATTAATTATTCAAATTATAATAAATTATGTAATCAATATTATAACCAATGTCTTTTAATCTATGATAATAATATTAGGTCCACTTTAATAATGTAGTAGTAATATTGTAAAATCTATGTTCAAAAACAATTTCTTGATTTGAGGTTCGTCATATCAGTAAAATATATTATAAACATATCTCTTGTAAAACTGTTGTATATAAATGATGTGTACTAGTTCTTCCAAAAAGAAATTAAGCCTTTTTTCTATAGACAAAGTCATAAATACCAGTCATGCAAGAACTACTACAACAAATATCAAGAAACAAACTATTAACATTTTTCATAAAAAACTTATCAAAGTTTGGCTAGTTTTGACATATGTGTGAATGCAGGTTAATTTGATTATAACTAGAAAGTTAATGCATTGGTAATAAGTAACTTGTGTACTTAACCAATGTACTAGTTCATAGTAAAATAATTGAAAGGAAATAAAAAATAATCGAGATTCCATTTTCACAAAACTATCCTGTAGAAAACCAACTAGTAAGTCAAACAGATTTCTACAATACTCTCTCACGTTCATGCAAGTTACTGCTTTCCACATCCCCTGTAATCAGAGCACAATAAATAATTCAATATCCTTACAACAGGACTGAAAGAGGAGATTTCCCATAAATAAACTCGTAATAAAACGAGGAATCTTATCAAACGTGAATCTCGATGGGTATTCCTGTACTTTCTGTGTAATGACGTGTTACTTCAGTTGAAATAATAATTTAAATATAATTATAATGGTTATAATCAAAGAAACAGTTTCTTTTTCTTTGGTGGTAAATTGTTAGAAGAAAAATTGTAATAACTCTGATTTTTGTACCATTAATTTATCTTAATGTAATTTTCTTTTGACATTATAGAGTTTAATAACATAGTTATTGATTTTGTAGACACTATTATCATATGTATTTTATAGGGCACCTAGTTCAGGTTTTAAATTTTGTTATATATTTATGAATCGTAAATAATTTTACTAAAAAGTATTAGTTGATATTACGTATTAATCCAGACATTGAAGCACGTATTTCTCTTTATTTCCTACTAGTTTTTTTTTTTAATAAAATAACTTCCAACACATTGCAATTTTTTAAAATTCGTGGAATTTAAAAAAAAACAAATTTCACAGGGTTTGTCTTTCTTGTCGAACTAAAGTTAAAATAATCGGCGACAAAAGTTTAAATTGCAAACAAATGGATACGAATCTTATGCTGAGTTTATACAATTAACTATGTCATAAATTCATTGAAAAATTAACACAAATTTGTTTCCAAAGAATCAAAATTTTATCGTTATCAAATAATCAAAAAAAATGAGTTTTTCGTATCACAAATTCCTTTAAAAGATTATCGATAAATAAAGTGTTTGATTATAATTGAAAATACTTACTCGTTGATTGCTTATTTCCTACTTTTAATTAAAATAGCAGTAAATATTTAAATAAAGATTATAATAACGTAAATATTTATAATTATTGATTTACTTATAATTGAAATAGTTTTAAAATGTCTTTAAATAAAGTAACTATTTTAACGCAAAGTTTCTTATTTTATTTATAATTTCTACATGATCTTTTCTTTTTTAACATAATATAGTTTAATTGTAGATAAATATAGGAAGTAGCCTATTATTTTAGATATGAGAAGATGTTTTGTGAAAATGATAATGTATACTTGTAATTAGTATAGAAGGTATATATATATATATATATATATATATATATATATATATATATATATATATATATATATATAGATAGATCAGTTTTGTAAATAATTCTTTTTCTTGTGTGTATATATAGGATTGAATAAGCTTAAATTTTTGGCAATCCTACTTTAGGCCTATAAGTGTTATATTATTTTTAATTGAATTATTTTTTGAGTCCAGAAAAAAGTTCTAGAGCTTTTAACTAGGAGACACATCTATGGGGCCAGCTTCATCGAACCCATGTGATGAGGCATTTAGTCATCATGTAAAATTGTGTTATGAATTGAGATTTGCAAATGTTCTGAGTTGTAAAACATATTTTAGTTAAAAAATAAAATACGGATTTTAATAATTGTAATTTTGCATTTAATTTACGTCCACCACACGACAAAATACGAGATAAATTTCGCCATATTTACAGTAAGTAATTTAAAAAGTACACCAATTTACTTATTTTCAGCCATCTTTGTGTCGAAATCAGTTATGTGTTAAAAAATAAATCTATTAATACCAAGACAAGATTTAATATAATTTTTTTTTCATTGATAACTAATGATTTTAATCGAAAAAAGAGATCAGCAGTAATTTTAAAAATGTGTTTTATATATTTCTGGTTGACATTACATTTTTCTGAAACAATGATATCTGAGGTCAGTTCAGAACCAAGATCATTTATTTATTGTCTTATGAAACAATACATTACACAAAAGAAACATCGCAAAGAATGATTTATGTGGTTGCCTGTAGCGGCAAGCAATCAATTTATAAATGTTGGTTTGAAAAACAAGATGACAAATTGTTCTAATAGAGATTATATTTAATCGTGATTTATTCGTTTATATTGTTGAATTTTGTTGCTTGTGAATTTTAAAAGTGGCTTGTGATGAAATTGTGAGCTTTAAAAATGTGTCTTTATAGAATGGACAGAACGAATTTACGCTTACAGAATCGGCAATAAAAAGGAATATTTCTTTTCAAGATAAATCGAGACCATATTTTTCGTTCATGTCATTGTAATTACCTACCCATATAAGGAGTACTTTATATTCTAGAATATGTAATAAAATTATGATAAATCATTGCTTATTGTATGCTTATATTTTAAATAATCTAATTGCGATTACACCTAAGCAACAACACATGCAGAACTGATACAAATATTCTATTAGAATCCATAACATATATAACTAATGGAAATAATGAGACGATTATTCAATTCTACAAAACAGCTTTAATTGCGACATATGCTTCGCTGTTAGGCATTTTCAAGCAACGGCGAAACTTATGTCGCAATTAAAGCTTTTTTTTTTAATTGAATAATCGTCTCATTATTCCATTATCATGGAATTCCATCATGTACCGACTGTTGTAACATTAAATTATAAATAACTATTATTTTCAATTTCTAGATCGTTGTATAAATTTTGTTAAAAATATCACATCATGACTTAATCATTTATGAAAAACAATTAAAAATAAATAAATTGATAGATACATTTTTAATATACTTCCTCAACATAAAAGCAATTTGTTATAAAATATATTCAATTATTTTTTAGTGATGCACATGCTTACTGGTCTATATTTACATGTCTCCTTATATGTTGGTTGTTCTGCTTTGTTTTATATAATTTTGTTTACACAAACTCCGAAGTCTTTTTCAATTTATATTTAAATTGGAAATCGATTATTGTAAAAACTGAATCAGGAAACAAATATTTACTACGTTATGTGTAACAATCGTCTATCATTTATATGTTACATTTAGAGTAAAATCGTGATAGGCAGTGTACGTTCATCAATATTCAACGTTATAACAATATGTTATTTAAAACTTTACCAAATAATTGAGAAATTTTTGTTTAACATTTATTCATCACTTTTTCTTTCAAAAGAGATAAACAAAATGCTCGTAATATATTTATCAGTTTGACTAAACTTGAAAATTAATAATTCCGTTTACGAAAAATGACATATCTTTCCATTTAGTGTTGTCGTGTTTTCTCACCACCCTTTCCCCCTTCAATCCTGGTTGCAGTAGATCTTGGGGTTCCCCGGCATTGCGGGTTGCCGTATAGTTGGCTACAGATTTATCTATAACCCTAATCTGTTTCTCCATTTTCACCAACCCACTAGTTGGCATGCCCTGAAGTGGTTCAGGAAGAACACCGTTATCGTACATAAGGCAACCATAAGGCAGGATCAGGGCACACCTCCATCCTTTACATCGATAAGTATTTAGATTAGGTTTGTTGTTTGTAATATACCCTGATGAACTTCACCCAAATAATGGCACCTTACTAGGCCAGATTGGGGTGGATCTTTGTCCCAGGGGTCTCACGGTGCGCTACAAACTGTCATAACCCCAACAAGATTCGATACGTGGCTAGTCGGCCAATTTGGCCCAGTTAGTTACGTAAGACTCAGTAGGTTATTAGAATCAACCCTCTAACAAATGTTATATAATATTTAGTTTACTATAGTATAGTTTGTTAATTATTATTATTTAGCAAGTAAACGCGTAAAAATTATTTATAAAAAAACGCGGTGGGTGACTGAGTTTGTCGAATTGCGCATTTTCCGGTCCAGACTGGTACCCACAGTTTACCCTTTACCCCTTACGAACAAACCCTAAAAGTTTATGAGTGGTAACAAAAGTCGAGCCCGCCACCCCTCTTATCGCCGCAAATGGTAGTAGAGCAAAGTTTGAATTTTGAGTTTGGAGTGTTGTCGGTTTGGAAATATTAATGTCGCGTTTTTCAATACGGAGAAGCAATCTTCGACATGCTCGATAGTCAGGAAGCATTGCCATACATCTCATTTCAAGTCTCGTTAAAGCAAATTAAACTTAATTATAAATTATACAATCAATGTTTTAAAAAAATACTTCATTAATATTATATATACATTATTTTTAAATGAAATTCCCCCTACATTAAAATTTAGTAATTATTTCCAAAAATCTTTTTTTTTTAATCTTTTATTATCATTCTTCCTGGTGTTGTCTTCCATATCGTAATAACATAATTTTATCCCCCTTCTCTTTTAATATATATATATATATTCCTAAAATTTTTGGTATGTTAAATCGATGTCCTACGCCATTTTTTATTTCATAGTGTCAAAGTTCAACCAAGGCATTACTGGACTTTAAAATTTAATCTAAGGACAATTTATTTTGGGTATGTTTTCCTCAATTTTCATTATAGCAATATATCCTCTCTAATTTACACCTAACGAAACTTTATCATATATATATATATATATATATATATATATATATATATATATATTTCAATATAATATCCATCGCATTTATTTCAGAACATTTGATATTAGCTCGATAAATTTTTTTTGACGACAGGAATGTCATTTATCTCCCAATTAAACTTTAAAATAATAATATATAAATTACAAAAAATTATCAAAAATTGGTATTGTAACATTTTTGCAGATTGATGATAGGTTTGTAGAATGTATGTTCTTAACTGTTGGCTGCCTTAAACTCAAGACATGAAAACCGGTTCTGCACGAAGAAACACGTTAATATTATTAATCAATATCAATCAAATATACATAAAATAGAAGTAGAAGTTATATGTCAACTTAAAGGTTACCTTAAATACATGGCCTATTGGATATTAATATATTTTAGAACCACGTTGCTCTACTGACCAAATAACCCGTATTTTAATAAATTATAATTTTATAAAACATCCTACTATTAGATAATGGACAATGATATTTTATTGTAAATTTGAATGTAATATTTCTCGAAATTATTGTATATATCTAACTCATATTTCACTTCAGAAACATAAAGTAACTGAAGTTTCATTAACAATAACGAATATTACATAAATAAAATAAGTATTTATAACTAATATTTCTAAAGTAAATATCTTCAATATATACCAATAAGTAAAAAAGGAACGAGTTAATTTTTTCATAGATTATTACTATAGTTTTCCCAACCAATCACTTAAATATCATTATGGAACTAAGTTTAATTCTAAAAAAAGTAGTAAAACTTTTTAGAAGCAGCAACTATAACTTTACATTTGTTCCACTTAAGGGAATTTATTGCCTTAGATTAAGACAACTAATTATGTTTCTTTGTGTCTCCAAAGCGTTTTTGTCGGCGCCATACATATACCAACTTATACACTTTCCCCGAGCAATCATTAAAGTTTTAATTGGACGTATTAGGTTAAGATGTTTTACTTTCTCACTAATGACTTCCACATTAGACAGGAACTACTTGATTATCAATATAAATATATAATATACTGTGCCAATAGTTCAATCAAAATAAAAATATTAAAAACTACGTATCAATTATCAGCATAACTTTCCGATTATGGTTATTTTTTGAATGATGATTCAATCAATTTCTGTCCCAATCGCAAAGGTTATTAATAAAATTATAGTGGTCTTAAAACAAAACATGTAACATGGATTCTAATTTGATAATATTTTAAGTACACTAAAGTCATCATTTTCATATTTAAATGAAGTTGTAAAGATTATATTGAAAATATATGTAGCTATAAAAATTAATTTCCCCAAATCAACATTGAATTATTGCTCATGTTGGGTATATACGTAGTACTTTTAGCAAAACTAAGAGAAGTAACTTTAACACCCGGCCCAACAAATGAAGCTCCTTACACACTGACTGACCACACCGGTAACCAGGGCAGTTGGGTAGTAGACAGATTATGAGATAGTTGGAGTCAAGAATACATGAATGTCCACATGTGCCCAGAGAATCTTTGAACAGAAGGAGAAGAGGGATAGAAAAGTAAAAAGTGAAACACCAGTTAATGATTAGGTATGCTGAGTGTTTCAGGTAGTGAGAAGAAATTGGGTAGGAGAAATTATACCGAAGGATTGTCCAATTATACCGAAGGACATTTGGTTGCCAAAGCCTCGTTTGGTATCACAGGGTGCACCAGTAACAAAACATTAGATACTTAGGGTGAAGGTGAGGTTGACATTTAATTTGTATGTGGGAGGCAATAGGCGACGAATCTGCATAGCTTAAATCCCCAAAACACCACCCGCAACACATATGAGGTGAAATAAAATGTATATCCTAGCTAGCCGGGTATCCTTCCATCTAACGCCGTTGAAGGTTTTCTTAACATCTGAGGATAACACCACCACCAATTATCTAGAATAATGACTTACCTGCCGTTCCAGCTCTACTCTCCTGACAACGTCCATCATTGACTCAGTCGTTTAGTGTGCCCACTCAAAGCCATAATGCCTATATGTTAGATTTGAATATATTTGAATGACCCACTCTTATCCTCTGGTTGTGTAAAAGCCTAGTAATTTGTAGTAGTTTGTAAGAGTAATTGACTTCAATTTATTTGATTCAGACATTTTTTGACCTCATCTTTAATTTCGTCCCAACTTAATTTAGTTTCTGATTTATATTCACTGTTTTAGATTGTGTTTTTTTTACCAGTACAGTATACCTAAAAATTCCAGTTTATAGAATCAAATAACTAGTATGGTGCAATCCTAAACTTTTAGTCAAAATTTTAGAACTACTAATCCTAGTACCTTCTAATTTATGCATAGTAAATACTTAATATGTTGAAAATAAAGTAGTGAATGGGTAACCGTAAATATAACCTGAATTGGTTGAACCCAGCAACTCAGCCTAATCAAACTCTGAGAGAATATATACAGTGTGAGTCAAAAGTATGGATACACCCTGTTAAATTTCAAATGGATAAAGATAGAAAAATGAAACTCAAAACACCTTTCTAGGAAATAAAAGTAAACTTTTTAGTCTCTATTACAACTTTGCCCATTTCACCAAAATGGGATTTTTGTGGGGCAGCTCATATTTTTTAAATATAAAGACCCATTAAGTGACACCTCATTTTAAAGTCCTTGATTAAAGAAGAAGAACAGTGGAAATTTGCCAGAGATTTCTATCTCAACCCAGTACAAAATGGCAGCTCATTGAAATTAAGTAAAACTTCATTGAGGCAAAATATGAACATCCACATTCAGGTGATAAATAACCCCAATAGACAACCACTTTTCTTACAAACTCAAACCTGTTTTACAGTTATTACCTGCTGTAGGGCAGGCCTCCCTTATCTTATCAGTTTTGAGGAAGTCCATTATCAGGTTCAGTTTCTGGTTGGAATCAACAAAGTTAAGACGTGTTTTGTGATATTGTGTTTTTGTGATACTATACGTTGAAATGGAGAGTTTAAGTGAACAAGAGCGTATTATGATCCTGATTATGCGAGACTACGGAGACCGGGTGAGATCTTAAGATGAAGTAAGGAATTTATTTAATGACACTTATCCTTATCGAAACCCAGTATCTAAATCAGGAGTTCAAAAAACTATCCAACGTGTCCAGGAAACAGGCAGCGTTAAATACCGCACCAAACATGGAAGACCAAAATCGGTTACAAATGAAGCATTGTCACTTGACGTTTTACAGTCTGTTGTAGAAGATCCTCACGCCTCAAAAAGAAATGTTTCCTTAATGTTAGGTATATCACAAACATCAGTTTGTAGAGTTTTACATGGCGGTGGTTTTAAACCGTACAAAATTCGTTTAGTTGAAGAGCTAAGTGAGGACGATTTTGATCGTCGATTAGATTGTGTGTTCACAAAATTGTGAACTGATTATGAAGCACATTGATAACAATACAATTAGAATGAACAACATTGTTTTCTCAGACGAAGCAACTTTCATGTTAAACGGTAACGTTAACAGACACAATTGTCGTTATTAGGCTGATGTTAACCCTCTTTGGATCAAAGAGCAACATACCCAGAAACCTGAAAAACTAAAGGTTTGGCTTTGGACTTTGAGGGATCAGTTTGTTGGGCCCTTTTTTATTCATGGCAATCTTAATGTTGAGGTATACCGGTAAATGCTACAAAACCAGATTTATCCAGCTATCCAAGCAGCAATCAACAACTGTAATCAAGTTTGGTTCCAGCAGGATGGAGCACCTCCACACTATGGCCTGCATGTCCGCGAGTATTTAAACAATATTTTCCCCAATCGCTGGATAGGCAGAAGAGGAAGTATCGAGTGGCAACCAAGATCGCCAGATCTATCTCCACTGGACTACTTTGTGTGGGGTCACATTAAAAACAACGTGTATAAAACGAAACCCCAGTGCATTAATGACCTTAGCGACAGAGTAGTAGCGCAAATTAAAAAAATCCCGCGTGAATCCATACAGCGTGCCGTTTCAAGTTTTTACGACAGACTTGGACATTGTCAATCTGTCCTGGGGCAGCAGTTTGAACACCTGTTATAAAAAACACAGGATAGTAACTTTAAGCCGTTTTATTGTTTAATGTAATTAATTACTATGCTATTGTAATTACAAATTATTAATACATTATAAAAAGATGTTTATTTTATTAGCTGTAGATTTTATGTTTCACAAATTCATTGTTTTCAATTAACAGTAAATTTCCCAAGTATTAGAAATTAGAACCAAGTTCTGAAAATTTCAATGAGCTGCCATTTTGTACTGAGTTGAGATAGAAAGCTCTGGTTTCCACTGTTCTTCTACTTTAATCAAGAACTTTAAAATGAAGCGCCACTTAATGGGTCTTTACATGAAAAAAAATTGAGCTGCCCTCCAAAAATCCCATTTTGGGGAAATGGGCAAAGTTGTAATAGTGACTAAAACGTTCACTTTTATCTCCTAGAAAGGTGTCCTGACTTTCATTTTTCTATCTTTATCCTTTTAAAATTTAACAGGGTGTATCCATACTTTTGACTCACAGTGTATGGACCCAAATGAAGGTTCATTGAACATAAAAAAATTGAGATTTAATTTTAAAAAGTATAATATTTTTACGGCTTATCGACTGTCAGGCCCACAGAAAAGCACAGTGAAATACTGTAAGAAATCTTCACATTTCACAAAAATGAATTTGAAATCGGCAGAGATGATTTTAAGAAATTACTTATTTTATAACACCTCTAATATTTGGCTCTTTACCGATAAATCACAAACCGGTATATTTAAAGATATGACAACTAATACCTTACATTGTTTTGTTTGGGCCCTTAAAGGTTAAACTTGAGTAATATTTATTAATCTAAAAACATTAGAGCGGATTTAGATAATATCATTATTTTCTGTTTATTTTTCCTTTTGGCAGCTACCCAAAATATTTCAATTATCATAAAATGAAATAAAGGCCTGAGATATATCCAAAATATACTACATACCAAATTTGTTTATAATAGTCTACTACTATAAAATCGTGTATTATTTGATTATGTGAAAAAATAAAAATAAACATAAAAATCTTAAACCTGAAAGTAGAGAGCTTAAATAATGATACTACTAACCGAGATTTTAGTTGAAATTATAGTGTAAACTAAGTTTCATTACACGTTCATTGAAATATTGACCAAATAATTTTAAAATGGCAGATTAAAAGGGGGATATTTTTCTAGAATTGATGTATTAATCTATAAAGTACAAAAGTACAAAATAGCTCGTTCTACTAAGAATCGTGTTTTGAATATATACATAAGTGGAAGTTTGGGGAATGAGCCAATAAACATAAAACAGAATAGAAAAGTAAGTTGAATACAGTACATTTTTTTAATGTGAAAACACATTTATTTTCATGAAAATAGTATTGAAATTTTTTGTGTACTTAGGTGTAAAATATAAAACAAATTGAACACTGCAATTATTCGAAATATGCCAAATATCTTAAAAAAAACTTACATAATGCTCTGAGAGTAAAGATATATGTAGGCCTACACCGTTGTATTACACTAGATTTTCATACAATAACTACAAATACTTTGGATTATAACTATTAAAAGGTTCTAGATCGGTTTTTTTTTCAGATTAAGGACATATATTTTTAGATTTTAACAATTAATTGAGGAAAAGAAAATTAATGAAAATGAAGTGTCCAACGACTTGGAAACATTGCAATTTTTTCCTCTATTTAGTTCCATAGTAAAAACGATGTCAATGAACTCATTATGCTAATATGAAAACAAATGATTTTTTATACGACAATGTGTCTTATCTTGCCATAATAAACATCATATTAAATCCCTTCTTAATTATTTTTACCATTTCCGAAATAAAATCAACATTGTGTTCTTAGTTAAAAACATGAATATTTGTTTTAACTTATTAATATGGTCGTCATTTGAGTAAATTTGAAGAGCCTTGTAAAAGCTTTTATATTTTACAAAGTTATGTTAAAACAAAGGAGGGTTTTTAAAGGAATTTAAGTAAAAAAAAATAGAGAAATTAATCACCAAGTTATTCAAAGACCCAAATTGATGAAATTAATTAAATGGATCATTATTGATATAGTCATATTAAATTTAGGGGACATGATAACAAGTTTTTTGTCAGATTATTTGATTATTCACTTTTTGCAAAAAGAGAAGAAAAAGGGACAATATAAAAGAATATTGAAAATTCAAATGTATTTTAAAGAAAATTTATGAACAACTTTTAAAATTAGACAATGAAGATATTCACACCTTTTAAACTTAAAATTACGTTTCAAACTTCATTGTAATCTATATAAAACCTTTACCCAACAACCAAATAAATCCATTTTTTTCTATTATTCAGAATTATTAAATATTTTGTTTTATAATTAGTTTATATAAAAATAAAACAACAATTTTCAATTCATTATGTTTTACTTTAAAAAGTATTTCCTTTATTGATCACTCTATTTAAGTTCCATTGCCGTCGCCATTTTCAGCTTTGTATAGAGATTTGCAGTTAGAAAGACGTAGAATAAGCAGGGTTTTATTTTTTCCCATACATTATTAAAAAAAGAAAAACGTTATAATAGAACCAAACACTTCTAGCAATAGATACTTTAATCATAGGTTAAGGTAAATTTGTGGGAATTTTTTGTTGCTAAAATGATTATATTCTGGTTACGGTCATATTTGTTTGAAAACAGAAAACTTTATTCCTATTTCATATTTACCATACAAATTAAACTTCCGCATAATATTACTCACACGATAGGGTGAGGTAGCAGTGTTGCCCGTGCTGACTTAGATTTGGCGACTATCTGAATGTACCAAGCTAACCTAACCGGCTTGGCCACTAAACAATACCGTGGTAACTGATAAGTGAAATATTATATAATTATATATAAGTCATTATATTATATAATAAGTCAATTAGTCAAAAAGTGTCATGTACTTTTGGGGTTCACTAAATTATAACCGTCTGGTTTTCAGAGTGGTTTATCTAAAAATATTTGGTATTATTTTTGTTAATATAAGTTGGATATATAAATATTCGTTGGAGAGGTAATTATGGTGATCGATGGTCGCCAAGTTTATGCAGTGTAGTTATTGTTTGTTTAATTTATTTCTTGTTTATAATAAATTGGTTAGGTAATGGTGTCTCAACTGTTTAGGAAAGTAAAATGTGTATAATCAATTCTTGCCAACATCAGCTATGCTCTGTAATATTAAGATTATCCACTCTAAATATATAGTTTAAAGCATTGGTCTCACTTGTTAGTTGAATCTTGTTGTTTAAACGTAAAATAAAACGATGTAAATAATCAATGATCTTCAGAAAAAGTATTAATTAACATTTTAATGTATTTATGTTAAACTGTTTAATCCCCCTTGTCTACATTTTGTAGTGGTGGAACAAAATACTACTTATCCTTCCCGATTTTCATCTGATTTGAATGAATATCTTCCAACTGAAGTAAATTAACTGATAATTTACTTTGCGGATGCTTGAACATGTTTTCATAACAAAATACGCCTTAACAATCAAAATACTGTTTAATTTGTATTATTAAATTAATAATAAAAAATTACCTCAATGTCACTGCCTCTTCTGTTATATACACTTTATTTTATGACTTGTTTTAATTGCATTATTTTTATAACATTGTATTCTAGTTATTACTTCTAAACTAAAGGTAATATATGTCTACAATATAAGCTTCACGATTTATTGTTCTTATAGTTCAAAATTAGTAATTAAATAGGCAATGTAGAAACTTACAAAATTAATGTATAAATATTGTGTTATAATTGTAAGAATGGGAACGACATATGTTGTTATTAAGTAAACATTGTTATACAATTATTGCAGAAAGAAATGCCATTTGTTACCATTAACACAATTAAACACAAGTGTTGTAAATTACTTTATACATAGAGAAGAGGGAACATTTATTTAAATGTCTAGATTTAAACGACTGCAATTTGTTTTGTCTTGTATGGGTTACAAAATGGAAGACTGTGGGTTTCCGTGTTTTTAGGGGATTGCCTTTGTTTATCTGTCAAGTTAAGTTATGCACGGTTTTTACAAAGAGTGATTTTATAGCAAAGCATTTTAAACTCGTAGAATGATTCAATTTTAAAAAGTTGAAGTTTGTAATTTATTAGTTATAAAATAAATAAAGCTAATTTTACGTAATATTACTCCCACTTATTTATACTTACACAAACAAAGAAATTTATGAAAATGATCAATTATGGCAAGTTTTATTTTTAAATTCTCCCAACAAATAAACAATAAACACAATATATTTACTTTATATGCGGTTTCTACATAATTACTAAATTCAGACGTTAAACTTTGTATTCATCAACAAGTACCACACATTTCATAAGATTATTTTCAATATTTACCTTTAGATATTATTTACCTTTACCTTAGAAATTTAAAAGAGAGAAAAATATTTATTTTGTGCGTCCAAAAAAAATTAATTTTAATGTTTAAAAGATTAGAGCCGAATATTTGTACCTGCAACATTTATTAGGATTTTTAAATATCCAAAAAAATTAACTATATCAACATAAGTTTAGATTACAGTATAAG
>OY740770.1:56542276-56812276 GCA_963513935.1 Aphrophora alni | reverse complement strand
CTGCAACTAAAAAATAATGGAAAATTGCATGGTTCGAAGACCTTGAAGAGCGAAGGTTTGCTAAATAGCATTTCTGTACAATAATACGTGGAAGCACTTCAAAATTCCCGTCACCTATCTCAACCAGAGTTCGCTTCTAATTGTAGTGTCTCAATTTTCCCCACAAGGCTGCGTCAACTCCGTTAATTTTGCACTCCCTATACGGTTAAACCCGAAAGCTTTCACACTTGTAATCAGATATATAACCACTAAACCAACCGTGAGGAGGCGGTTCCATTAGTTCACTAGCAATATTAAAATATAGAGAACATAAAACGTAAGAAGTGATCACTTTAACAGTCCTAAGTTTTCATGTACGTGTATGAAATGTTATAACTAATACATCGCCGGTTTTGTGCCAGGTTTCTATAGCTATTTTATATAACTATTTCACAATTATTTTATAAGTGACAAATATACCTAAAATTTGTTGTGAATTTAATCAATGTAACAAGACGATCGTTTAAAGCTCTTTGTTAGTATTTATGTAACGTAGGAGATAAATAATGTAAATTCTGTTCACTTCAATATAGTATTATCACTTGTCCACATTTCAAACTGTTAAATTACAAAAAAGTTCACGTATAGGTGGAGCTTTTTACGCATATGTCTGTTTCGATGTTATCTGAGTAAAAATGTAATTTTAAGAATGATGTTTCTCTTCAAGTCAGCCTTCTGTGTTTTACTCTACATCCCAAACAAGGAGACAGAATATATTCCAATTTCTTATGTATTTATAGTTTAATTGTATTTCGTGATTTGTACATATAATGGGGAATAAAATAAAATTTAGACTTTTCTGACCTTTGACAAATATTGTAGAATTATGAATTTCCCAAAATTAGATAAATATTTTGGTTATATTTCACTTGTGTAAAATGTATTTTCGTATCCTTTACAAAACCAAATAAAAGTAATGATTTCCATCTCAAATTTATATGAATATAAAATATTAACGATTTAAACCATGTTTAAAATCGCAAGTAAAAATATATTACAGATTAGGAATGTTTGTCAAAAAACAAAAGTGAACTTTGACACAGTCAATCAAAATTTTAATTTTATAAAATATAATTTATGGTGAGAACGAGTTTATGACACAAGCGAAATGAGATAAATATGTTTTTAAATGTCATATTTCAGATTTTATTTTAGCTTTTATCCTGACAAATATAGATCTCTCATTTGTCATTGGTAATTGTACTTTAAAATAATGATTTTAATATTAGCTATACATTTTATTCATCATTTTCTATTATATTATTTATGAATACGAGGATTAAAAATTAAATGACCTTTAGAGTTCAGCCATATTTTTAAAAATTCTATATTTATTGAAGAAACTGCTACTTTTGTAATATGTAACGAAGAGGATATTTCTTTATTGGGATCGTATATACCTAAATATAAAACAGCGTGAATAAAACAGAGTAAATTTAGGTTGAAAATGTTCCTTCTTTATTCATATTTATATATAAATATTGAACTGCAACAAATCACCTTTTGTTGTTGTATGTCTATTTACACTGGACATGCTATTTATTTTATAGTTAATTCATTTTTTTTTTAAATTAACAAGTTTTTTTTTCAAAGTAACAACTCTTAAATTCAAAATTCTTACAATTAATCACTTTGTTGAACTCCAATTCATTTAACTATAAAACTATATCCCGCACTGAATTCACAATTCTTCTTTCTTTACCGTAATTAATTATCACATATATATTCCATAAAATAGAAGAAATTCTACAAGATTTCAAAAATTTAAAAGTTTTAAAGAATTGACGTTATGTATTTTTAATTTAGGCCCCCAATACCATTTATATCGAAGACTGTGTATTTATTCTGTTATAATGTAATTTCATCAAACAGAGTTCATTGTTCAATGAGCGATTACGAATATGAAAATATTATTTATCATAGAGTATTGTAAAGAATTTTATAATTTATATTTAAAATCCATTGCGTTAGGTGTGTAAATGTATTATATTGTACTAAGCAGTCAGCAAATCAATATCGGATAGAATTAAATTACAGTAAAATCTGCAAGACAAATTACTAATCATTGCAGTGCAGATTACGATCATGCATAAAACGTTCTGTATGACACACGTGATATATTTAATAAGTTGTGTAATGTATACAGGCCAGTTTCTTTTAATTTATTATTTTTGTGTTTCTTTTTGTTTTATTTAGTTTATTCATTATATTTACTATCATTTTTTCTTAATTACACATATTCACAATTTTGATGTTTTCTCTACAAATATTTTTAAAAATTAATCCCCTCAATAGACATGACTTTTAAAGACATCTACGACATAAAATGTTCATAACTCAATTCTATCTTCATTTTATTGATGTTGTTAAAAATGAGACAATGTTACATATTACACACATCAAATATATACCGAGTGTTAAATAAGTCCCTGGATGGCTTAATATTTTTTTAACCTATACAGATAGAGCTACAAAGCTTTATACATTGGTATTGGACACCAACACCTATTTAAGTACGTATTAAGTTGACCGCAACCTTTCCAAGGTGACGGCCCACGAGGAGTAAGTAGGATGTCTTTAATGAGACCATAGGTATATCGAACTCAAGCCCTTTATGAGTAAAACTTAATGCCGTTAACCCGAACTCAAACCGACAACCGAGCCGGAAATTGTAGCCGTTCAAAAATTGCATAAATTTGCCATTATTAAACGAATGTAATGATGTCATGGCAGTTTGATTATTCAATCACAGGTAAAACTAGAGCAATTAATTGATGATTGTCGAATCTAATCAAATATGTTTACGCGTTTTGGAATACCCATTATCAGTCGGAAACAACTTTCATTTTTAGTCTTATCATAGGTAACCCATTTCCCTTGTTTAGTTTAATAAGAAATTTAATCCCACGCTATTCTAGCTAGGGTGAACCTTTTTAAGTCTGATTTCAGGCATAGTGTTCTACTCGTAAAGGCATTTAATTTAATGTACCTATGCTCTAATTTACGATTTTCTACTTACTCCTTTCGGGCCGGCCCCCTGGAAAGGTAGCGATCCACTAAATACGTATTTAAATACCATATTTCTTTCCGTACAATGTCTTTACATATTAATAAAATCATACTTTAGTTAATTACTATGTTACATGAAAACAATTTAAAAATATATATTATATCATATTAACATAAATGAGTAAGACAACTTTTAATGAGCTACAAATTTCTTTAAATGAAAATTATTACAATTCAAATTTCTGATGTTGCCAACCATGTTACATATGTCATCACCTTCCAACAACAAATTTATCTAAGTTTTTTATATTTGTAGTGTTCTCAGAATATTTCAAAATCTGATTTTAACATAGTGAAGATGAATTATTGATTTTAAAATAATCATTTCGCAATCATCTAAATAATAATAATCATCTAAATAGCAAATAATATATTATAAAAGTTACATTCTCGTATTTCTAAATATATTAATTAATAATTGTGCTAAACTTTGATATCAGTTAATTTTACAATTTAAATACCAAGATCAAAACATTGTAGCTCTAACTTGAATGGTTAAAATAATATTAATCCGTCCCGGGACTTATTTAAAAAGTGATATAATTAGCTACTATATTTAGGGAACCATGCCGTCACTACAATTCTTTAATTAATTACGAGATTAAATATAAAAAAAAGTATACACTTTACTATAAAGTAACTCACCTAATGAATTAAAACACCATGTTCCACAAAAAAACACTTTTTTCAGTACAAAACAAACACAAGATGACGTCTCAATGAATAAGTTATCATCCTCAATTGTTACATGCACACAAAAATCACCGACAGTGGACTGTTGTTAGTTTGATAAAATCACCTAAGATAGAAATGAATTTTAAAAACACTAGTTTCAAAGTATGGTATTTTTTATAGATTGATGTAAAACAGGTATTTTATTTAGTTTATTCCTATTGTAAAAAATATAGACCAGCAAACAGGACTATTTTTATTAAATATATAACCTAATTCTTTTTATTCTTTCAATTTTTATTTTTTTATTTTAATACTTTAATTGGAGTAAAATAGCAACTTCTGGTATGGTTTGTTATTGTGTATTAAATTTAAGTTTACCATTTACAGTACAATTTTAATATGGGGTTTATATTTCAAAATTTTAAAATTCAATCAAATAATTTTAGTTGGGATTAAATTTACCATATAAGGACAAAATAATATATGGTTTTTTACATCAAAATAAAAATTATAAAATATACACACCATATATGACACCCGTCATGTATATGTAAATATATAAACAATTGCAAATGCTTTGTAGTTGTTTATATATTTTGATTATTTAAAATTACAGTAACGTATTGTATGGACTATATAAATACATAATATTGCGTTAAAAATTTAAGAAGTCATAACTGAATAGGATTTAAATGTCCAAATCTGATTTTTAAATAGAAAATAGAAACAAGTATTCATTTTATGTTCTACGTGATCCGTGTATTTTATATGATATATTTTATCAAAAACGTAGTCCAAGCAGAAAGCAAATATAGTAATTTCTTAGTAATAATCACACCTTCTTCTTCTTTAGACAACTCAGAAGACAATTGTTTCATGCTACATCCAAGTTCCGGCTGGTAATTAAAACAAACCTCTGCAGATGTCAACCTTTACAATTCAGACAATGTGTTAACAACTGCAAACCCCTTCCTTAAAGCAACTCTTAACAAACCGCTAATATATTACACTTTGTATATTGTACTTAACATTACACAAGTCAACTGTTTATAATGTTCCGCCAACGAAACCGAATTAAACAAATTAGGTGCATTTGAATATTATAACAGTCGACAATAATATTACTCTTTTAAAATTTTCTATTTCCGATCTTTAAGGACAAGAGGGTGACAAAATTATAAGAACAGTAATGATAAATTCACGGAGCAGAACTTTTACAATCTATAATAATCTTGCTAAGATAAATTTAATATATATCAAAACATAAATATTGTTAAAATATGATTAGGATATTTTATAATTTGGAATGAAGCATAAATCAAATATTCATATATGCACATAAATGGATTAATAAAATTATAATACAGTATTTAAAAAAATAAACAGCGCAATGTTTGATACTACTGGCAGCATAGTTTATAAACACAAGTATGAAAATAGTTCTACAGAACTTTAACCTAAGTAATACGTTTAAGAAATGGACACATACTTTAGAAATTATTCGTATCACTGTCGCAATGTTGACGATGGATGACTATATGTTAAGAAATGACTTAAATGCAATAAAGTACAATAATCCCCTTGAGAGTACTACGTTAATTGTATACTTATTTATTGTAGTTAATATTAAAACAAACAATCAACAAATACACACTATTAATTAGACATCATAAAATATTTCTTTTCTTATCAATGGAATTACGACTTGAAATTCATCAAAGAATACATCTTGTTTTTCATCTTTGATGTAAATGTTTAGATTTAAATATAAATTGTAGGTTTAAAAGAATAATATATATCATTTCTATCTTAACTTTTTCATCCGTATGTTCGGCAGCACAACAGTGTGACCATATAATTTTAACTAAAATTTGTAAAACGTTTAAATTTAAAACATAATTATTATTTAATTTAATGTAATTATTAGTTATTACATTTTGATTATAAATAATTATATATAAGGTTATATATATATATATATATATATATTCATGAATAATATATAAGGTGATATTCCTAAATTCTTGGTACACCTATTGAATGAAACTTGTTAACATCAAACACATCCTGTTTATATATCTCTAAATAAAATAAAGAAATCACATAATAATTTGAAAGAAATTATCACGATTTTTTATACAATGGTTTTAAAGTAGGATGCCCGTTCAAATATTGATTTTATTGTAAACCTTCAAAGCCTCATTTCCCCCTGAGACATTGGAGGCAGTAACGAGGCAACCACCTTCAATTCACTTTCGTCTAAATCCGATTCTGTAAATAGTTAAAATCTTCTATTTTTTTAGTTACAGTTTAGTGTTTATAATTTTATTTCTTGGTTATGTTTTTGTAGTTTTTATTTTTTGCATTTATTTGTTTATTTTTTATAACTATAACAGTTATTATTGTTACACCTTTACAGATGAGACTATCACCTATAAAAACGTGGGTGTAAACCAGGAACACAAAAGTGACTAAGTCCATAATTACAACTTGATAGATGCAATGTAATAACCAGATAGATATATTGTACTAAAAAGTACTTGACTGGTACGTGATATATAACGTGACTGGTATAATCCTACTTATGTTTGTCTGTATTTTGTGTTCTTGTTGTTGTTGTTTTTTTTTTTTTTTTTTTTTTTTTCAAATATGTTTTGTCAACTAAGTTCAAGATCGTATAGTGATAAAAATAAAGAATTAAATGACAAAACTCTTAGTAAAAGGTTGGTTATTTTATTGAATGTGACTTCGAGGTTTTAAAGAACACGCACGTATATGTGTTATTATAATTTCGCCAAAAAAATTACACTAACGAATTAAATAAAATAAATAGTGAAGTTTGTGACACCCTGTGTGCATTGCAAAATATGAAATGGTATACATTACTTGATTTAAAAAACAAATTTTTGTTTTGTCATTCGTTATATAATCTAGTATTTATGAAAGGTTGGTTTTGGTGTATCCCACCTTGCAATTATTGATTTTATTCTAAACGCTATTTCCCCTGGATATTCCCTAGGGTTAGGCAAAGCCACGGAACCAGGTTTACAATGATCTATAGATGAATCAGATTGTTTATTGATGGACCCATTATTTCTAAATTTTCGACATGTTTTACATAGTGGTATATTGACACATTAACTTTGGTTTATAGTGAAAACTATGTTTATGTCACATTTTTTATATAAAGTAATGCAATAAATATAGTGTGACATTGTATTAAATACAAACTGGCCCGCCTATGTAATTGAATGAAGTATTACCGCCTAATACACAATTAGACTATGTAAGGGGTGTCCCATGAAGAGGTCTCTACTTTTGAATTACTATGCGGATATTTGAAACATTCTTCAAACTTGATGCATTGCAGTTATGTTACATAGCTATAATAATGTAATTTCGAGTTTAATTTTTTAAGGTCCATTAATGAAAAATGGCGGAATGACAAAACAACTGTATATTTTGACCAAAATGAATTTATTTACATAACCATTGAAAATTTTTTATTTGCAGATAACATGAAAATGTGTAAAAGTTAATAAAAGAAAATAATTAAAAATTCAGAGGTATCAGCAGTAACTCCTCATCAATCAGCCTTATTAATTCATCATGTATTGCTATAGGGTGATACGAGTAATAAACGGTTTTCTTTTTAAAACCCATATTGTAAGAATAAGTAGCAAACAGACAAGCCTGTGTATCTTAGAAGACAGTCAATGAAGTTGCTACCATGAGTTGTTCAAGGTTGGAAAGATCTCGATTAACTGCTTTGGCCACATTAGCATAATGAAGATGATCTCCAACCTGTTGGAAAAAACCGCCCCTTATCTTCTGTTGCGTAAGATGAGGGACTGTCATAATTTAATATTGATGCGTAAATGTCTCCAGTCATTATCTGATGGGGTATGTCGTACGATAAAACACAATCCTTGGTAACGGCAGCCCTAACAGTTATAAGTTTTGATTCCAGTCCTTCTTCGTGTAAGATATGTGGATTATGTGTGTTATATTATTAAAATTTTGTCTGTTTACAGAACCGATTCGGTAAAACGTAGCTCATCTGTAAATAGAATTCCTTCAAACCTCTTGGCATCTTCGTCATGCTTTTCAATTACCTCCGAACAAAATGCCACTCATCTGACTGACTCATCTCCTAGCAGTCGGTGAAGTATATGTATGTTATACAAATTTATTTTGTTTTCCTTGGTATACTGTTGAACCGACGACTTTTGTATACCAGTAGTTGATGAAAACATTCTAATTTAATTATGCATATTGGGATGCTTCATAAAGTTGAACGTTGGAGACTTATTTTATGTGTGTTAGAAATTAAATGGTATTTCTTTGAAATTGATCCAGTTTCTAATAGCTCATATTGTCACTTATGAATTGATTTTCTTGAACGAAGAAATACATTTGGGTAAGTTATTTAAACACACCTTATTGCTTCAATTCAACAACAAAATTCGTTGTTTAGAGGTTAGATAACGCACATAAACTAATTTAACACAATTACTTAATTGTTTCATTGTTGTGCGTTAACAAAAAAACGGCTGATCGAGATTCAACAGATGGCCATGGAAATTTAAACTACATTGCATAGGTAGGAAATTGGTTCTATACAGCAGACTATTTTGTTTTTCATATTGCGCGATTTTGTTTTGATTGGCCATAAACAAATGATACTCAAAGGTAGTTTTTTACATATCTATGTAACTATTTACATAACTGTTTGTAAATTGTCTGTAAGTTTGTAGAATGTTCCATATGTCCGACATAATAAATGATAAATGGCGATTTCTTTTTGAGACACCAGGTACATATAACATAATGGTCTTCTTTATTATTCCTCACTTTGTGTGACTTCTTGTTTTTGTTATGTTCTTCGCCAACCATCTTAAACCAGCTGTAGCCAATTACTAAACCATGTAATGAAACAAAATAATGTACCATGTCAACAGAAAGGCAATTTAAAATTTACACTGCTGTATAATTACAAAAGATTTTTTAAATAACATTTACTTGAATTATAACCTCTTTTTGTCTGAATGGTATTTCTCTAGTTATAACAAACCGGTAGGAAAACAAGGAAGGATTTTTAAAATTTATTGCATTTTAAAATAATAAGTTTAAATTAATAAAATAAAATTATATAGGCAGATTACTCCATGCGTTTTATAGTACATGATAAATACGAACTATAACTTATTGTCATTGATTTTAGAGATGATATTCTTAATACAAAAAACTTGTATAGAAATTTATAACTTTGTGTTATTTGTAATAAGAAATAAATTAATATTTTCCTTTAATCAATATCTGTTTACTTTCTCACGCACAAGTAGTGTATTGAAATTTATATAACGGTCAAATATGTCGTTACCCAATTTTTTGCGGGTACATGACAATTGATGTCCCAAGTGTACTAAAAGCGGTTTCTGGAATGATGTCTGTCTATTATCAGTGCTGTGTATATAACCTAAATGCCTGGGCAGATTTTAGTCAAATATCGTATGTGGCTATACTAACAGTTTATAGAGTTAGAGTTTACAATTACATTTTAGGATTGCTTGCATTTTAAAAACTTAATATTTATGGGTAGTCAGTTACCAAAAGAAAAAAGTTACTATCCTCAAAATGTTACCAATAGACCCTTACAAAATATATTTGTCGCCTCTAATAAAAAAAACGCAATTTCTTGAATTATCGGTAAGAAAGTCTAATATCCGTCATGTGGCTGTTTTAAGTATTTTTTCGAGAACATTTAAACTAATTTGTTAAATTACTTTAAAATATGAATATAAAATATCCAAAGCTATCTCTAGAATTACAAAAAAAGAAGAAAAAAGGAACTTTAAAATAAAATTGAATACTGTTATTAACACTTTATTTTAATCGAATACGGTGTATGGCAATTATGCCTATATGGTAAACGAGAATCAAGTTTAGGTCTGATATATGAAATGAATATCTTTTAATTTGCCATCTACATAATATTTTTTTATGTGAATTATATATTATTACATCGTATGAAGAATGTTATGTAGTTGTACAAAATGATATGGTCTTTTTACAATAAAAATAATAATAGTTTTACCTTTCATTAGTTGTGGCTTTTTTGAATACCTATTTTATGGGAAAATCAATGCGATGACTCATTCTTTGTTTCTTCTTAGCGTAATTTGTGTAATAGTCAGTCAAATAATGTATTTTATTAATTTTTTAACTGACGATAAAGACAGATCAGGATTCACAACCCTAATATTCAAAACATTCATTAACTTCAATAGACAACATCTACAGTATAAACAGAAAATGTAGCTGTATTGTTGTTCAAACGTGAAAATAAATACCAAAACCTTGTCAAATGTTATCCTACTCTAATCTGTTAAATCAATTCTGTAACAAAAATTTGTTGGATTTATTAACATTTTCAGAAATATTTTTGTCATGCCTAATATGTTAGTCTATTGGTTTGTCTAAATTGTCTAATCCAGAATTATTCAGAAGAGTTTAATATTCTGGGAATATTTGAAAACGGTATATAATACATTACACAACATGTCGCTAAATTGAGTGACACAACCTGACAATTATTTTTCGATGTTTTCAGTGACCTTTAGAGAATGATAAATGTACAAAACACTATCAGAACAGGACGTGCGATCATTCATTTTCTGTACCAGAATGCCGGACACAGACAGCAGTATGATGAATTGAACGTTATACAATGGTCAGCCTTCCACTCATAGACAATGTTTCAAAGTGGACTTTGACAAATTATAGGTTTATTAACGACTTTATTTTTCACTGTATGTAGTAACTTGGTGTATAGTGATTTTGGAAATGAACATTGGATAAGATTAATACAAAAATTTCGTCTTCTCCTGCACAATAATAACTTGTGCATTTATTAAAACAAAAACAGGGAAAATTTAAAATTTATCTATTACCTTTCATTGCACATTTGTTTAAAAATAACTTCTACCCAAACAAAAATAGGCAAACGGAATCTTCCTTAGAGCAGCGTCTTAAATTGCACAGCAACAGATATAAAATTATTATTTAATATAATTGCATTACAAAATAAGTTAAAGAAACATTTAAAATAAGTTACTTTTCAATCTTCAAACTAATAGGTATTTTTCATTAAGTGTTTTAAATGTACTGTTCTTTATTTCAAATTTACATACAACTTGTCCTTCTAAAATTTTGTTAAAGGAAATTTAAAAGGAAACTTACCTAAGTAAAATAATAAAGATTTGGTCCTAAATTAGAAATATAATATAAATGTTACGATACATTTAAAATGAGAGACAAACAAATAAAATTAATACCAAATACTAAGAAGTCGCAAAAACATTGCTTCTTTTATTTAGAAAAATAATTGTCATACATTATTAATTTAACAGCAAAAAACAAATAAAATCGCCGTCATTTATTATAATATATTTTATACAAGGTACCAACTATTTACCAATGAAGTAATGTTCATTATGTTAGTACTGTAATAGTGACACGTCCGTTAAATAAAAATAGAAAAAATTAGCTATTAGTAAATATAACCAACAACAGTTAGCATTTTGTTGTTGAAGACATTTCACTTATGTTTTAATAAATCCTAAAACAATTCATTAAATTTCAAGAACTATAGATCGATCGCATAGATTTATTTTCTTCTCACCTTTCAATATAATTTTAATTCTCAAAGAGATGTACGAGGAAACTATTAAAAAAAATTAAAAGAGATGGAGAGAAAAGTAACATATTGGTTCTGACTTAATATACTAAACAACTATAAAGGAAAATGTAGGGATGCTACGTATTAACACTTTTATATTACAACTAATACGTTAAAATAATGTTTCCTATGGTTTCCTGATTTACTATTATTTGTTAGTTATTCCCTAGAAAGCCATATTGTTTCAGTTTTTTTTATAAACACTGAAAAAATGTTTAAACATCAAACAATCTCGAAATGAGTGATTTAGAGAGATGATTGCATTTTCGGAATTAATCCATTCTTTTCTTTTTTTACAAAATCAAATTGTTGCAGTTTTCATAAAACATTAACAAGATATTATGTGTTTCAATTATTATTGAGTCGGGAATAATTTATTGGGATAATAATTCATCTTTTTTCTTTCTTTTTTTTTGTGTGTGGAACTTCTCGAAGATATATTTAAATCAACAAATCTTTGATTTTATATTTGTATTTTTTACTCGAACTCATACTGTAAACGATCTTTTACGTTTAATTCTGTCAACATAAAAATTGAAATTTTAGTCTTTTTTTTTAATTAGATTTTTGTTCTAAATATGGAATAAAAATATTTTATCACAATGTTTAAATGAGAATAATTATCATTAATAGTATTTTCAAAAACGTAATATTGCAATTAAATAAACAGAGCCGTTACATATGTTAATTAAACAAAATATAAATTTTTGTCTGAAATATTTAATCTTGTCTAGATTGAACACAAATAAATAATAGCGTGTTCAGAAACGTTACAAACGTTAAAGCCGGATTATTCGACTTAAAACACAAATAATACGGATTTTAGCAAAGTTCTTTCATTTAAGTTTGGGATAATGAATCACATGCCAAAAAAATAAAAACTTTATAAATCTTTAGTTTAGTGATAAATTATTTTAACTTACACGTTTAAAAATATATAATGAAATCAATGAAATTTTAAATATGTAGACACTACCAAAAATAAATAATAGTTTTTTTTATTATATATAATATTGTAATGTTGACTTTATAATATAACACAAATCTTTGTGAATTTCGCTCGCAGATGTTGTACGGTAATTGAAAAAAATAATAATAATTGCTTTTTTAAGACAAAGACAAGACTAGCACTAGTGGAACTGAAAGATATGATTAGATAAGCAACTGATGATATATTATGATGCTTATAGAAGTATTATTTTGAATTTCAGCAACAAGCAACTGATTAACTTTAAACACAATCACAAATTATTGGTTGTAATAACTAAGAAAATATAAACACGTCTGCCTTAAAAAATGGTGAAGATTAAGGAAAGATATTTCATTCAGTAGGAACTACATATTACATAAGTTACAAGTATGTAAGGTGTATTATAAAATAACTTTATTCCTGAATATTCTTGTTGTCATCCACGTCCACGCATTGATTGTTACGATAATCACAATAAATTTTAACGTAGAAAAATACTTTTTGTAAATATTACTGATTCTATCTTTAACAAAATTATTCACCTATTCAAAAATTGTAAGCATATTTTTTTTTCGAAAAAAGGATTATAATTTTTTAATATATTTTCCTCTATTTAGATAAAATTCTTTTCTTAAATTTGTAAAACACTGGACTTTAATTAAAACTCTAATTTCTATCAACACTACAGCGTTATTAGTTATAAAAGTCTTGAGGTACTTAGGATTAATATATTATTTATAATGTCAAAAGACAATTAACTTCTAACAACTATAAAGCGTGAGTTTTATATCCTGGCACACCTGGATATAATATAAACGGCCTACAATATCAATGTCAGACCTTGATCATATCTATTATAACATTTCTTTTTACTTTTTCAGGTTGTTAAACATTTTGCCCCCCCCCCCCCAGTTATAAAGGGAGGTAAAGGGGGCAACTAAAGATTTTAAATGCAAACCCCTATCACGTGACCCCTCATTTTAAAGTTCATAAAATAAGAAATCAAATGGTTCGAACTAGAGGTCTCTACGTTGCATTTAACAGAGTAAAAGTTACAATAATAAAGCAATGTATTTCCTTGTCCTGTTGTTAGTTACATGAGTCAACTAAGAATTTCCAGTGTTCTTATCTTACCAGTTTCAACAATCTACTTTGGACTTTCTCTTGTGTCCTACTCACTTCCATTTTATCAGTTCATAGCTTAGGTTGCCATTAACAATTTCAGTTCAAGTTTACTTTTGTGGCAAATAGTGTTAGTTATTTTATTGAAGTGAAAACTTCTTTAGGCGCGTTAAGCACTAGTTGATGTTAGTAAATTAAATTAAACAAACTTATATCCACTTCTGACGACAGTCCAACGACTGCCCAGTTTTTTTTTTCTATTATGGAAGGTTCTGAGTTTGAAAGAATTACTGTGGTAATGATGAGAGGTTTTGAGATTATACAGTGAAGTTATTCAATGAGGACTTTCCGAACCGAATCAATCCCGTAACGAGGTTTACGGTGGCAAGAATTATTCAACGATTTAATTAGACACATTCTTTAAAAGACAGACCCAAGCCTGGAAGGACTCCTTCAAGTTATGAAGAGAAATCATTAGATGTTATGCAGTCCTTTGTTGAAAATCCCCACGTATCTACGAGAAGAGCTGCTTTAAAGCACGACATCAGCCAATCTTCGTTATGAAAAATTCTTAAAGGTAATGAATTCAAACCTTTTAAAGTCAAACTTGTACAAGAGCTTAGTGAAGACGACTATGACCTCAGGGTTGAATTTTGTGATGTAATTTTGGGCAAACTAGACACTGAACCTGAGTTACTCAACAGAATCCTTTTTAGTGACGAAGACAGTTAAATGACCAACGGTAGCGTCAATAAGCACAATTATTGTCGTTACTATACAGATACGAATCCACATTGGTATGTAGAGGCTCGTACACAACGCCCTTTAAAAGTTAATGTTTGGGCAGGCATAATCGATAACCGATTATGGTCGGTCGATTATTGGTCGATCGATGTAAATTTATTTTCTGTGATGTATTTAGAGATGCTTCAAAACCAGATTGTGCCTGCATTTCAAAATATGTTTGGACAAGAAGCTAACAACATTTGGTTACAACAAGATGGAGCACCACCACACTATGGCCGTTTAGTATGACAATATTTAAATAATGTCTTTCCAAGAAGGTGGATAGGCCGAAGGGGCGCTGTAGAAAGGCCAGCAAGGTGTCCTGTCCTTAATTCACTTGACTAATTCTTTAGGGGCTACATGAAATACCTGGTGTACCAAACAAAGCCAAATGACGCCCATGACTTAAATGAAGAATTTTGCACTTATCTCAAACCATTCCTAGCGAACTTATCTTGAACTCTGTCTAAGCTATTTACACACGGCTAGCACACTGTCAAACAGCCGAAGGTGAATAGTTTGAACACCTGCTATATTAAAACAGGTAGCTGTTTTAAGAATTTGTGTAAGTGTTGACTCATGTAACGAACAACAGGACAAGAAAATAAATGATTGTATTATTGTAAGTATGTCTTTTACTCGGTTAAATACAACGTAGAGGTTTTCAATTGTGATATATAAGGAATATAAATAGTTGATAGATCAGGCGTAATACTAGGTTTTCGTTTATAGAGAGGACAATTTTCAACTGTATAAAATAACATTGAACATGCACTTATCATACTGCATAATGGATATTCGACATACATAAAATATAAAATATTTGAGACCCTTTAAAGTATGTTCTTTCATCTCTTCAAATTCAGATATCTTTTAATACACTTTTCTTATTAGAACTTTAGTTTTACAATATTAATGTTAAGTTGTATGAGGCTTTACCACATGTTTATGTTTCATAAAGTTTATTGACAAAACTTACCTCATACAAAAAATATTAATGTCTGCTTTGTTTGCTTACCAAGTATTAAACGAAAAAAAACAGACTCATATTCAACTCATTATACCAACATTAAATGCGAACCATTTTCAATCAATTAGGTAAATGTACATTGTACGTTAATGTCATATACAAGTTTAGAAAGATGTATGTTGTGTTATTTAAAGTTACAAAATATATATATTTCATGTTGTTACATTTAGAACTACAAACAACAAGTACAATTATTAAGTTAGCTACAAGTCGCTCTTGCGCAGTACGATTTAACCACTTTTAGGTTAGATTCAAGACAATATTAGTATAATATTTGTTGCTCATTCAAGTTGTTATCTCTAAATACAATATTGATATTGTAAAGGTCTTTCAGGAGGTCATGCAGAGTTTATTGACGTAATTGCTTATACTAGCATAACCAAAGCATGAATTCCCTTGTTTTCAAAGCAGGATTCCATTGTTTTAAATTGTTATTTTCTTCCATAAATAATGTATTGGTTGCATTGAAATAATGATTTGCGGAAAAATAACATAAACACTAAGATGTGAATTGTATGTAATATGGTACGTAATTACCGATTTACCAAAATAGAAGATAATATTCAACACGTAGACTTCAATGCATATTTATCAAAACTCACTGGAATTAAATCCTACTTTTTTTACAATATCTCTTAAAATTACTCTTCATATAAAATCATATCTCTGGTACCGTCGAAGATAAAAGTAAACACGGAACAACCCCCGAATAATTTCGTTCAAATTACTTATTTAGGTTATCTCTGGAAGTATATAGGCCTATATATATATATATATATATATATATATATATATTTCTATACAATTTTAGATATTTATTAATCCAAAATAATTAAAACAATTTTTAAAAAAGGTTCTGAATCAGAGTTAACAAAGGCAGAAAAAAGTATTATTCGTTATCTATAAATTTCTTAGTCGAGGTAAAATTTTAAACAATTATAAATATTTAACAACTCTCCATAAATAAACTAAAACTACAATTTAAATAAGTTTGGCTTATTCATAGCAAAAAATAACCCTATCAATTTGTACTTGCAGTATTGTTCTGAGGACAAAGAATTTCAATAAATATTTGAAATTCAGGCAACCACTATTAATTGGTCCAAAACATAAAAGTATATTCAGATTTGATTTTAATTTAGCAATTATTTTTTATCCGTTTCACTTAACTTAGGGAATGCAATTGCAATATTATTATATTAATTAAATCTGGGATGAAAAACATTCATAAAATAATTCGTTAACTGTTAAAACGATATTGGTTTAATTAACTAACAGTAAAGAACAGCTAAATCACTCAAAATTGATATAATTTAATATTCAGCATCAATTAAAAATAACTTTTAATGCAAAAACCTTAATAATTATTTGATTTTCAAAATAAATTACATTTCAGTAAACTTCTAATTGTTAATAAAACACTCTAAAAGAAAAATACACCCATTATGAAGAATTGTTATTGATGAATATATTATTGAATCTTACATTATGAACAATTTTGGTTATTTGTCTCTGCAATTTTAATTGCAATCATTTGCTTACTCTTATAAAACAGATAATTCATTTGAAAAGGGTTTTGTATATTTTTAAAACATATTCCATTCCATGGAACTTGTTTGGATACTGTTATTATTAATATGTTTGTTATAATCACTTCACATAATGTAGTATACTGCATCACATGAAAATAAAATTAATAATAAAAAATCATTCCTATCCACATCATTATAAGCAATTTAAGTTGTAAATATATAATGTAACACGCAAAGAAAAGGGTAAGTGAATAATAAATAACAGCATGAAAGAGTAATAATTTGTAAATGGAATAAGGAAAGGAAGAAGGCAGCTAGTGTCTCGTTTGGTGTGTGGTGAACGAGACACTAAATTAAACTCCCAATACACAGAGTAATCAACACAAATAAAAGAGCTGACCCGTACACGAGACGAATTTAAAGCTAGCCTAAATGAATTATACAACGAGTTACAATCACAGAAAGATTATACGCGATTCTACATAGTCGATCTTGAAAATAGAGTTATAGAAAAACAAATAACAAAAACATAATGAAAAACATAAACAATAGATATAATTTCGTGAAAAATCCAAACATAATTCTTACCAAAGAAATCAAATTAAATCAACCACAGAACAATACGATAATCTTATATATCAATGACATCGCTAATAGGCACTACTTCTAAATTGTACAACACACATAATTTCTGTAATACGTTTAAGTACGAATAATTATATATTAAAAATCTCACAGTTTAGCGGCATCACAAAGAAACCAATTAATTGAATATTTAAGAAATTTAGATAATAACAATAACAAAACCTTATATTTACACATACAAAATATTACTTTTTTACTTGAAATATGACATATTGAAATATATCCTGAAAAATTCTGTACTTAAACGGTACTGAATGCTTTAAAAAAATGTAACACACCGGGAAAAAATCAGTCAAATGTTAAGTTGTAAAAAAAATAATATTGGAATTATACCATCCCGAGATGTCAAATGGTGATTAGTTGATGTTGAAATGGTTAGTTGATAAATCAAGTGTTGATATTGAAAGATAACACAATCACAATTAATTCAACACATGTGAATATGTTATCCGTGTGTGTTTTTTATATGAAAATTTACTCTTGAAATGCACAAAGAAGAAATCGTCAACACATTATCTAACAATTTGGACGAAACAGTTAGACAAGCGTATCGAGTAAACGGAATTAGATATATACAAATAATGGAATATTTACACTTCGACGTTCATAATGTCGAAAGATTCCAGCAAAATCGATACAGCCATACACAAGTACCAGAACACAAACGCAGGTTGTGTTTATATTACACTAAAAATCCTAATATAACAAGTAACTATGGAATACTATAAAACAACCAACCTCACACCAATTAAATCGACGACGGAAAATATTATAAAACCACAGAATATACATAAGGACTCAAAATAATTAATACTGTAAACATCCCAACTACAACATTAAACAAAACAGAAACCATACTCAAAATGAATAAAACCAACATTTACGGCATAATTATCCACAAATATGACCAAAATATAAATATCATAATATAACACTACAACAAATAAACAGACAGAAAACAAGCATGAACTCCCATGTAAAGCCATATAAGTAGAACAACTAAGAACATACTCCAATCCATTTACCAAAATATAACCTGTCCATACAAAAAGTAAACACCATCACGAAATACTCGGAATTTAAACTAAATAATACTGGAAAATATACCTACTCACATGTATACACTGGAAATACATATACCCGACATTTTACAAAAATATTTTCAGTGTAAACACAATCTGAAAGTAGGCAGAGAATTGACAACCAGTCTTATAATGTTTTGTTTGCAATGTTGACAAACCAACACGAATTGAAGGGAAAACTTACTAGGAATTTACACCACAATATTTAACAACAGAAAAAAAAACTTTTTTTTGTGATAAAGAATTTTTAATGCACGACGACTCTAGGACAACAATAATAAGAATAACGACATACAAGAAATTCACAAGACCTGGTTTGAAATAATTGTAAATTTTAGTGAAATAATGACACAAATGTTAATAGACATTGGTTGTGAAACCACATGCATCTCATCCGAATTTTATAATTAAAACATAAATACATTTAATAAATTTCCATCATTACGTGCAACTAATCTAACACATATAACTGCAAATAGCAAACATTCATAAGAAAAGATCTCGAGTCATATTATTACCAATAACATTTCACAACATAACTACAGTCTTACAATTTTTAATAGATCCAAATCTCACCAAACTAGGTATACTTGGCGGTTATACAATGTATTCATTAAATATATATATATATATATATATATATATATATATATATATATATATATATTGATATTACACAACTATACATTTTTATTATTCACAACGTGTTACGAGATAACATAACCTTCAAACAAACACAGATCATAGTCGACACTAAATTAAAAGCAGATGATACACATAGCAAAATACAAACACTTTTACTAAAACAAAAGAGTAGGTTAAATCACACATTAGAAAAAACATACATACATCAATTACACACCAAAACAATAGTATATGAAGGCCAACAAACACAAATAATTAAATGAAATAAAACCACAAACACAAATTTAAGTAAATTGTATTACTTTTTACAGAGTCTTGCCGACTATGGTTTCGCCAAAGACGGCATTACGAGGCAGCTTAACAAAGACTAAAGAAAGAGAACAGGAACAGTTACTTGGGTGTAAACAAAGGTAAACGGACAGGGTGTGGAGGGAAGAGGGATACTTCTGGTCAAAGGGCAGATAATGGTTTCAATAGAGGTGAATTTGACAAACATTTTACCTGATCATTAATAACTTGGTTTTATATGTTAATGTTTATAAATTAATCGCTTACTCTCAAATATTTCCAATAAACACACACACATATATATATATATATATATATATATATATATATATATATATATATATATATATGTTTTTATTGATATGTGGAATCTTAAAATTAACATAACTGAAAATTTTCTTCCACTAAATGAATTTTTTAATGGTTAAAAAAAATAGAGTCCATATATTTATAACATGCTGAAATGTGGTGTTTAAAACTTACATGTATTATTTGCAATGTAGCTTATGTATCCAATTAGGCCGTCGTTTTAATTGTAGGTTAAGTGAACATGAAACAATTTGCAGTTAAAACAAAATGACTCTAGCTTTTCTAACAATTTAAAACTTCATTTAGTGCTGGGTTATATCTGTAGGCTAATGTTTAAGATTATCCATATCATTGATAAAAGTAGGAAATTAAATTCATTGGATATATTATAGATTAATATATAAAGATGCTAGCAATGTTTTAAATGATCAGATAGATTTTTTGTCAAATTCACCTCTATTGAATCCATTATTTGCCCTTTGACCAGAAGTCTCCTACTCCCCTGCACACCATGTCCGTTTACCTTTGTTTACACCCAAGTAACTGTTCCTGTTCTCTTTCATTAATCATGGTTTTATCTGTTGTTGATAACAATCTGAAATGATAAGGAGGGAAAACCCTTGATAATGAATGGAAACTTTTAGTACTAAACATCCACGTTCTTTTTCATAAATTGGTTTAAACATGACAAATTTAAAGTGAATACTATCAATACTTAACCGCGTTTAGTTGTTTCATTGTCGTTAGTGATGAAATAGTAAACTGAAATAACACGTAGTTTTTAACACTTTTGAGTCCAGGCCTACATTTACAAGTTTTTAATGTACGGTAATACAAAAAAAATAATAAGAATGAGTTTAAAGAGCTCAGTTAGTAGAGTTAAACGCCGCAATACTCATCTCAATAGGACGATCCTATCAGAAATGGCAACGCATAATGTAGTTTGCGAAGTGTACCTAATACACCCCGCCATTTCTGATAGGATCGTCCTATTGAGATGCGGATTGCGGCATTCAACTTTACTAACTGAGCTCTTTAAAAAATGAGATATAACTCGACCCATGCTTACATTTAAAATTTCCATGACTTCCACTGTGGGCCGTCTCCCCATGGTAGGCATGTCATGGTAATAGTAAGAAAAAGTAGTTTACGCAGTCGTACTGTATAACACTGTGCAAAGTTTATAGATGTTATCTGCTATGGTTTAAAAAATAATAAGCCGTTTCCAGACTTTTAGGACATCTTCTAAAATTAAGGATAATTAAAAATGTATTTTGGTATACTTTCAACAAATATTCATATTGTGGGTAATTTGTTTTGTAGGCAAATCGGTAATGTTTACCGTTATGGTATGACACATCTCAGTGACTGCACTGTATGGCTTCGAACCTACGAACCTACGAACCTTTGAACCTTCGTGACTACATACCTTCCAAGTACACATGCACAGCCCCAAATACACATTCACAAACACTCACACATCCAATATACTTGATCAAATCAAAACCTAATTTCTTCTTAATAATTCATACCTTTAAATTGGGAACTTATATTATCAAAGCTTTACAACCAACAATAGATTTCTTTACAATTGCCAAACCTTGAAACATGATTTTATCATATTTGAAAAATGATTAAATAAAGTAGTTGAACTAAATTGTTATAAATTTCAAATCTAAGTTTTGGAATGAAATAATTAAAATTTCTACCTTGACAGACAAAATAAATATGGTCGTAAATTGTAAAACTACCTGATCTAATATAGGTATATATAGATATTATATATAGGTATATAAAATATATATTTTTTAATCTATGCATATATTAAAATAATTTAAATGAAGTACTGCAGTATATTTAAAAAATGAAAGAGAAAGCTCAGTATTTGTTTTAAAATAAACCAAACTAATTACTTTCTTTTGAGCAACATCAATAGGTTTTTATGTTATATCAGAAGCAGCCTCCATGCACAAATGTCTTAGTGTAATCTAGATTGAACAAGAGCAAAATGCAATGAAATAAAACAGATTTTGGACACAATAAATGCAAAAAATAAAAGTTATTAAATGTACCATAACAATATAATGTGATCCTTCCAACTTAGTTTCGGGTCAATTCTAACACCAAATATTTCTAATTCTTAGGCTGATAAATGTTAAACACTTTTGAAGATATACAGTTAAGTCTTTTGAAAGAATCACTGCACTTATAAATAAGAGGCTCTGAGGAAGATTTCAACCTTTTAAGGTTATAGATAATGAATTTTGTTTTCAGACTAAAGACTAATTGGCTCTGTTTAGAATTTTTTTCTGTAAAAGTAATGTTATGATTTGCTATTGTAAGTGTATCGCCATTATGCTAATGGCACAGTGCGACATGGTCCTTTACATCAGATCAGTCTTGTGGGAACAGTTTATGAAGAAGTTGGTGGTTACTTTCGTGATCTCTTAGAACGTTTAGAAACAAATCCTTTTCTTAAAAAAGTAAGTTTTCATTTTAAACTAAACTAACCATATAAATTTATTTTATGTACTAATATATAATGAGTTTTAGGCCTGTAAACTTGTAACATTTTGTCATTGTAAGTAAGTTTATGTAACTTACATTTCATTTAAATTTTAAAATTTTTGTTTTCTTAGAAATAAAAATTATTTTTACACAAATTAAGTTCTAACCTGGAAGTACTGACATTTATATTTGGAATCAAATCAGTAACGACCGTTGATAATAGAAGTTGGGAAATACTACATTTAAAATTAATCAACTGAGTGGGCAACTCAGCGGTTTCAGTTACCATAAAATGATAAATGTAAAATACTATCAAGGGGAACCTCGGATCATTTGTTTTGTATAATTCAACGTCGCACAACAGATAGCAGTAATAAGAATGAAAAATTATGCAAGGTTCAGCTTTTTATTATTCAATTCAGTCCAAAATGAGATTTTGAACGTTGTTGGTTTATCATAACTTTATTTTTAGTAAATATTGAAGTTTGAGGTATTTATGTTTAGATAATTGTATGCGACAATAAATCGTGCGTACATCACAATCTATGCAATATTAGTACGCAATAGTGATATTTGTAGATATGTTTTAATCGGTAGCCTTCATATCCAAATGTATTACATAGTACTACAATAGAGATAAATAATATTAAGTGTAATTGTGTTGCGACTTTAGCTGTAGAAAAGATCGTCATAGTTTCTTCTCCCTTAGAAATCAACTTATATTTATATAGAATAAATTATTTTAGTAGTTTCATTTAAAATCCTAAATGTATTTTTAATCATGATTCTACAATATTTTATCAACACACCTGCAGTAAAAATATTGCAGTAAAAATATTTAGTTAACTTATTTCGTGATATACGAAGATAAAGAAATATTACATTTGGTTTTTTTTTTTAACTATATTATAATTTCCAGTTTTATTAAATTACGTCCTTCTCTATTTAGATTTTTATGCAAAGAATATATTTATTTGTTTATTTTAAACAAATTATAAAACGTTTTATTTTATATAAGTCTGATGATATTGTTAATTGTGAAAAAACTACAATAAAACGGATAATATTGAATCTCATTTTAACAATATCCTAGATTCTTCTTTTGTTATTTCAAAACTCACAATGCTCAGAAATCGTATATTGGCCTAGAAGATTACAAAGTTCCATATTCACTTGTACAACAAATTTAAAGTTCCAATATTTATTGAACCTTTTTATCAACATGGCTCTAAACAAATTTCAGTTAAGAAATTTTGTAATACAACTATTCTTTTTTTACTTTTTATTTATTTTTTTTTTACAATTTTTGATTTAAAATAAATGCGAGGAGCTTCTTTTAGAATATGTAATAACTCTTCCAACAAATATTAAGATCTAAATTCATGGAAGTGTTACATCAGGGATTAGTCTTGTTAAAACAGGGATTTTAATTGGTACGAAGTACGATACTTTTTTCAGAAATAATCCGCGAAATAGTAATCAGTGATAAATTGCTTCGGGGCTAATCTCTATTTTTGCAACAATCTACAAAAAAATGTCAGTAACGATTAAAAGTAACAATGATAATTCTCGATGGCTTCTCAACATCTCAACATGAATCGCCCACCACTTACATGCAAATCAAACTTAATATCTAAAGGAATGTAATGTGTGTACCCACGTCAAGTGTCACATTACGTAAATTAAAAACATATTTACGTTACGAAAAGACAAAAATGTTTTATCGAACAGCTATACAAGTGTGAGGCTTATTGTGAATAAAAACTACCAGATGAACAACGGTGGCATACTATAATTACAATATTGGGATACAATAATTAATAACTTTTTTTTTTTTTTTTAAACAAAATTTTAATAGTCAAATAATGTTTACCGATTTATTTTTATGAAATGTAAAATCTAATCTTTTTAATAATATTTCAGATTTGTTTTAAATACCTGAGGAACTGTTTTAGTCAAACAACTTAATAATAACAATAAAACATTCATGTTTACATTTCAATTTTCTTAAAGTCAACTACAAACCAAAGTGTTCTTATTGTAATAATAATAGTAGTTATAATAAGTAAAATAATCTTGTTTTCTAAACGTAATGCTTAGATACTAGAATATGTATTTAGTTATAATTAAAAAACAAGTATAGTAAATGTATGCTATATAAAAAAAAAACTTTTCTCAATATTACATCAAGTGTTTTTATACAGTAACTATTCCCCCCCTGACTCCTGCTGCCGAAAAGGGGGAATAAGAAACTCTGCGGCATCGAATTACCCCCCCGGGAGGGAAAAAGAGTTGAGGCAACGGAAAAAAAGCAGGGCAAGATAAGGAAGGGGTTCGAAAAAATATTAAAAATCTGACATAAGACAGTTTATGTAAAGTTGTACAGATAAAAATAGAACAAACTGAAAATAAATAACAAGAACAATAAAGGGTTATTGGTGACGGGGAAGGGTGAAGTATAAGATAATAACCAGATAATTTAATACCTTGGAGTAAACCAATAAAAAAAAATATACAACATATTGGTAAAAGTTGAAGTGTTATAAAATAATTCACGGTATAAGTACTACAGTTCAGTGGGAGTGATTTTTTGAGTATTGATTTCAGAAAAAATAATGGATAAATAATATATTAATGGAATGAGAATACAATATTTGTTTTCTTTATATATCTTACACGAAAAACGAAGCGGGGTAAACTATTGATTAGTTATGAAGAATTTTTATTTATTTATATATTTTTAATTATAGTGTTATTATTATTTTATCTCTTTATGTTCCAGTGTTGTCACACCCAAGCTGTAAATAAGATAAAAGGTTAAAGCATTGTCAGTGAATTAAAACTGAATAGCGAGGGAATTAAAATGATATGGATTATTTTTAACTAAACAAGGGGTAGCTAGAGACAGGAAAAGAAGGAATATTCTGGAAATTTTAGATGTACGGTTAAAGAAGAAAGAAAAGAAATATCCAGTTCAGAGTTCATCGTATCCAGGAATTTAGGGCTTCGACGATAATAGAAAAGGTGTAGACAATTTTGAAATTTTAAGAACAACTACATTACACATATCGAAAACGACCACAACCAAACTCCAGACAGTACATATTGGCAGTACATTTCCAGTTCATATTGATTCAGAATCCAAGGAAATGAACGAGAGTTGGCTGTTTATTTTAGACAAACCCTAAAATAAAATAAAAAAATTAATAAACAATACTAAATCCAAACGTTAGGATATTTGGAATAAGTTTTAGATAAGTGATTAATATATAGATTTTAATTATGTAATTAATTTATTATGGGACTATATTGACTATATATACAGATTGATCAAATCAAGATGACCACCATTGGGATCTTGGAAACTATCAGTTTCTCGATAAACATTAAATTGGGAACCTTCCTCGTATTTATACGTACATTAAAATTATTGTGTTACCATATTTTTAATCTTTGCCATTTTTCCAATATGGCCAACATGTCAATTTTTTTTAAATGGAAGTAAATATTATTTTATAACACTTTTGTTCTTTGGTGTTTTTCTCTAAACGCAGCCGTTACGGAACTACGGGCTGTCATGTGTAAAAACAACTATTACGGATATTTGATATTATTGGATATTATTGTAATCAATTGCGTAGTAGCTGTAATGTAATGTATTTATCAATCAGCTCTTATTTGCATTGTTGGAAAACTAGGCTACTTTAATTTAACATTAGATGTGTAACATTTCTGTTCCGTCATCATTCAGTAGTCATTTAAAGTGTTTCATGCCATTTTATCTATTAATTTAAAACGAATTAAAAACATTAAACTTCGAGATAAGACTATCATAAGTTAATAAAATTGTAATTTTATGATAGTTCTTTAACATGAGTATTACAATAAATAATATTCAAAATGAAATTGTAGGTTAAATGTCCAAAAATTGACATATGAAATTACTTCTATCAAACACATTTTATATGTATTTAATTCTAATGTAGTTCTTTTTTTTATTAATCACATTACACATTTTAAACGATTTTTTTTTTTATTTTGAAACTGTTCCTCCTTAATTTATAAAAGTTATTTACTCTATATCTTGTTGAGTTCCACTTTTAAATTTTATGTGTATAGTTGAGTTGTTATAACAAATTAAATTAAAAAACGACTAAGCATGTCGGATTACAAAATGTAAAAACTAACACGTAAGAATATAATGATTTTAATGTAGACACACCTATGATGTACTGAAATAACAACAATCGTGTCTAGGGTTACTAAGACAGTTTAAACTCTAGCTCTAGAGAGTTAATTATCAGGAATCTCTTGTGGTAAAGTTACAGACAGGTTTTCATAACAATATTTTACTTGAACTAACTTAATCACAACGCCATGAAATTTCCCTTGAGGTGAGCAAAACTTATTTTATGCCCTGATAAACATAATCACATCACATTAGGCCATTGTGCAGTATATAATGGATTAATACATGCTGTTTTATTATTTGCTTTGAATACCTAACCTAAAGCAGGTCTACATATATTCATTCTAAATCCAAATTTTATTACGTTTACTTAACATTTTTTAAAATTTATTTATTCATTTTTTTATTATTATAATTTTTTTTTTACATGTAGGCCTATATCCGATATTTCTACCACAAAATTATATATAATAATATTATAATAACTTTACTAATAAAAAAAAAATGTAATTTATTATGTAAGAGACAATTAAACTTCAGGGATAAAATTAAAACCTTACATTTCAGACCTACATACTTAGTACTTAATTTGTTAAAAAGTTGGAAGTTGATATGTGTTGTATGCCATAAATTATACAAATGATTGTTATGAGGTTACTAGGGAAGGTCTCAATTCCGAAACATATAAACAATCCAAAAAAATGGAGATTTTATTTACTAAAATGTATTAAATACAGAATTAAAATCCATATTTACAATTAGTGAAGAGGATTAATATTAAGAATAAAAAATAGTAAGTTTTAGAGAAAAATGTATTGTCTTTAATACATTTGAAAACTCTAACCTATTTTTGCTTTTATTTATTGCTATTAAAAGTAAATTTTGATCTACATTCAAAATAGACACTACTTCTATGTCATTTAGTTACAAGAACAATATTTTTACTTAACCAATTTTATTCTTATTTATTATATTTATTAAAATTAATTTTATTTTTACCCAAGACAATAGCACACAATTTACAGCTTTGATAAATATATCTAATTCTAATATGTAATAAATAGTTCCATAAGCCTAAGAACAATTTGTTGCTGTAATTGAAGTTTCCTAATACAAATAAAAATAAAAAATACCCTATAAATATCCTATTAGCATACCAATGGCAACCAAAGTTTAAAAATGGAGGGTGAAATGCTGGTTAAGGACTATGATATTAAAATAGGTTTAATAAGAAATTAAAGTTTACAATTGTTGGTATTAAATAAGTTAATAAAGATATAGGGACCACTAACTAGTATAGACATTGAAAGGTTAAAACACAATATTCACCTTAATAAAAACGTCAAATTTTGAAAACTTGGTAAACTTAAAAACTTTGGTATAATGACAGAGTATAATTGTTATTATATGTCTTATAAATTATAGGAAAATGTATAACGTTTCTCTAACATATCAATGAGCACAATTAATAAAAGTACACGCACGCACGCACGCACACACACACACACACACACACACACACACACACACACACACACACACACACACACACACACACAAAACTATACGGTATATTTCTTTTGGTAACAAGATCCAGAAATTAAATGTTATTCATATTTGTATATTTATTTATTTATATGTATTTAAATATGCACATTTTCGTGTCCTTTTAACTTCAAGATACACTACCATAAATGTGGTAATAAATTCTAAATCAAAATAAACCTTTTACTCAAAGTGAAACCGTAAAAATATTTCAAAACAGCTTTTAACGAAAATTGTATACGAATCATCATCATAACTTTTACCATGGAATTAATTTAATTTATAAAATACATTGTTTACTTTAAATATATTTTGTTAAAATATATATTTCAAATTGTAACTATAAATATATTAAACTTTGAGCCTTTACTCAAAACTATCATATAAAACTACATTTTGTATATTTACCTAATACAATAATTATTGTGTGAAATTAATTATCTGATATGAAATTACTTCTAATCGTCAATTTTTAGAAGATGAAACTCAGAGGGGGAATAGATTAAAGGGATATTTGAGGTTAATTAGTAGGAAATGTATCGGAAACCTATACCACGGAAGTGTATGATACAACTTTAGTGCAAGTTCGTTTTTATATATTTAGTTGTTATAATAGTAACATATGTAATAAAAGAAGTAAAATAAATTATAGAAATACACACGTAATATCATCTTTACCTGGGATAAAGTTTCTTACCTTTGTTTCCGTCAAGTGAGATCTTTTATCCCATCTTCAGACACAGGTACATTAATTTAAATTACTCGACCGAGGTCGTCAAATTTCTTTACCTCGGAGATAAAATGGAAAGAGATCGGGGGGGGGGGTAGGAGAAGATGGAACTAAACCGGATAGAGTCGATGAAGTGAAAATAAGACGGAAGTTTAAAATTGAAGTCTCTTTAAAGTTATCCTTTACCATATTGGTAATGAATAGAATGAACAATGTATGTATTAAATTTACTTTAAAACATTCACAAAATATTTGGTTTAGATCAACTTCTGGGGATTTATTATTTGTTTTTTATTTATCTCTCCCTTTCTCATATTTGTTATCTATTTAATTAACGTGATTAGTAGAACAATAACCTAAGTAGTGTTCAAGTTGTATTCAATAATTTATAATAAATCTTTGACCATATATGGGAGTTAATAACGATACTTATATATTTGCGTTTTTTTACAGCATGGTAAATATTTAAAATGTGTTTTTTTGTACAATCGGTTTTTTGAAATTAAACTAATTATTTCATAATTAATTGAATACTTAAAAATTCTGTTTAGCACTTTAGTTACACCCATTACGGTTATGTTTCAGAGACAAATTATTTATACTGTAATGTCATTTATCGTAAATTTGAAATGTTCGACACTCATTTATACTTTTTGAACTATAAAGTGGGACAGAGGATATTCTGGAATATAATTACTAGTACTATTTATTTGTTTTATTTACCTTTTGTTTTAAAAATGGTTTTATTATAATTGTGAAATGGATCTAAGTTTTATGATATTAAAAGATAATAAATGTTTACAATTCAATGATAATCTCATTCTAAACCTAATGAATGAATGATGTAAAAATCGATTAGACCGATGAAAGAATAACTAATATAAGTCTTTCACTCGTTGGTTTGGAAACATCTAATTACATGTATTTACAAAATTATAGTGTACTAACGAAACTTAAACAGAACTGTGCGTAAACTACCCATGTTAAAATGAATGACCCTTCTTACCAAATTTATGTAAAAAAAAAGTAATGCATGGGAATAAAAGAGGTTTGTAAAACTAACAACTATCAGTTTATATTCCCTTTAATTCCAATTTTAAATTATATGTTTTATTAATTACCACACCCATGCTGACAGGTCGGTGTGGAGAGTAAAGCTTCGGCTATGGAATACCTTGTTATCAACTTTGACGGATATATTGAGCAAAAAACCAAGGAGTCATTAGAAATACGTTAGTCATAAAAGCAGTGTCAGATATAATAGAAGGTTTTTTGTAAATTTACGCCACCTTAACTGGTTATCCAACCAACTATTGTCATGTGTGTTAAATAATACTATATATATCTTCTATTTTTATATTTGTGCAAAATAAAATTTGAAAAAAGAATATACGTAATAAAAATTTATGAGTATAAAATACCCATTTATAACTGTATACTAATAATAAATAAGTTCGGTACTAATTTCATATCCAAGGGTTATTCTTTTTTTGAGAACTCCTGAAGTAATTAATTCTTAATATAACAAGATTATCTAAGAATGCATAAATCCAAGTCCATACAAATACTTATTTTAAGTTCGTAATCCGTATAATACTATGATTGTAAAATTATATAAAAGTTAAACGGAATTGATAGTTTGTTATTTTATTATAATTGCAAAAACAAACTCCTAAAATAATCATCGTATGGTTTCAATACTATTTCAAAACAAATGACACACATTTAAAATCAGAGGACAATTTTAGTCTTTTTCGATCATGAAAACCTGTAGAACGTTTTTGAAATTACAGAAGGTTTAGTAAGATGAAAAGGTTATAAGATAAGAAGAAAAGTAAATTTACTAAAGGATTAGGGGTCGGAAATATCAAGTCACTCTGGCTCGTCATGACAGAATGTGTCGTTACATAAAAAAACGGATATTCCACAGGTCCAACTTTGCAATAACTTATGAGACAAAGCTCTTATTAGGAGCTGCATGCGGACTGGCAGGCCCTTGCTCTCTGCCTCTTAGCATCGATTTTTCTAAATATCTACAAAATGATTCAAGAAAAAACTGAGAAAATTTTCTACTGGTAAAATTAAACAAAAATCGCATAAACATATCAGAAAGCGCTTGGCTTAGCAATTTATCTTCCGATTCTTTTTTTCACAAACTGTTAAAACTGTGGTAGGCTGAAAAACATATTGGTTTGAAATTAGAGAAATCACAGTATGTATAGATAATTTCTGTTTTGTTTACTATTAAATACTTTACATAGATTACCATTACATTCTAATTAAATAAATCACATTTATAAGAAGATTTGACTTATAGCCTTGCCTGGGAGTAGAAGTGATTTGTTTCACGTTTATCTGCACATAATAACTCGCGTCATTTGTTGAGTAGATTTATTAACTTAGAACACTCTCGAGAGAATTATAGCTGTAACTCTAAAACTACGGAACCCTCTATTAAATAACATTTATTATTTTATCACTTAGAATCTCTGTATTTACTTAAAAATAATAAAAACTAAATTAATTATAATCAGTTAGAACTCTTAATTATTATTATTGTTTTAACTAGAATAATAGTTAAACGGTTTTAACAGCTTTAACAAAATGAAAATACAAAATTCCCATATTAAATATTGAGATGTAAAAAAATTAAATAAATAAAATTGAATAAATTTTTAACAGTCATTGTAATGAAGACTTCAAACCATAAATTCTTCTAATTTTAGAATATTTTAAAATTAAAAACACATACCATGTTAAAAAAGCTGCAAATAGGCTACTGCTTTATTTCAAAAGATGGTTCTTGGAAATAACATATTATAAACCTAATACAAATGTAAAATTATACACGTATTTAATAAGAAGGTTAAAAATAAATTGGAATGTTTAGAAAACATATCTTTAAGTTTTACTAACGTCATCTCGAATTTAAATAAACGAACCGTTAAACAAGACTAATCTCAACTAGTTAATACTAATGTCTGGAGCAGCAGTCATAAAACAATCAATTACAACCTACCAGGAACTAGCTAGGATATTTTCTTTACGTCTAGAAATGTTTGTTATACTGGCTAAAAGTATATTTTTAATAGTTCAATCTAAGATATATCACTGCATATTTATAAATATGGTAAAAGTGTCTCAGTTATTGAGTAGGTTCGACAACTGAGTTAGTGTCGGTACATACCTAAAACCTCTCCACGTTATTGTTCCTGTATTCCCTAACAAATTTCCGTCGTTGATTGTCAATCTTATACGTTATAAATTGCTTGCTTCCGTTCTTCATTATATTTTGTTAGCCAAATAATATTCTCTTGTCAATGTTAGCACTTTACTTAATTTCAATTAGATGTTTCATGTGTGTGAGAGAGAAATAAAACTATTTATTGATTAATGTTGATCCGTGTTTTATTAGTAATCCACAACTATCTCAATACATATTAAAAATAAATATCATTCAACTGTACGGTACATTAGAGGACATACGTGCTGAAATATTTAAGTAAACATTTTGATCAATTTTAATCTATGCATTTAATACGCTTATATTTATTCAGTTTCTAGTTTTAAGAAACCAGCAGTTACGCGTAAAGTCACACAGGGAGACAAATCTGTTATTACCTTTTTTACTATACTTAATGGTATTCCACATAAGTCAGCAACTCTGTGATTAACAGCATTCTTTGACATTTCCCAATTTTTTTCTCCAATCTGTTTAAATACATTTACAATCATATACTACTTTGACTTCGTAATAATACTCCCTGGCCTAGTCGATTGATTGATCTAGATAATACAAACTATTTTGACTCTATAATACAATCATCTGACACAACTGTAGTGATATGCAACAAGTAAATCATGCGTTTCTCTTCCTCTCTTTCTAAGTTATTCAATTAGACTTTCCCCACTCCTCCTTACCCCTTGTAATGTATGCACACTATAACATTTTCATTAGTCATTAAAAAAGATCTACTAGTTGATGTGGTTTGTAAATTATGTACCTTTAATTATGTCGTGAATTTTTTTTAGGTATTATTTAAACAATATTACTTTATTTAAAAAGAATAAAAAACTACAAGGAATTATATTCAATGTTTTCAGATATTTTAATTCCTATAAATATTCAAATTTCAAGAGTTTTTGCATCATTATAAAATTAGAGTATATTACATAAATTATAATGGAGTCGGGTGAACGTTCCAGTAAATAATTATTTGACATCTAAATTATATTTGAAACCATGATAGTTCTACTGTCTATCATATTTTAACACCCAGAGAATATATCGTTCACTGAACCGAACATTTACAGTTAAAGTCTCGATATAATTTCTAGCTTAAATAACTAGACATAATCTACAATCTTCAACTGCGTAGGAAAACGATCTCTAATAAAAAAATAGAACTTAAAAAGCAAAAACAATATTTCGAAAGGGGGAACATACCAGCACTTCATGAAGGTAAATTTAAAATTGGTGCACGTTACACGAATTGATGTGGGTTAAAGAATTCAAAACAGCTTTTTTCCGTTTTTATTAGAGCTAGAACTAATGGTAGTCTGTTTTGTTAGCACCATTTTTCTGTCAATATCAGTAAGTTCTATAATCATAGAAAGGAGAAGAATACAAATTTCAGTATCTAATGTATAATAGGTATATTTGATTGTGTGTTTTACAAACTAATATCTAACTATACAAACACCTAAATCTACTTAGTTAGTCAATAGAGCTGCTTAAAGGATTACTGATTTAGTTATCTCTAGCAAACCTGCTTGTTGTTAGTGTGAGGAGGTTGTTTATAATATTGTGATTTACAGATGAGCAGTGTGCTATATGTGTATTTTGTTCTCCTTATTTTATATACTTGGGACGAAATAATTTTAATTATTAGAGAAATGTAACATTTCGTTTTATTTACAATTCCAGTTTATAATGGGAAATTAATCAATTCATAGACAATTTAGTAGATTCTTCACCTTTAACTGCCGATCTCCTATTTTGACCATCCAGCAAACGAAATTGCTCTCTAGTAATTGAAGGCACTACTTAAGGTATGCAAAGATCTCTCTGATCAGTAAAAAAACGTAGTAGTTCAATTTTGAAGTGGCCTGTTCTTTTATATTTGTGTTTCTCTTTCAATGATTAGACTAAAAGAATACTGTAACCTCTGTTCTCTTCTTGTCATCCCCAACTTTTATACTGACCGGTTTGTTAATTAAACAGTTACACATCTTTATAATTTATAATTGACGAAAACTCGTAGGTTAACTCACACACTCATGGGAGAGATTAAGCTAATAAAATACTATTATTGTACGTTATCACATCAGTATTTTCTATAAGAAGTCATTTTGACTGACGGTAAGTACAGTTAAATAAAACATACCCAGTGATAAAATAAATTAGAGATTCTTAAATTTATTTTCTGTTCCACCCCTCCTCACATCTTCTACAGTCGTTATGCTTAATTTTCTCTTGTACAAAGTCTTTTCACGTCTGAAAGACATCCTTTCACTCTACGAAAAATCCGTCAATCTTAAATTATAAAAATATTAGATAAAGTTACAAAACGTACCAAAAAGTGTTTACGTTAACTGTAATAAAGAAATATCTTCGACTTGACTTTTGAAACCTAGATCTGCCTGCCAGAAGTAAAAAGTACCATTTTAAAAACAGACCTCTCATCTAAGCATAAAATATTCTATATCTAGAGATGCCTAAACTAACACGGATAGACGTAAGAATGTTTCATAGAGTGAAATATACATACCATAAGCACTTTTGGAGTAATGAAACTTACACAAGTCTCGGATAAACATTGTCTCGGAGTTTATGAAGGATTGTATCATACATAGCTTTCACCGTAAATAGTGTGTGGCCTTAACCAAACCTCATATTTAATGATGTCCATCACTTTAAAACTCTTGAATTATTATATAAAGGTCTTATTATCGGTAGTTACTGCTACCAAATACATCAGTATAAAAATAACGTGCCGGAAGCAATCTGGAAGATAGGTAGAACTTTTTGGTGTATTTACAGTTCTATATCTACTCAAAGAACAAGTTGACATATGTTTCTATATGTACCAACTAGTCCTGATATATTATGATATTAAATACCATACTTAAGTTCACTTTTAAAATTTTCGCGATACTTATAGAATTTTATAAGTTCTAACGTATTGTAATTTTTTTATCAAAAGTAACATGTTTTCATTTACATTATATAGATATTTAAAGGAATTATCTTCAAATCATAATTTTATCCCTCTATATATGTGACACATAACGTAAAATATATACTTTATGTTGTAAAATCAATTTCCTACAAGGTTTATTATAGTATTATATATCACTTAAAAATTTTAATACAACATTATTTGAAATAAACTCTATTTTATAAAGTTTCTTATATTTTCAAAGAAAACATCACTACCATAATATATTTATCTCACTCCATAAAAACAGAGACGAAGAGTCTAGACAATGGTTTAAATAGTTTTCATTATCTGATTGTCTATGAAGAAACTTCTACCAACTATTACTATCTAAACAAACTAAATAGTTTTTGATTTTTTTTTTCAAAACCTCTTCTTTTTATATTATTTGCTTTCTGTTTGCAATTTAGGAAACCAATTCAATTAGTATAACGACTTTGAACTTTAATCTGTTTTCTACTCTATTTTTTACCATGAATGCAGATATATTTTATTTTCATTTTAATTACATGAAGTTTATATAGTAGTTTTTGTTGGTTTCCATTTCTCTAAAAACACATATTTTGAAAAGATTTAGACATGCAATAATCATTTCCCTACATTTACCCACTCAGTTGAAAGAGAAGAACAACTTCGGCGTCGTGTCACTAACGAGGAGATCGTCTCCCGGGGGTTAGTAGTAGATGTATTTCAAAACGCATTGGTTTGCCGCACAGTACAGTATGGCTAATACTTACAGATCGGCCAAAATTTCTGTGCGCGCGACCAGAACTGCTCGGGTCTAGGCGAGGGGGTTGGCGGGGGTACTTTTGTGAAAACATCCATGTCTTGCTACTCAGCGTGACTCACTCACTAAATAAGCTAGGGGTTGTAAAACAAGTATTTATTATGAATAATAACAATGATAATAATATAAATAATACTTTATAACACCGTTTGCAATGGTTCTTTCTTTTAAATAAAGCTGAATTTTAAAAAATCGTAATTATTTGTATTTTTTCCTTGCAGAGGGAACACAAGAAACCATTTTTGAGAAGAGTGAACAAGCGAAACGATCAGAAGAAATTTAAAGCCGCGGAAAGTTTAATAGCCAAGAAACATATTGTATTGCATTTGTTTGGTGTTGAATGGGATTTCTATTATATAGTTTTATATAAAGTAAAAACTGTGTTCATGTTGACCTAATACAAGTTGAAGGCGATATAGGTCGATGCAATCTTATAGATTTAAAATCTAACAATAGCTGATATTTTCATCATCATATTACATGTTCTAATATATAAAACTAATTTGGTATCATTTTTAATAAATTTTTCAGTAGATTTCAAATAGACATCTTAAAACGTTAATTCTTTATTCTGTTAAGAAAGTAAATGAAATAGAATATAGGCTTTGTAAATAGCGGAGAGCAACAGGCTATGTTTTTATTGCGGCTAGTAGAGAACCGTTCGCGCGCACAGAAATTTTGGCCCATCTGTAACAATGAACATATGTATCTACAGTTCCACTATCAGAATGTTCAAATTTACTGCCTGACTACTTTGCATTGCGTTTAATTTTTGTCACTGACTTCAAGAAAACCTTCATAAAGTAAGTTTTATTTTATTTACTACTGAGGCTACATTTAGAAGATATGGAGTGAATAATTTGCGAAATAATTATTATTGGAGTTATTAAAATCCACATGTTACAGTAGAACGTAGTTTTCAACACAGGTTTTCTGTTAATATTTCGTGTGGAATTATTGATAAGCATATTATAGTACCAAATATGTTTACGGTCGTTTTATTTTAATAAAATAACCTCCCACAGGTTTTAGAAGATGTACTAATAACGAGAGACGAAATAATCGTCCAATGAGATGGGGCTCCTGTAGCCTATATTTTCGTCGAGAAGTTATACATTATATTACGTTACATTTAGGATTGGGCAACAAGGGCCAATTAATTTCCCTCGTAGATCACCTTATCTTACGCCAATGGATTATTATGTGTGGGGACATATGAAATTGATAGTATATGTCCAAAAAGTAACTACAAAAAGATTAGGGGCAAGAATATTAAATGCGTTTGAAATTCTACGGAATAATCATAATACGTTGAAATTCCACCTAAGGAATTTTGAAACAAGCAGAGTACTGTAATAACAGTTAAGGAAAGACATTTTGAACAGTTGTTGTAACAGTAAATTTTTAATCTGTTATGAGTATTTTATTTGTGTTAGATGATTTTATTTCTAGATATTTTCGAATGTTATAAGTATTCTTCTCTCTGTTTAGAAATAATACAGTTTTTCAGCAAACATCGGATTATATGATGTTAATAAATTTCATTATTTGTAACTTATTTTTATATTGCAGTCGAATCAATTTTTTAGAATGTAATTCTGTCCAATTTTCGTTAAAAGTTAACGAGACGTTAGGGCAACACATTTAGCGTAACGCATTGCAAGATAAGGAATCGAACTATCCCTGCTGGTGAATAAAGAAAAAAAAATCACTTCAATTTTATTTTTCCTATAAAAGAAACTGGAGGATTATCCTCCTGTATTATTTTCCTTATTTTAAAACTCTATTCTAAGGTCGTGTCTTATGGAAGAGTTTGTTTTCAAAAATTCTATTAGAAATTTAATTAAATTATGAAATTTAGGAATTTTTGTCCATCGGCACAGTATAACCAATTTTTTTTCGGTAGACCTGAAACACACGTTCAATTTTATTTTTAAGGTATAGATAAAATAAATTGGAGAAAGCCTTAAAATATTTTACTTATTTTTATTTGTAATAAACACATTTAAAATATCTTCTTTTAATATTTATTGTGAGGTAAGAAATTAACTTTGTTTAGTCAACAACCAAATAGCTTCTATTTTTAAATGATAACTAATACCACAATTATATAAAACATATAAATTGATATGCACAGCTCGTTGAATGACCAAAGGGAATCTAAAAACTACACTAATAGTTCAATAATACTACCCATAAAAGGCAATTAAAATATTTATAAATTTTGAAGTTGAATATTAAATAGGAATATATTCTGGGTACGTCAAATACGTAGAAGATTATACTGATCCTTAAGTTCTGATTCTGGATGTTGAAATCTTCTTGGTCTGCTGGCTGTTAATACTCTTGTATAAGTTGTAGGTTTTATGACTAAATAGGTGGTTACATGATTCCTTCTTTGACTTAAAGACACGTCTTCTCTCGTCGGTGTATTCAAAAAATTTTAGTAATTTCTTAGGACCTTTGGTACTCTCCATTTTTGGTGCATTATCACTACCAACCTTTATTTTCTCCGTTTATTTTCCCTTTTGCGTTTACCTCATTTTGGGCTAACAGCTCGGTTATTTTCGCTCTTTGATTACACTATTATCTTTTTAATTCATTACCATTGCATTTCTAACTTTTACAACCGTTTAATTAACATAAAAACTATATTTATTGATTTGTTGAATCAGTAATAATGATGTTGGGGTTATTGTATCTTCCCCCACTCTAATGACGATAGCGACGCTGTAGAATTCTATTATTTCCTCGTCTTATTGTATAAATTCATCCTAACTCTTATTTTCTTCTAATGGTGCATATCTTCTGACTAACTGGTACGGATTGGATTTGTTTTTTAAATTATTTTTCATCTCGTTTATGTGGTCAGGCACAAATTTCATTTGTAGTCGTACAAAGTTTGCTTCTGAAGTTATTACTATTTTAAGAAGTTAGAATTTTTCAAAATTTTCTTTTTAAGTTTGCTGATAATTAAATTTTTAACTTCTGGTTTGTTGTTCACTGGACTCCAAAATGAATCTATGTATTCTTGGTTTCTTTCTCGCTTGCTTTATTCCAGAGATATTTGAGGTTGAATGTCGCTTTTTTTTAAATTCTTCTTTTGAACAAAACCCCCCATTTCAATAATTCTTTACTTTTATTTTGGTCTTACTTTCCACGTATGTTATTACACATATATATTTTAGACATTACAATTTAATTTTCCCTATAATATATCCTTTATTTTAATTTAACACCCTCTCAAATTTATTTCTTTATAACTCGTTGGTGGATTACTGCTTTTTAACGACACTCTATATATTATGGGTGATCACCCCCCCCCCCCCTCAAACGTTATCCATTATTACATCTACGAATCATTATCAGTTATGAATTTTAAATGATAAATAACTCTCATAGAATGATTTTTAATTACCATTATCAATATTTTTTTTTATTAGTTTTTTACTGTATGTCTATTTTATACATTACACTCTTCTTACACATTAACATAGGTTTGAGTTTCAATTTAAGAAAATGAAAAATACCAAATATATTCTCGAGAATTATTAAAAACCTTTTCTCTTGCACGGTATCTCAATCTCAGCCTATAAACATTCATCTTTCTGTTCATAAAATATTCCCTGTAAATCGATGTATTTGAATATACGAAAGAATATATGTAGTATTATTTATTATATATGACTAAAAATCTGCGGGAAAAAGCCCTAATTATAAATTACAGGATTATCCAGAAATTCGTAGTTTAATATCGCAAGTTAGAAAGAGGCAGGGTATAATTTTAAACCGTGTATGAATGATTTACATATAATTGATGATTATGTTTGTTAACTTTAATCTAATAGCAGATATTTCTTGTTGAAACTCCATATTCAAGGATAAAATAAAGCAAAAGCTTAAAGTTTCAAATATATTATACTATTAAATATTTGAAACTTCATTATGTTCATTATGTTTGTTTACTGGGTAAACATATTTTGGATATAGTTACGTAAACAAAAAACTTTATTACATCTAACGTAAACACTTTTTGGTACGTTTTGTAACTTTATCTAATATTTTTATATTTTAAGACTGACGCATTTTTCGTAGAGTGAAAGGAGGTCTTTCAGACGTGAAAAGACTGTGTACAAGAGAAAATTAAGCATAACGACTGTGGAAGATGTGCGGAGGGGTGGAACAGAAATAAAGTTAAGAAGCTCAAATTTATTTCATCACTGGGTATGTTTTATTTAACTGTACTTACCGTCAGTCAAAATGACTTCTTATAGAAAATACTGATGTGATAACGTACAATAATAGTATTTTATTAGCTTAATCTCTCCCATGAGTGTGTGAGTTAACCTACGAGTTTTCGTCAATTATAAATTACATAAATTGGCACTTTAATTTAAATTTTTATTTTAATTGGCACTTTTGATTTCTAATATTATTATTTGTTAACAACGGAGCACAATTTAATGTTGGTGCATTTAATAATAAATAAGGAAAACTAACAAAAATTTATTAAGAGATACAAAAATAAGAAGTGCCTAATTACTGGTATATCACTAAACATGTTTCTTTTTTGTTCGGTGAACTACCGGTAGTTTAGCAGGAGTCTAAGTAACGCCTGAAATGATATATTTTTTAGTATAAACTTAATTAAAAACTAATATTGCTTGAAATGTATGTAGTATTAAACATTTATGCATATCTAATGAAGTGAAGAAACGTGGATTGTTGAAGTTCATTCATAAAGTTTCTTAATTACTCTAGCAGAATCTTTTCCTCTCTTTAAACAACAAATGGACTGAATAATCTGACTTCATTTGCCAACACTTTATACAATGTGATTTTACTTGAGTTTAAGATTGCTCAACGATTCTCCAGCTTGTAGTATTTTCAACTTTAAAATTTATTTCAATCAAGATTAGTGTCCCTTGTTTAAAAATAACATTTAGGGGAAGTTTTGTATTGGGGAAGTTTAGCACCACATTGTTGTTGTACATTAAATTATGAGATACTATAAAATACCCAAGATCAATATATAAAATGTAAGGGCAAATATCAGATACAATTTACAAACCTGTAATTATTATCTTGATTAAACACAAATTTTTTTAATGCTTTTATTAATATAGCTTCTTGAATTTATTAATGTACCATATTATTTTAAAAACTATTATAGTATCGTTGAATATTCCTTAAAGTAATAGATTATTAAATTAGTATTTAATACATTTTAATGTTTTAACAAAATTTGATTGGTCTCTATTTCAAGCCTTTCAATTTAAATATAGCTAAAATTTAATCAACTAATGTAAAGCATTCGACGATGTCAATTTTGTCCATATATTTACCGGCTATTAGAACATATCACGAGGATTAATTATATTAACAATAATTCTTAAAACAAATGTTTGAAATAAACATACTGTATTAATTGATATGGATTCATTGTTTTTAAGATTTACTTCAAAATATGTTTTCTTGCTTGTAATAATGAAATTAAATTTGAAATAATAAAAGTATTTGTATTTGATTTTTAAATCATTCAATTTGTGAAGATGTTTGAGAATTTTTGGTCGGAAAAAAGCAAAATGTATCATTTAATTTAAATAAATTTTCCAAAAAAAACATATACACATGTAATTTATATATTTTTACAAAATTATGATAATTATATCTTTTTTTTTTTTTTTGGTCGGATTGTAAATATCAACTTATCCAGTTTTATTAAAACTGATATATGAGCCTTTTAAAAATGAGATTACATTTTAAGCAAAACTTAAGATTTTATTTTGTTTAGTTTTAGAGGTCGTGTGTGAAAGAGAACATTTTTAGAAAAATCTCTCCATTTATCATGCTGCATACATTAACGACAGCAATTAATATTAACAAAATAAAAGTAAAACTATCTTGTCAACTACTAACTATTTTTAACAACTTTTTTCTTCCTGACTACCCATTAAGTTATGAATATAAAAAGATAACAGGTAATAGATATAAATCATAAATCTATCATATTTAATTTAATTTCACGTATTTTTAAAGTCACTATTCTTTTCAAGTATTTTTTAATCATAAAGTTTAATAATTGCTTTTATTTGAAATACAATGCAAATTTTAGTGCAATTATTCTAAAAATAATAACATTTATGACATAAAAGACCCCAAATGTACTTCAATATAGTCTAAAACCTCAGAGATGATAATGTGGTTTCTCAAAATTTGTTTCTGTAAGCATAGAAAAATTTTTTTAAGGTTTTTTAGTCACTCGATTTGAAAAACAAGGTTTATGTATGTATATATTTTTGAGACAAAAAAATAAAAACAATAAAACGGCTTTATATTTAAAATCCACTCAATGATGAAATTATAAATAATACACAATTGGCAATAATAATATAAACTTGAAAGTTTTTGTAAAATTGTTAATTTTTTTGAGGTATTCTTTTAGTGGAAGTATTCACATATATATTAGTCTGTCTATCTGTTCGGTTCACTGCAAATCAAGCTGCTATGCTGATTTTGATCTAGTTACTATAATTCCTTATCTTCAGTTATATAATGTGAACATACTTTTTATCATTTCACTTATAGTGTCTAAGCTAGATTAATGCAGATAGTATCTCACTTGCTAACTCGTTGGACTAGATGTTAGGGGATCACATTTTATCTGGTAATAACAAATTAGGATGACTAGGCCTAATACATTACTAAAACGTCATGTTATTGGTGTGTTATCTTGTTTGCGAATATTGGAGTCTTTTATTGACTATTTATTACTGAATAGATTTAAGTAATAATATGAGAGTAGTAACGATATGATAGTATATATTGTAATGAAATTGCTGGCATATAAATGTTGGATGTAATTGCCAATTAGTAATTGAAATATCTAAAAAATATCGGTTTTAGTATCACAACCAAAATGAAATACCTAAGAGCCTTTCAAAATTTACTAAGTTCTTCAGTCACCAGTATATAAAAAGAAAACTCAAGAAACCAAATGTAATCATCGTGTCCTCCCTAACAATATAAATTAAGCCGAAGATTGAAAATGAACATCGAAAAATATCTTTAGGGAATCAAATATCTCACAAATAGTCTAAGCTATTTCCGTAAACTGTGACAAAACTTTGTCTATATCCCATAATAAATTGTAAAAGTAAAATATTGTTTCTATAAAATTGTAATGAAATTAGTTCAATGCTGTACGCGTCTTAAGATATAATGTTAAAATTGTTGATGAATAAAACCCAACAGGAATAACATACACTTACTCACCACTTATGTACGTGAAAATAATATAAACAATCAACAATACATAAAAGAGGTTCTCTTTCAATTAAAATTAAACATACGATTGTATCTCTACTATGTGTTTGTTGCTATAATATTACTCTTATATAGCAATACAGAAATTTCGATTTAATTTACCTAATAATAAATAACGTATACTGGCAACTAATCAAGAAACATATGTATAGTGTTCTTGCATACTGGTTTGGGCCGCAAACAATCACATATTAGAAACATGTTATCGTAAGCTGTGTGGTAAATTGTAAAAAAAGAAGAGATTTAGAATATAATGTGTTAAAGTTTAATTTAAACTATTGACCTCTTATTTTGTACTCGTAGTTTAGAAAACTACGCCAGTTTTCATTGTTCAAAATGTCATATATATTTTTATTAGTAAAATATGAATTTACTAAAAAGCTACAATACACTTGACATATCTACATTGTACGTTCAATTATAAAACAAAATGAAAATAGTCCTACTAAATGGAGTACTTATAGATGATAGTGTTATTTGTTTGAAGTAGAACAGCAGTTTATATTGCATGATAGTATGATTGGTTATCATTCTTAAACAATCGGAACACACGTATTAAGTCTACTTAAATCTTATTATATCAACAAATACGTAGTATAGGTAGAATCCTATGTTTAATTTATTTTAACAAATAAAACACAATTTTTCTTTTGTAAAATTCTATAATTTGTTTGGTCTAGCCAAATAAATTATAGAATTTTACAAAAGAAAAATTGTGTTTTATTTGTTAAAATGGAATTCTATCAAGTACCGTCAGTCATCAGTGTAAACAATATTTAATTTATTTAAATATTGAATATTTAAATAACTATATTGCCTAAAAGTGAAAAATTTTCCCAATTGTTTATACACGTGCTCTATTTTCACTATAGGTTTACAATTTATAATGGTACATTTGACAAACAACGAATTTGAACTTCATAGAAATGGATGTAAAGAGATTTTCATAGGTCCTATTTCAGTTATTCGTTGTTTTTTTTGTGTGTTTTTGTATTTATATTTATACTCGTATTAGGCACATGGGCTATTTAAATATTTGTCTACAGAATTCGGTTTAGTATTAATTAAAAATAAGTAACTGTTAAATTAAAATAATAAGTAAGTAAAAACAGTTATTTCAAGTGAAAAATATACGACCTAGACCGGGAATCGAACCCAGGACCTTTGGCTTTACGCGCCAACGCTCTACCAACTGAGCTATCCCTGATCGCTTCCCAGCATAGGGCATACACTTCTCACTTGTGTTTGTTTTTGGCTTGCAATTTTTGAGTTATGACAGATAAGTTACCTCGTTACAAACGACATTGAAACCAATCTGTATACTCGGCTTGCAGCCTTTACGTATGTATTTAATTTTATTAATTTATTGATTTTAACGCTTATACATTATTTTACCAAGCTAGTATTATTGATTAAATAATTATTTCAAGTGAAAAATATACGACCTAGACCGGGAATCGAACACAAGGTCCTGGGTTCGATTCCCGGTCTAGGTCGTATATTTTTCACTTGAAATAATCATTTAATCAATAATACTAGCTTGGTAAAATAATGTATAAGCGTTAAAATCAATAAATTAATAAAAACAGTTGTATGTAAGATCATGCATGACTTTATATGAAATAGTTTCTCACGTTTCATCAGATCAAATAAGCCTAAAATATGAAGAAAAAAAATACTATGAACTGTTTTTAGGAATTTCACATTTTAGAAGAAACGTATACAGAAAATACATACAAAATATCTCCTTCCGGTAGGTAGAACATTATAAATTATTACACTACTATAAATACTTTAACTTTCAACATTTCAACAAAAGAGTCATGTTATAAATTTACAACTAAATTAATCTTGTTGGCTGTCATATTTTGAGCTTGTGATATCAATATGATTATATTTATACTGGTCTAGATACAGTCATAGGCACGAACACACCTACAGACATACAATATCAACTCACAAATAAAACAGGATGTTCTCATTAACAAGATTTCATCGGGTAATGAGCGGTAGACCTAATATTGTGTTTATATATTGTGTACCATCAACAACATCATTAGGGACTTTCTTTCTCTTCGATTTTCATCTATTCATCTCACGCGCTTTGAAAAAAAACAAAAACGCCAAAACATTTATATAGTATTTTTGATTATACTTGATTTTTAATGTTATGTTCACCAACTATAGCGTTTTAGAATTGTAAAACTTACTTGATTTTTCATTTTAATTTTCATGATTGAATGTTTTGTGGCTACGTGTTAATCGACTTATAATTCCTCAGTTGCAGCTTCAAAAAACCTTATATTTCAGTAGTCATTTAAATATGGTATGCATAATTATTATTTTTTGAATTTTTAAAAATATTATTACATTTTAAAATATGGATATTGCAACAATCCACATGTATGTAATGACTGTATCCCTTATATTAATCAATATTTATTTGGAAATTATATACCCAATATATCCAATTGTTAAAAAATCTCAATACATGTATTTAATATTCTATAGCGAATATATACTACGTTCATGAACTATTACTTAAACTCACCTTAAAATAGTTTTTACTGAATTAAACTGGTTCAGATATTTTTAACAATTTACAAATACATTTTATATATGAAAATGTTATCACTAGGGCAAATAACATCTTTATGTTTTGTTTTTTTACTTAAACTTTATTAAAATCATCATTTCATAGAATATTTATTTATATCAAGATTTTACTTCCCATTCGCAATATATGTTATAATATCCCAACTTGTAAATATATTCAAAACAATTTAATTTTCTCTATTATTACTTTCTACTATCATTGTTAAATTTTCTATAAATCAAGTTTATTCTGTAAATTATCTGTTTAAAATTCTATTTTTGAAAAAGGTCGAGTTTCTGTATGCTCTTCTAGAAAGCTTTATACTCTAAGACTTGAAATATCTTATATGTTATTTCTACTACGGATAAATAAAAATCCTTCATAGAAAGTGACAGACTTTTAACTACACATTTTCTCTCAGTCAAAGGCTATATCAATCAGGTTGACTATGTTTCTTCAACACAACAGAAGTTTTAAGTTTTGTAACAGCAAAAATCACATTAAATAGTTTTAAAACTATTAATTGTAACCAACTATAGGACAACTATATAGTAAGATAGAAAAGGGTTCAACATATGAATACTTTTTGAGAGAAAAGTTGAATGTTTCAGAACCGACAAAACATTACGATTGACACATTTAACAAATATAGTCCTACATTATTTTACGTGCAATGAAAATAACAATAATTTCTATTTTAAAATTAACGAAGCAGTTTTTATTGTAGTGTCTTATAAATATATAGATAGTCTACTAAAGAAGACATATAACGCAATTTCCATTTACAATGTTTAAATTTTAAATTATAATTCCTTTAAGTAATAAAGTTTCAAATTCCCTATAGTACTTCTCATAATTAGGTTGTTAGTATTTCATGTAATACTGATAAAAACAAGATAAAACGTAAATAAATAAAAATGTAAAATATTTGAGTGTAACAGTTGAGTATTTTTTAACAAATATTATTTTGTAATACATTGATAATTCTCCTGCCCACAATAACTATAACCACCTTAATTCTAATAATTATTACTTAGGTTCGAAAAATCAAATACAGTTTAACAGTGTAACCCTTTAAAGACGATAACTAAGTTATCTAAATCCGTAAAAATGTGTATAGAATATAATTTAAATTTAATTAAATAGATGTAACTACAAGTTTTATATATTTTTTCTTTTTTTAAAGTTAATTGATTACGATAAATGATTCATCTGCCATCATTTGTGTGTAAGAAAACTCATACATGACATTCCGAGAGTATAAATCAACTCTCGTGTAAGTGGCAAAACTTATATAAACTAAAATAATTGAAACCTTGTATATAAAGCAATTGGATAATACGTTGAAAATTAAGTCCATTATAGCGTTATTAATAAAACTATGATTAAAAATCGGAGATAAAATAATTTCTACTTTATTGTAATGCATTATATTTGAAGCTTATGTCACTACATGGGAATTTGACGCGATTGAAGAGTAAACTCTTCAAAGAAGGGTCTAAAAGTGGATTACTCCGTCACACAGCAATCTCTTCGCTCCATCCCTTAAAATCAGTTGGATGCCGTCTTTAGTGTACTGTAGGCCTGTTTGTAGTGGTTTTGTCTAATCACGTTTGTATTTAGTCTTAGCTTTGACTGCTCAGGCCAAGTTTTAGGCTTGAGTTCTTTTCTATGGTTATATATATACTTTCATGGCCCTAGGCTATTTGGATATGTTGGTGACAAAATAAATCTAATTAATGTTAATGAATAATAATAAATTAAATGCGAAAGTCTCATACTGGTAACACATTACACTAAATAAAATATATTGCATTCTTCAAATTTATAAAAGGTAGAACTGGTTAAGTATAAAATTTTACGAATGAGAGAAGACTGCAATTGACTTTGTCTGGAAGTAACGTAAAGTTATATAATCACAAAATGAAATAAATTAATAATTCCCAGTGTACATTAGTCGGAATCTGTTTAGTAAACTTCAGATATAACTGTAAACAATGAACTTTGAGAATGATGTTAAGTTTTTTTTTCTCTCTCTCTTTTTTTCTTTTTTTTTTTTTTTTGTTTTTAGGAAACAACTAATATTTTTCTCTTTAATATTCCATCATAAACCTATAAAGTGATACAAAGAGAATATAATAACATCAAGTACCTATATGGGATTTTCAATTTGCAATATAATTAACTTTGTAACCTGGCGAACGGCTTTCATTAACTTCACGGCTTTGATATTTGATGCAAGTTACCAGAACCTATGATTTAAAAATAATCCAAAACAACAACCATTGACTAAAAATTGCTACAAATTCATTACGTAGCCTTCTTCTAAAAAGTGAATCATTTTCTCTATACAATATAAATTATATTTACTCAAACACATGAGTGTTTTTCCACACAATAACTCCAAATTTTCAAATTTACATTGTTATGCAACATGCAAATCCAATGACATCATTTTCCACATCTTGTTTTATTCGTCATTTGTTAATCCTCCAATCGAAATCCCTTGGAATTCAAAACAAATAATGATTCACAGACAACTGAGTCGCGACACATTAATACTATATACGAATTACATTCGTTTAGGCGAAACGGGTGAATAAATTTCCAGTATTCAGTATATTGTATTTATTATTTTTAAACGGTACATCCCTCTTATGACTTTTTTTATATTTTTGTTTATCAGATTGATAAATGTTGTAACTATTATTAAATTATGAAAACTGGCGTAGTTTTCTAAACTACGAGTACAAAATAAGAGGTCAATAGTTTAAATTAAACTTTAACACATTATATTCTAAATCTCTTCTTTTTTTACAATTTACCACACAGCTTACGATAACATGTTTCTAATATGAGATTGTTTGCGGCCCAAACCAGTATGCAAGAACACTATACATATGTTTCTTGATTAGTTGCCAGTGTACGTTATTTATTATTAGGTAAATCAAATCGAAATTTCTGTATTGCTATATAAGAGTAATATTATAGCAACAAACACAATCGTATGTTTAATTTTAATTGAAAGAGAACCTCTTTTATGTATTGTTGATTGTTTATGTTATTTTCACGTACATAAGTGGTGAGTAAGTGTATGTTATTCCTGTTGGGTTTTATTCATCAACAATTTTAACATTATATCTTAAGACGCGTTATAGCACAGCCTTACAGCATTGAACTAATTCCATTTCAATTTTATAGAAACAATATTTTACTTTTACAATTTATTATGGGATATAGACAAAGTTTTGTCACAGTTTACGGAAATAGCTTAGACTATTTGTGAGATATTTGATTCCCTAAAGATATTTTTCGATGTCCATTTTCAATCTTCAGCTTAATTTATATTGTTAGGGAGGACACGATGATTACATTTGGTTTCTTTAGTTTTCTTTTTATACTCTGGTGACTGAAGAACTTAGTAAATTTTGAAGGGCTCTTAGGTATTTCATTTTGGTTGTGATACTAAAAACGATATTTTTTTAGATATTTCAATTACTAGTTGGCAATTACACCCAACATTTATATGCCATCAATTTCATTACAATATATACTATCATATCGTTACTACTCACATATTATTACTTAAATCTATTCAGCAAAACTTGTGAATCATTTATAATAAATAGTCAATAAAAGACTCCAATATTGGCAACAAGATAACACACCAATAACATGACGTTCCAGTACTGGAGTAGTCATCCTAATTTGTTATTACAGGATAAAATGCGTTTCCCTAACATCTAGTCCAACGAGTTAGCAAGTGAGAAACTATCTGCACTTAATCTAGCTTAGACACTATAAGTGAAATGATAAAAAGTATGTTCACATTATATAACTGAAGATAATGAATTATAGTAACTGGATCAAAATCAGCATAGCAGCTTGAGTTGCAGTGAACTGAACAGATAGACAGACTAATATATATGTGAATAATTCCACTAAAAGAATACCTCAAAATAATTAACAATTTTACAAAAACTTTCAAGTTTATATTCTTATTGTCAATTGTGTATTATTTATAATTTCATCATTGAGTGGATTTTAAATGTGTTTCAAATCGCCTGACTAAAAAACTTAAAAAAACCATTTCTCTACTTACAGAAACAAATTTTGAGAAACCAAATTATCATCTCTGAGGTTTTAGACTATATTGAAGTACATTTGGGGTCTTTTATGTCATAAATGTTATTATTTTTAGAATAATTGCACTAAAATTTGCATTGTATTTCAAATAAAAACAATTATTAAACTTTATGATTAAAAAATACTTGAAAAGCACTGTGACTTTAAAAATACGTGAAATTAAAATAAATATGATAGATTTATGATTTATATCTATTACCTGTTATCTTTTTATATTCAAAACTTAATGGGTAGTTAGGAAGAAAAAAGTTAATAAAAATAGTTAGTAAATGACAAGATAGTTTTACTTTTATTTTGTTAATTGCTGTCGTTAATGTATGCAGCATGATAAATGGAGAGATTTTTCTAAAAATGTTCTCTTTCACACACGACCTATAAAAATAAACAAAATAAAATCTTAAGTTTTGCTTAAAATGTAATCTCATTTTTAAAAGGCTCATATATCAGTTTTAATAAAACTGGATAAGTTGATATTTACAATCCGACCAAAAAAAAAGACATAATTATCATAATTTTGTAAAAATATATTAATTACATGTGTATATGTTTTTTTTTGGAGAATTTAATTAAATTAAACGACACAATTTGCTTTTTTCCGACAAATCATTTTCTCAAACATCTTCACAAATTTATTGAATGATTTAAAAATCAAATACAAATACTTTTATTATTTCAAATTTAATTTCATTATTACAAGCAAGAAAACATATTTTGAAGTAAATTTTAAAAACAAAGAATCCATATCAATTAATACAGTATGTTTATTTCAAACATTTGTTTTAAGAATTATTGTTAATATAATTAATCCTCGTGATATGTTCCAATAGCCGGTAAATATATGGACAAAATTGACATCGTCGAATGCTTTACATTAGTTGATTAAATTTTAGCTATATTTAAATTGAAAGGCTTGTAATAGAGACCAATCAAATTTGGTTAAAATATTAAAATGTATTAAATACTAATTTTATTAATCTATTACTTTAAGTAATATTTAAATTAATTTTTTTAAGTTCACTTAAAAATAGAATATGAGCTTAAATTGTTAAATTAATAGTTAGTATTTAACTATTTGTGTAATAAATGATGCAGAATTATGAAATTAATGCACAAAATTTAACAAAAACAATCCACAATTATATTAAAGCACATAGATATAATGTAGTATTCAAGTTCTTTATAAGTCACAAAAAAAAAGAATATTTTCCAAAGAAATTAAAAGAACATACGTAGGAATGCCATGGTAAGATGAATTAATTCAACATAGGATGATAAAAGTACTGTATCGTTGATGTTGTACATAACCAACACTTTGAAATGAGGAATGTCATTAATATTTTGGAAATGTAGGTAATGAAAATTTATTATTATAAATCTACAAACAATAATTTGTAATGCTAATTTATACAGAGGTAGTCAATACACTACGGTGGCTGAGGAAGTTAATCCAACAGTGAAACGTGTAAAAGTTCACTTCTAAGACGTCCGACCTTGTAAATTATTAATGTTTAGTTGAATAACAACCTCACGTTTTTCATGTTAGTTCATTTCACCTCTCCAACAAGTTCTCTGCCAAAGCTACATTTGGAAATGGCCAGGTTATTTTGAATATAATTCTATTATTGAGCCCACCCCGATGATTGAATAGGCAGAAGATTTAAACGAGGAATCAATCCTCTACTGGTTCGGAAAATTGATTAAATTGTGTGTAAGACAGACCCTAACAATTGTAATAACTTCAAATGTATGGACCCAATTACCATAATTGCTTGAATCTTAAGTAACCACCCTTTATCTCGGAACAATTGAACAAAACATCAAGTAACATACAAAGATTAAGGCTCATTATAAATATAAAGATACTAAAATATTCCAAAATATTAATATAATACAGTTATTTTAAATTAATTATTTATTTATTTTCACTTTAGTTAATCAATCCTAATTTTCAATTTCAAAGATGTTCAGTTAACGATTTGTATGGTCATAAGAAAATTGAATAGAAAATAAAATACAAATATTATAAAATTAAAGTTTTGAAAGTTCAGACCTTATTGACACATGTTCTAGTCATAAGGACAAACAATGATTAATTGTTTTAAATCAACCTCAAGACATGGTTAAGTTCTTTTTAAGTTATCACAATATTCAATTACATAGATCTGTAATATCATCAAATGCCAATAAACCATCAAGGTAGATGTAAATCTAAGTTCACATAAATCAACAATGTTACAATGTACTTACAATTAACCTGAATACAGCTGGCCACTGTGCTGAGATATCAACATGATTACAAACATTAATCAGACAACAGTATTATATTACTCGTATATTCTCAAGTGTATCATAAATATATATATTGATAATTTCGTCGCAAGTCTGAACAGTCATTTCAGTTTATGTTCGTGTCCCGGTTAGAATAAATTAATTCTATACATCTACTTACGAATACAGTAGCACTTCAATTTATACCAAACACGTCCAGCTCGAAAATCGGGAGTGTTGTCAAAGTGTTCAAATTTATTAACATAAATTCATTTAGTTATAGCTTTAGTCTCTGCTGCTGAAAAACTCGTTCCAAGTCGTTAAACAGTATCCTATTCACCCTATGTATGATAATATTTTCCTCTAAGACTTAATATCTTGGCTGTAGGTGTATATATTAAAAAATAAATAAATCAAAAACGTTGTGATAAAAGACAATTTTCTAATATAATCCACTTAAAGAGACAGAAGGTTTTTTTTCCCTTAAAAGCTCACTAGAAACTAACAAGTTAATTTAATCAATACCCTTTATACGAAAATCAATTAACATTCATATACTTGGACTTTGATCAGCTGGATGTAAAAGATAGGAAGTTTATATCAATATTTATTTTCAAACAATCTGAAAGTAAGATTAATTGCAAACAATCTTGTCCATTGTGCAGTATCCGGCCTAACTGAAAGATAGTTTTTTGCAGAAATCACAACTGATCGTTGATCATTCTCTAAAGAAACTTATGTACGTTTATTAAAGGATTTTTAATTTATCAAATAGAAAGAACAAACACCGCCTTCTAAAAACTCACGCCCACAATAAGGAATATATATATATATATATATTTCAGTAGTCATTAATTATGAGGTACATAACAATCAAAACACCTCCTTTTGGTTTGGCATTTTTATTTTAAATTTATTTCGTATACATTAAATATAAACCCATCCTACTGGAGAAATTATAAATAGCCCATATAAGTAGAAACTACATTGTCATTTTTGGTAGTGGTTAGTTTAGTGTTTCATATAATAAAATATATTCGGCAACACGTTTAATTTGTAATCTTATTTTCATAAAATATTCCTACGAATGAATAACTATAATTATATAGTAATTATATAGTAATATATAATAATTTTTCTGTGGGTAGATTTGATATATAATATATTTATATTGTATTTCATTTCCTTGACAACTTCATTAAAGACATATTTATAATAATATTAATAATACTATATTAATTTTTACTCCGCGTAACGTTTATTTTCAATATCCACTGCTAATCAAAATAATTGTACACAATATTCAAACAGTTTTCAAAATATTCACTTTATATTATTATTTAATCATTTGTTTTATTGCAACTTCTCTTATATCCTGCAAAGTATATAATTCTTTAGTACTTGAAGTATAACCTGATATTTATGGTGGGAAACGTTGCACTAGATGATATAAATCTTGCTATGATATTTGAATAAACCCTTTTCCAGAGATGTATTCTATGCTCCTTGTATAATAGCACTGGAAAGTGATAAAAATGCATTTCAATATCTTCCTCTAGAAATAATATATCTCTGCTTCCTTTCTTTTTTGTGTTTTTTTTTTAAATATAGATATATTTACTACTATTGCTCATTTTGGAAAACTAGTTTTAACAAGAAGTAAAACCAATTAAAAATTATTGTTTTAACTAACAATAAGCGATATACTATTTAAAATATTTTTCTCTCTTATTTTATTAATATCAGTATTAAAATTGATTACCTTCAATTAATTTTAAATACGTGTTCTTCTTCACAATTTAACGTTCATTTGGATTATAAATATGTAGCAATTGTCCATAACTCTATTTAAATATCACCACTAACAACTTCAAAAACACCTATGCATAATAGGTACGACAAGTATGTCGTGGGGTACTAGATATTGTTTCTACATACACAAGTTTGGTATAAATGTAGAGTAACTCATTTTAGGTGTTTAGCTTCATTCCATGCTTTTAAAAAGTTATGTAAATAATAATAGTAAAAGACATATTGCTTATAATTGACACCATGTCAAAATGTTTAGAGTTACATAATAATACTTCTTTAAATATTCACTGATTTATTTCAAACAGTCTCCTTGATTGGACAGAGAAATTCATACAATTTAGGTCCAAATTTTCATTATCCAGTAAAATCAATTTGCGCTGTATTTCATCAGGCTTTTATAACATTCATAACACAAAATGCAACTTTAGTTAATTATTTTTGAGCCCTTCAAATTATTATTATTATTTTTTTACATTCTGTAATGATGTTATAGTTCAGTTTAAAACATCAATTATAAATTGAACATATATATTCGAAATTTTTATAACCAAAGAAAGAGTTGTTTATTGCTCGAAGTTTTATTGTTTCCAGAAAACTTGTAATACAGTACCTGTAATTTGTGTATAATTTATTTATTTTATGTAACATTGGAGCATTGAATTCTAAAATTTTCTGTATACAATAAATAGAATAACAATTTAGTTATTTATTTTGTACACTCTATTATCGTGTATATTTTTAAGGCACCTAGTTCAGGTTTTAAATTTCGTTTTACATTTATGTATCCTAAATATATAAAAAAAAACATTATTTTGTTGATATTACTTATTAAGGAATATGATGATGCATGTATTTCTCGTTATTTTATTTCCCAGTAGTGTTCAAAATAAAATAACTTACCAAATCATCGTTATTAAACACAAACAAAATCGTTCAATTTTAAACATATTTCTGTACAAGGTTTATATTTCAAGTCAAACTACAGTCGAAATAATCTATAAAAACAGTTTAAATAGCAAACAAAACAATATGAATCATGCGATGTGTTAATACAAATATACATGTAATACATAAAAGAATAAAAGAAATTGTGCCCATTGAATGTAAACTTTAGAGTTGTTAATGACACACATTCCTTTAAAAGTTTATCGCTATATATTTGAACTGTTTGTACCCTATGTCATTAAAAATCTTAATGATTGACTGTTTATTTCCTACTTTACATTGAACGACTTCATATATTAGAATTAATATTACTATGATACAAAAAATATTATTATAGGTTTGGTTATAAATTAAAGTAATTTAAAATTTCTTTATACAATCCACTTATGTTAAATTAAACTCTCTTGTTTTAACTGTAATTTCTATGCAATTTTTCCTTCATGTTTTCATACAGTTACTTATAAAATAGGAATAACTTCTTTGTAAATACTTTTTTTTTTACTTGTATTCATATCAATGATATAGCGGACTTTGTGCGACAATCCGCAATCAATATAAGAGTTTTATTATTTATAACGAAATGATTTTATATAAGTCCAGAAAAACATTATATAGGTTATAGCTTGAAAACACATAGCTGGAGCTAATTTTACTAGACATGTGTGAAAGTTTTATAAGAAGTTTTATAGTGCAAAATTGTATTATACAACATGGAAGTGAAATCTTTAACTGTTCTGAGGTAGAAAACATATTTTGGTATAACAATTTTATTATTTATGGATTTTTATTATTTTAACTTTCCATTTATTGTACCCTACATTTTAATAATGTTGTACAAAACATGAACTTGATTTCATAGAACCAATTTTAATTACAAAGTTTCTGTAAGTTAAACAGTGAACCACGTTACTTATTTGAAGTCAACTTTTTTTTAAAGATCAGTTCGGTGTTCAAAATTAATTATAATAATACCACTCTAACTTGATTTAATTTTCAAATGGGTTTTGTTTCGTTAATAACAACGCAGAACTGCCTGAGGTTTATTAAAATATCTATTGATTCTTAGAGGAAATATTATATAAGTTCATCACCAATAATTTCATAAATGTGTTTTCTATTTTTCTGGTTCATAATTCACTTTTATGAAACATTGACGTCCAAGGTCAATCCGAAACTAGATAATTTATTTTATGTCATATAAAATAATACATTACAACAATGAAACTTTGCAATGAATGATTTATGAGGTTAATTGTAGCAAATGGCCATCAATAAATGTTGCTTTAAAAAAAAAAAAAGATGAAGTATTGTTCAAAAGAGATTTACAATTGTATTGAGTCGTAATTCTTTCAATTTTATACTTAAATTTTGTATACAAAAATGTTATTTAAAATACAGTTGTTTATACTAAGAGGGTCTTCAAAGTAGTACTTTTCGATGTTTTTACTAGCTAGAGTGGCATCACTATTATTGAGGTTTTGAGATTCTTGATATCCTGTGTTATCATTACAAATATAAGGGTGCAGTAGGAGTGAAAGCAAAAGACGAAAATAAATAATTATTGTATTTGCCTTGTTTTTAATAAAAAGTCATTGAATGATTGACCTGTTTTTATAGTATCATAATTTCTAAAGTAACTAAGAAAATTTAATTTAAAAAAAAATTATAATAAATGGGAAAATAAAAATGTACAAACTTTGTCACTAGCTCTTCCACAAAAATCAAATAAAAAGGAACCAAAACTAATGGCCACCAAAATTGTCTGTTGAATAGTTATCAATTAAATTTAGAATAAACCCTAGGCATTGTCTTTAAACCCATATTCATATCATAATAATAGAAAAAATTGTTTCATTTTGATATTTAATATTTTGAAAAATATTATCAAGTAATAAAAATGTATGTTTTTTCTAGGCATACAAAAATAAAATTACTAATATTATTTTTACGACGGCTAAAGACCTTCTGTTTAGTTGGCAATACATATTATATATTTCCAAAAGGGCATAAACTTGCTTTGCTAATGTCATAAATTGGTCCTCAGAGTAGGCCTAAAGCGTACTTTATCAACATTGAGTTTTTTATGGCGAAAGTCAAAGGATCAATTAATTTTTTTTCTTCCCTAAACTTAATCTTTTTACTTGTAATTTATCTGATGAGTTAATCTTCACATTTCACTAACATTTTGTGCAAATCGGTAGAGCTGGTTGTGAAAATTAGTTATTTTAAACAGCCTGAGTTTTTTGGTTTTTACTGAAAAGTAACTAACTGGCATGTTTGGCGCCCAGTATGCTTTATTTGAGTCTTTAAAGACAACACTTATGCAAAATTTAATAAAAATCGTTAGAGCCAATTTGGAGAAATGTTTAATTTTGTGGTGTGCTATTCTTTAATTTGTTTACGGAAAATTAATTAAATTAAAGTCCCGTTAATGACTAAGGTATACCTACATACCAAAATTCATTACAATTAATTTAGACGATTTGGCTGTAGATGAATGCACATAAATCATGCAACAAATGCTTATCACTATTTTGGACTCAGGGATCATAAAAGGATTTATCCGAAACATATTATAAATAGATTTTTGGAAACTTCTTCTATATTACATCCATATGAAGACGTTAAAATAATTAATAAACACCAAGTTTTGTTTTGGCATTTATAGGAACAACCTCTTTTGCATTTGGGAAAACAATAAGTTCTTGTGGGTGATTAGCAAATGGGGTAGACTTCTCAAATGATGAATAAAAAGTGTCGTTCACATAGACTTTGAAATAATGATCATCCTCGTTAGTAACTACTCATAGTCAAGGGCTCCTATTCTTGACAACTAGTCTGCTTTGTTGTTATCTTCCACTCCACCATAGCCAGGAGGCTACACAAGATTCACATTTGTTTTTCCTGCTAACATGTAACAACCACAATCAATGGTGACACTATAAGCCATTCTAGTTTAGAACAAATCACTTGCATAACATCTAACTATTTTATATTGTCCAAAAAGGAAGGACTTCTAAATATCAATACAAAAATGCTCCAATTGCTTCCTTACCCTCAAACCTGAAACCATCAGTACAGGACATTAAGATACTCTGACTATTATCCCAGAGTGGTCCCGATAACAAGCAAGTTCTACGCATTGATTAGGGGTGCTCCCTCCCTTTTATAATTATGAGGAAATAAGTACTAAGTAATTACATGGATTAATTAATAACGAAAAATTATAAATGAAGGAAAATGATTGCAAAATAAATTAATAACTTTTAGAGAAGAATAGTAGGTATTTTTGTTCAAATAATCATCTTTTAAAGGAAAAATACATAAATGAGAAAAAGGAACATTATTTATTCAAACTAACAAAGTTGGTAAAAAAAAATCCCAATTTAATGAAAAATCAAATGACGAAAGGTAGATAGTTACTTATTCAAACTCTGTTATAAGAAGTAGTTGTAATAAATGTGTTATTTTTTTTTTAAATAATGATCAAATAATAAAATCCTTTTTCTTAAGCTCTCATTCGAAATAACCAATAAAGCGTTATTTCAAAGACAAAACGAATTTTATAAACTTTAAAACATTATTATTCACATAAGCGATAAGTGTTGCAAAACTATTTCACAAACTATCTAACATTTATGCCTTTTAACAATTTCCCTACCCTCTACACATGTATGAAATTTCATAGTTTTAATTTCTGACAGAAAATTTTTTTTTTTGAAACTATTAACAAATTTTTGTGATGCGTTATTACCTTGTACTAATAAACAAGAGGGAAGAATGTTTTTTAATTTAAAAATAAAATTGTTTGATAAAAATGAAATATTATATTTCGATTACAATAAATAAAGCGAGAAAGCCTGGTAACTTACAACATATTGACATATTATTATAAGTAACTGAGAGTGCCTTCATTGAAAGCGAGTATCTGATTCTATCCCTCTTAATAATTACAAACATATGATATCTTCTTTTAAAACAAAAATGTATGTACTATATTAATGAGGTTAATTTTTTCACACTTAATATAATACCATAGTAATTCCTTATCTTCTTGTTAACCCTAGTATGGGCAAGTATTATGACTATTCAATGCTTTACTTTGTCATAGCAATGACCGTCTTAAAGCCGTTATATTATCTATCTAGCTTCTGATATAAAATCACCATAGTGTTTTTATTCAAATACATCCATTTTTTGTTTTAACTTTAAAAAAATATCAGCATTTAAGTAAAATTAAAGTAACTTGTACTTGCTTTTATATATAATACAAAGTTATGTTACAAATAAGTGTAAGTTTATAGGGACTTATATGAAGAAGTTATGAAAATTTATTCTTCACGCTATTCAAAGATGCAAAGTAATCTAACCAGTAAAATACATCATTAACAATATATTCCTATTAAAGATATGTGAATTAATTATATATATATATATATATATATATATATATATATATATATATAATTAAATGATTGCTCGAATATTGGAGCAAAAGGCAAAGTGGCGCGTAACGCCAAACCACCTGCGTTGTATTCCCAGTTTAAGTCTTATATTTTTCACTCTTGATATATTATTTAATTATAATAATAGCTGGTATAAAAATCGTATTAGCATTAAAATATGAAATTAAAATGAATATAATTATATCATTTGTAATTTCCAATAGTCTTTTATATTAGTCATGTTTTTTTCTTCTTTTTTGGAAAATCAAATAATATCAAGTATACACACACACACACACACACACACACACACACACACACACTGCCACGCTCCGCTCCCTTAATTTCGGGTGTGTTTAGCTCGTGCCCCGCTTTTCGTTGCAGCGTCACTTACCACCCTACTTTCGCTCACGATTTTAAGATTCTTTGTTCCCTTTTTGGAACGCTATTTATCACGAACTCTTAAACTCGCTGTACGATCACCACCGATAGGGCGAACCACCTTTCTGCTCAGAGCAAGCGCGGGCAAGGCCAAGGTGCTCACTTTTACCTTTTTCAATCAAAGATTTTGCAACTCTTGGCTCTAGTAAGTATGAGCTTGTCCTCATAAACTTACTAACTTTTAATTTACGCAAAATTCCCTGAATTTTATCTCAATGCTCGATTATTTGACTCTTTCTTAAGATTAACACACTCTCTCTCCAAGGTCGTGCCTTTTGGGAGAAATCGGCTCTTAAGTTCCGATGATAACTTTTAAAATTTTCAAATTATATTACCAGAGCACACATATAAGCTTTATATTTAAACAAGGTTAATAGCATATACAGAATGGATATATATTGAAAACACAACAAAATTTAGAAATGAATTATTTATATATTCTTTTCTCTTTTGCACAGTAAAAATGTTGAATTCATAAACTTTTTTAATAACACCAAAAATTTTATTAAACAACAACACAACTATTTATATATTTGACAAAATTTACCAATGTAATATTTTCTATATTCTAAACAAAAATAAAAACGCTTGACTTTTCAGACAGAACCACAAACAGTTTTTCCTGTACTGAAAAAGTCGTATTTAATTGTTAATTATTTACAACACCAAAGCAGAAGTATAAAAATGAATTTAATTTTTAATAATTCCCCTAATGACGTTATATTTGAAATGAAGTTAATATTTGCGAATTATTCCTTAAGTATAAGATACCTTCACACTTTATTAGAAGTTCTAGTTGGATTTGGAATTTGTTGTATAATTAGGCTGATGTTGATATGATATTTTCGGTCCAGAGTCCGTAAGCTGCTATGTAGTTGAATGCTGGTCTCGAATTCTTCTAAGTTGCCTTGAAGTTCGATAGGAGTAGAAATTATTCTAAGTCCAGCTAAGTAGAGTGACAGTTGAATTTTCCTCTCAGCTCAGAGTCGGTTGCAGAAGAAACGTCCACTTTGCGTCGATACCAAATCAAAAGTATCCTTCTTTCGAAAGATAAATTACGGTCTCCCTTTCCGTGGGAATTAATCCACTTCCTGGAGCCAATTTTCCTCCCTTTTAGGGGAAAATGTATTTTCTTCTTATTACGTGTTTTCAGGCCCTTTTGGTCTGAAATATTTACACTATATATTTTATTAGTCATATTTTTTGACTAACGAATAGTTTTCTTCCTTTATTATTAATTAAAACACCTTTTAATTAATAATTTATTGTATTTATTCTTCAACGTTATCTGTGATCCAAGTTGGCAATATGATGTTTCAGACTTTAGATTCCTACTGAGGGTGCGCGCGCCACTTTACAGGTTTTTGCATGAAAATTTCTACTTTGGTCGTTTTTTCGTTCAACTCGCTATAACTTTCGAACGCTCGAACCGATTTTAAAGTTCCTTTCGGATTCTTCTTCCTATCCAACTTGTAGGTCTTGTGGAACTTGATTCATCGTTCTACTACGCTTCGTTCGCGAGTTATCGCCCTTTTCCCGAAATTTTGTTTTTCTTCTTTTCAAATTTTGAGATAAGTCCTTTCTCAAAATTCTTTTGACGAAATCTTGTTCCTCTTCTACTATGACAAAAACTCTGTTTGTACTTTTCACATAACTCGTTTTGTTCTCGAGTTATACGTCCTTGAAGTCCCAAAGTTTTTATCGTATAAGTTTTTGTTTATAAACCCCCCCCCCCATTATGTATTATCATTTCTGCTTTGATGTTTTACAATTTTACATAATAGATATCTATAATTACAATGTTATTTTTCCCCTTTAACTTTTAATTTAACCGCTTTTGGGCTTTAAAGTTTTACTTTTTGTAATTATTATATCTCCCGTATTTTATTTTCAAATTTGATTCTAAGTACATATTATTGTGCCCTATTGTGGTCTCTTCAATAGTACTTATTATTATTTTTTAAATAATCCCCCCTTCAACTCAAAAATTCCAGAAAACTCCCCAAGAATGACTTTCTAAGTCCATTCTCACCTGTTTATTATTATTAATTCAAATTTTTTATTTATGATTATTGTTAGTTCCCTTTTGAGTTATGACTCTACGTTTTTTGAATTTTGAATTTAAGTTTTTTCCAAATTTTAGGTTTTTGAGCCCCTATAAAAACTTGAATAACTTTTTTGTTTTAATTGCTTTTAAATTTATTTTTCGATATTATTTATCGGTTGATTCTACTGAACATTAATTTATTTTAATAATTTAGTATTTTAATAGAATAAGAAACGAGGCAGAGTGACTTTTCACGAATCAACATGCAGTGTCTAGCACCTGTTGGCGTGACGTCATCGTTCCTCCTCGTCCCCCATCTACATGACTTTATCGCGGGAATTTAAACTGTTTTAAATTGGCTTGAGACTTTTGGCTTTTCCCAAACCGTCTCAATACACACACACACACACACACACACACACACACACACACACACACACACACACACACACACACACACACACACACACACACACACACACACACACACTGAGACGGTTTGGGAAAAGCCAAAAGTCTCAAGCCAATTTAAAACAGTTTAAATTCCCGCGATAAAGCCATGTAGATGGGAGTAACATGGTAATTATAGGTATCTAGTATGTAAAATTGTAAAACATCAAAGCAGAAGTAATAATACATAATGGGGGGGGGGGTTTATGAACATAAACTCATACGATGCAAACTTTAGGACTTCAAGGACGTATAACTCAAAAACCAAACGAGTTATGTGAAAAGTACAAACATAGTTTTTCGTCGTAGTAGAAGAGGAACAAGATTTCGTCAAAATAATTTTGAGAAAGGACTTATCTCAAAATTTGGAAAGAAGAAAAATCAAATTTCGGGAAAAGGGCGATAACTCTCGAACGAAGCTCAGTAGAGCGATGAATCAAGTTCCACAAGACCCACAAGATGGAGAGGAAGAAGAATCCGAAAGGAATTTTAAAATCGGTTCGAGCGTTCGAAAGTTATAGCGAGTTGAACGAAAAAACGAACAAAGTAGAGATTTTCATGCAAAAACATGAAAAGTGGCGTGCGCATCCTCAGCCGGAATCCAAAGTTTAAAACATCATATTGCCAACTTGGATCACAGATAACGTTGAAGAATAAATACAATAAATTATTAATTAAAAGGGGTTTTAAATAATAATAAAGGAAGAAAACTATTCATTAGTCAAAAAATATGACTAATAAAATATATAGTGTAAATATTTCAGACCAAAAGATCCTGAAAACACATAATATATGGAAAATACCTTTTTCCCTAAAAGGGAGGAAAATTGGCTCCAGAAAAGTAGATTAATTCCCACTGACAGGGAGACCGTAATTTGTCGTTCGAAAAAAGGACACTTTTGATTTGGAATCGACGCGAAGTGGACGTTTCTTCTGCAACCGACTCTGAGCTGAGAGGAAAATTCAACTGTCACTCTACTTAACTGGACTTAGAATAATTTCAACTTTAATCGAACTTCAAGGCAACTTAGAAGAATTCGAGACCAGCATTCAACTACATAGCAGCTTACAGACTCTGGATCGAAAACATCAAATCAACATCAGCCTAATTATACAACAAATTCCAAATCCAACTAGAACTTCTAATAAAGTGTGAAGGTATCTTATACTTAAGGAATAATTCGCAAATATTAACTTCATTTCAAATATAACGTCATTAGGGGAATTATTAAAAATTAAATTCATTTTTTAAACCTCTGCTTTGGTGTTGAAAATAATTAATAATTTAAATACGACTTTTTCAGTACAGGAAAAACTGTTTGTGGTTCTGTCTGAAAAGTCAAGCGTTTTTATTTTGTTTAAGATGTAGAAAATATTACATTGATAAATTTTGTCAAATAAATAAATAGTTGTGTTGTTGTTTAATCAAATTGTTTGGTGTTATTAAAAAAGTTTATAAAGTTAACATTTTTTCTGTGCAAAAGAGAAAGGAATACATAAATAATTAATTTCTAAATTTTGTTGTGTTTTCAATATATATCCATTCTGTATATGTTATTAACCTTGTTTAAACATAAATCTTATATATGTGCTCTGGTAATATAATTTGAAAATTTTAAAAGTTATCATCAGAACTTAAGAGCCGATTTCTCCCAAAAGGCACGACCTTGGAGAGAGAGAGTGTTAATCTTAAAAAAGAGTCAAATAATCGAGCACTGAGATAAAATTCAGGGTATTTTGCGTAAATTAAAAGTTAGTAAGTTTATGAGGACAAGCTCATACTTACTAGAGCCAAGAGTTGCAAAATCTTTGATTCAAAAAAGTAAAAGTGAGCATCTTGGTATTGCCCGCGCTTGCTCTGAGAAGAAAGGTGGTTCGCCCAGTCGGTGGTGATCGTACAGCGAGTTTAAGAGTTCGTGATAAATAGTGTTCCAAAAAGGGAACAAAGAATCTTAAATTCGTAAAGACAGAGTGGTTAGTGGTAAGAGTAGCGCGAAAAGAGGCGCACGGACCCACGACCCCGAGCCGGAGCGCGGCAACACACACACACACACACACACACACACACACACACACACACACACACACACACACACACACACACACACACACACACACACACACACACAAACAAACACACACACACACACACACACACACACACACACACACACACACACACACACACACACACACACATAATACATGCAATTTCCAATAATACTGATGACGTACATATTGTTTAGGTTGGTCATTGTGAAATTAAAATTTAATTAATTTGTTAACAATTTTTGTTTGTTATTTAGTATAGAACAATATGAATAGCTTTAGTTTGCTTCTAGGTGATTACAGTTAATATGATCTCAATAAATATTTATCACAAGTTATGTCGTAAAAGAGTTGTTGAGCAATAGTCAAAACCTGACAACGAACAAAAGTATTTTTAAAAGGTCATAACATTTGTTGTTGATACAATAACATGAATTTTAAAATTAGTCTTTGTTGCCAGGGAGAAGAAATATATTTATTAGGTGCTGCCTAGTATATAAACTTCGTTTTATTTACACTATTGGAGAAAGGTGTTAGGGTATTTGTCCGTTCAGCTCTCAATCACTAAACTTTAATTTTCAACAAAACTAGGACTGTTTGAACATCTATGTTAATTTGAAACTGTGACTAAAGTATGATTAACGCAATGAAACAGCTTTGCCAACGATGGAAAAATCAAATTATCAGCCATGTGAAAAACATGACGTGTGCCAACATGAATATTTTCAATACGAACGTTATCGATTATAAGAAAACAAATCTTGTTTAATTTTGTTTAATATATATATATATAACTTATTCTTTGTAAATTAGTATTCAAAAAATACTTAAACGGGGTACATACGTCGTGTAAAATTATCCTCATTTTCAATGGTTTATATGTTGTTGTTTCAAAAGAAAGTTCATAAATTACACTGGATATTTTCCTAATATTATTATATTTAGTTATAGCTTAAATTTCTAAAACATAATTAAGATAAGTATTGTCTATGTCACTGAAAAGTTTCACATTAACTTAAAGCTGAGTTCTTATGATAGTTTAATATTCATTATGCTAATCAAGCTAATAGAAAATTAATTGGAAAGTAGATCAACTATGTTATAATTTTTACATGGATTAGGAAAACAATGGAATCGCTTCTGCTGAAAGAAATTATTTTAATTCGGATATGGAAGTAAAGTACCACTACAAGATATGGAAAAACAATTGGCACGTAAACATCTGTCATTAAAATACTTTTAACTTAACTTTACAAAACATATGAGTTTTACTTTTTAATCAGTAATTTACGCCTAGTGATTTTACAATAACGACTTCATTTCTAAATATTATGTTTAGTAATTGAATTTATTTTTCAATCGGAAGGCTACACGTTGGAGCATTGTAGTTTACTAAAGGAATGTCATGTGAATAACTAGTGCTAATTATAATAGTCACTTTAATGTTGCACCATAAAACAAAACAGAATTATAAAAATAAATTACGTATAAATTATTCCCCGTCTCACTCATTCTACCTCCCTCTCTTCTTATTTTAAAGTATTTAAGTAGAAGGGAGGACATTATGGCCCTAACTTTGCTCCAAAATAGAGTCATTATTCCCTCATTCTCTCCCTTATGAAACACGATTCTATTAACTATCGATATCTGTCTGTATTCAATTCTCAAAATATCTTAAGTTTCATCACGTAAATACCATTATTCCTGGATTGATGTATACTCGATAAGTGCGAAGAAAGGAATGTTTTATTTTAAATTTATGATATATTTATATACGAGGTGAATTCTAAAAGGATTTTAATAAATTTCAAAATATAATTTAATTTATTTGTTATTTATTTTAAATTTCATCATCAAAATTGTGATTATCTTTATATTTTTAAATGTTAGTTTATAATTTTCTTTTACAATTTTAATTATGTTTTGTTTGTTTGTATCTTTGTTATTGATATTTTTGTTTTTGTTTTGTTTTTTTAGTGTAAAGTTCTTTTTTATTTTATTGTTTTTTTATGATGTGTTTTATTCTGATGGTTTTAAAAACAGGGTCGTAATGTAGCATACAAAAAAAGTTCATTAATGCATTTATACTTTCTCCTCTCCCCACCTCTCTCTCTCTCTCTCTCTCTCTCTCTCTCTCTCTCTCTCTCTCTCTCTCTCTCTCTCTCTCTCTCTCTCTCTCTCTCTCTCTCTCTCTCTCTCTCTCTCTCTCTCTCTCTCTCTCTCTCTCTCTCTCTCTCTCTCTCTCTCTCTCTCTCTCTCTCGTCCCAGTCTGTTGTTAAAATTTAATCATTCTACTGGTTGATCTCCATACAAGTATTAACAATTTATTATCAGGCAATAACAATGCTTATGGACTTTATCTAAATAAATAAAAATATATAAAAAATATAACATAAATGTAACAGTAAATTATTAGACAAGTACTGAAGGAAATATAGTTATCCATTTAAAAATTTATAACATCGTTTATTTAATATTTTTAAAAAATCTTCGTCTTTGTAATTTAAAATCATTTATCCAAAATGAATATTGTACATTATAATACGCTCTTAAACCATATCACCAAATTAATAATTATGTATAAGTTTCGTTTGAAAATTAGAGGATTTAAATAATACGAAAATACCATATTCCATACTGTAAAATATTTTTTTGTTGTACAGGTTAATGAAAAAGCAAATGATGTTTAACATGAAAACTCAGCCAGGGCTTGAGTAAATGAAATATTTATGGAAGAACCTCTTGCCCTTAATAAAAAAAAGCTGTGGAGTGAAAAGGGGCAATGTGACCATCTGCATCAACATCATAATCTGAACTGTACAAATGTTTGTTAAATATTTTCCTTCTTTCTTCCTTAATTAAAATTTTATAACATTTCATCGTTTTAAATTTGATGATTTTATTTTGAGCTACATCACTGTACATATTATAACGTCGTATTAAATATCGTGTTATTCTGATAGATAATACATATTTTTAAAATACATGACATTTATAATTCAGGATATGTCACTGTTTTATTCACTAAAATTACACATTATATACAAATGATTCCAATAAATGTTCTTTCGATAACAAATATTGTGTTATAATCTAGACTAGCTAATTGATTGTCAATTTTTCTGAGTGTACATTTGAAAAAAAAGAGTAAAATCATATATTTGGCATTTGATTTTCTAACCTGCATAAATAAATTATGGTACAAAATGAGATAGAAAATAATATCCACAACATTTTACATTAAAACAATTTAACTTGATTAGCGAAAATTTGTATCATTGACAGTATGTTTTTAACCGATTTTCAGTGTTTTTCACTGTTAATATAAGTTTATATTTTATTTATTTTTCCATGAATTTAAATAATATAAATAAGTATTTTAAAAATTTACATAACTGCAAAACGCAACTATGAAATACAAACAATTAATTATTAGTTACATAAACTGAATAATAACACTTTCTTATAAAATCAGTAGAAATACTAGCTAATTACCATATACTACATTAGAAGGAGTGGACGTGTAAAGTATGTATTCCTTCGGTTTTATTGTCCTCATAGAAGCCGATGAATTACCCTGGATTTGTTACAAAAAGTTAGGTTTTTGTACGGCTACTTGTTTTGTAAGGATTCCTATTATTCATCTGAAAGGCTAAATTACGCAACGTTTCATGCAGAATTGTTTTTATTACGGGTCGTTTAAAACATGTCTCTAAATATTGTAGAAATTATTTAGTATAATGTTTTGATCGTAGGCATTTAAATGTTTGTGTTGTATAATTGAACAAAAATCCTAGTGTATTAAGAATCATAATTAATTTCACAAGGTAAAAATATTTGTAGAGATAATAAAAATTATATATGAAACAAAATTCAATATTGTTTTTAACTGTATTTGTTAATTGTGTTATAACAATGTCGGAATTAAGTCTTTTGGAATTTATAAGTTTATATGTCTTTACTCAAGTATCTCCTGTTAATAGAGTTTTAATTTTAAAATAGTTCCTAGTAATGTAATTATTCCTGTTTTTGTATTGTCATTATTCACGATTTTAATCATGTTTATTCTATTATCGTTTTATTTACTTTCAAAATTTTAAATTATCATTTACGACTTACAGCAGTGTAAACTCCATAGCGCGCTGCCAGTGAAGAGACAAGTCCTAATAGATGGCCTTACATCGAGATTCCCGTAGTCGTTGTTCTATCCTTCTCAAACATAGTTCTCTACTAATTATAGTTTCCCAATATGCCTCACAAGGCTGCATCAACTCTGTCAAATTTGAACTCCCAATGGGATTGAACTTGAATATTTGAAGCAAGACTTATAATCAATAAACCAGCACGGGCACCATTACTGCAACTAACAGATTTAAACCGTAGGCAATAGTAAATGTAAGAAGTAATGACCTCAGTCCTACGTTTATATTAAATATTAGAAATATTTATTATAACCAACACCTATCCCATTTTAGTATACAAACTACCGTATTCAACTTTCCACGATTGTATAAGTTCCTAACTTGCAAACAAATTTGGGAGAAATTTAAACTTTTTAACAAGAGACGATCTATCAAACATCAGTATTAGTGTTTATATAACTTAGGTGATAAATTATTAAATTTCTGTAGCAATTCTAATACAGACCTTGGTGAGGTGATATTACAAATAAACATTTTATACGACTTGTACTAGTTTGCAACTTGTTAAAATATGTACTATTCACGTAAACCTAACGTTAAAACATATGACGTTAAGTGATAAGTCAGAAAAGCTATGTCGATTGTTTTGCGGATATGTCCAGTGTGAAACTCCATTAATAAAATTAAAGTTGTTTTATTTATTCGTCTGTGTGTCTTCTAGGTACCAAACATTAGTCGTCTGTGCAGTACTATCCATCCCAAAACCGTGTAATTTGGCATTTGTTCATAGTTTAGCTAAATTTAGGGAGTTTTATGTATATATTTTGGGAAACTAAAAATTTGGAGTATCTGGCTTAAATAAAATAACGTAAAATTACTAATTTCCCAAAATTAGCGGTAAATATTTGGACTTTTTTTTTTTTTTTTTTTTTTTTTTTTTTTTTTTTTTTTTTTCCACTGCCAATGACAAATAATATCTTCATTTTTTATGACGAATTTTTTGGCATATTTTTGTTTTTGTTTTGGAGTAAGGAAGTTTTTAGTGATGTTTTAGCATCTATTATAAATAACTGTAGAAATCAATTATAACACCTTAATTTTTTTTCATGTATTGAATTAGTAACAATTTAGAGTAACAGTTTAATTTGGAATTAATAATTTTGAAATGTTAGAATTATGAAATATAAAACTTGTCCCATTGTTTTATTGTAACTAAATGAAATTTACTTTTATAGATGTTAAGGTAACATTTTATCGATGATTTTCCATAACAATTATCAGTACAGATACTAAAATATGTTAAAATATTTAAATCTGAGGGACACTTTATTTAGACCAATTATATAGTGTATAGACACTTTAATTATACTAATATGAAGAAAATTCTACCTTCATACGAAAAAGTATATTCGTAATGTATACTATTTCGGTATTGGGATCATGTATACCATGATTAAAACCATGCGATCCTGATTTGAGAAAATGTACGTCTAATGTTCCTACATTATTAATTATTTGATTATAAATCTTGAGCTGCAATAATTCACCTTATGTTCATCTAAGTCTTGAACCAAGGTATATGTTTAATTTCATAGTTAGTTTATGTTTTCTTTATGAATTTGTACTGATTTTTTCAAAGTAACTAAAAATTCTTACAAAGATTAAAAAAAAAATTACTTGATTACATAAATTCAGCAACGCATACAAAATGTAAACGATATATAGAAATGGACGCCCCTAATTAGGGCTATTAATAGAATTTATTTTAAAGACATGCAGAGTTCTTTACGGAATGAACATAAATTTAATTCTAAAGTACGGATAAAAAATTTAATATTTAATTTAAAATCCGTTTTATTAGAAATGAAAATTTATTTATAGTCGTAGAGATAGAGCATCCATACAAGATAGAATGAAATTACAGCAAATAATATGTAATACAAATTACGAAGTATTCAGTACAGTTTATCTTCTTGTATAAAATGAAAATATACACCACGCATGATTTAATTGATGATTGTAATGTATACAAATGTATTATATTATTAATATATTAGTATTGTGTTTATTTTGTTTTCTTCATTTATTATTATTTTTTTAAATTTTTTTATTTTACATGTTTAACAATTTTTGGTCTTAAATATTATTATTCACAATTATGATATATTCTTCACATATATTTTAGAAATTAAATCCCTCAAAAACACATGACTTTCAAAAAATATTTAAGAAATTATATATCTCGTATTCCATACACCATTTCTTTATTTATTGTATTGACATTGTTATAAATGAGAATATATTATATATTACACCCATCAAAAGTATTTATTACAATGCTGCAGATACTGTTATAGTAAACCAGGACGGTTATTAAAATTCTTAATTTAATTAGAGATTAAATTTAAACCAGTATAAAATACCATATATATGAAATGTAATACGAATATTATGGCAAAGTATAGTGTTTTACACAGATTCGTTAAAAAAATATCTTAATAGGTTTATTTCTTATTGTAATTTATTGCGCCAAGTAAAAGGCCTATCGTTAGGATATATAGAAACTAATTCTCAATAATATATCCTTATTATTGTAGTTATTACTTTAATACATCAATTTGAGTAAAATAGCGACTCCTAATTTCTGCAATAATTTTCTATTAAATAACATTTTTCAATTGTGTAGTAACTCGATTAAATTTTACATTTTAAAAGGGTGAGTCTCCGCCTCCTCTATAATTTATTTTTTTGGTGGATTATATTTACCTTAAAATCCCAAAATATTGTATTTTTATCCCCAAAATATTTCATTAATTTTTACACCTGGTATAGCTACACCCATTTTACACTTGGTATAAATAACATAAGGTTATAACGGTAATTCAAATTTGAAATCTATATAAATGTGGAATGTTACATTAAGTATCTCAAAAGTGAGAACTGAAATAAATATAAAACCAAATATGTCCAAATACGATTTTTTAAATGACACATGTATTAGTTTTATGTTGTACTTATTTGTTATAATTTATCGGTGCATTTTATATGATATACTTTTTTTAAAGACGTACCCCAAGCAGAAAATATATGTAGTAATATCTCACTTACACCCACATGTTTCCAATACAAATCAGAACACATATGTTTTGAGCTACATCCAAATTTCGGCTTGTAATTAAAACAAACCTCTTGCAGATGCCAACTTTGACAATGTAGGCAATTTGTTAAATACAAACCCTTTCCTTAAAGTAACCCTTAACAAACCTCTAGGATATTTCACTTTGTATATTGTACTTAACATTATACACTACAACTGTTTATCCAACTACCAATCAACACTAAACAAATTAGGTGCATTTGAATATTATAACCGTCAACAATAAGATTGAAATTTAAATATTTTGCCTTATTTTAACCCATTAAATTGACAAGAGCTTAACAAAATAATATGAAAAAGAATTATATATAAGTGTACTTACAATCTTATTTTACAACCTTATATATACTTGTATCTTGCAGAGATTAATTTAATATATATTAAAATATCTTTTTTAAAAATAATAATCAGATATTTCTTTTATTGGAAATAAGAATGAATTATTATTTATACATGTGCACAAATGGATCAAAAAAATTCAATACCTTACTTACAAACATATAACGCGTAATGTGTGATAATAGGTGCAACATACTTTATGATCCGGATTATGAATGTAGGGTATACGACTAACCATTAACTTAAGTAACACACGTTGCATACTGTAGCAATTACTTTTATCACTGACAGGTGAAATTGAAGATAAATGACTAGATTCTTAGATATGATAAAGCACTAAATGGCCTTATTATGATAAAGTAAATAATTGCACTAACATATCCTGTCACAAATTTGAATTAATCAATGTAGAGTAAAATTCTTTATACACATTTTAATTTACAAACAGACGTTGTTATCTAAATCTTTCGACATGAGTTTTAAAATTATAATATAACTGAGGGTTTTTTAATGTTGTAATTTAAAAAATAAACCATAAACAACCTCGAGTTATTTTTTATATCAAGCCGTTAATTTATATTTTTAATGGAAATTCTACTTTAAATTATTTAAAGAGTATATCTTATATTTCTTCCTCAAAGTAATTACTTGGATTTAAATATAAACAAAGCAACTCTAAGTTTAAACACACACACACATACACCCACACACACACACACACACACACACACACACACACACACACACACACACACACCCCCACACACACACACACACACACACTGCCGCATAGCCGCTCCTCGGCGATTTTAAGTTTTTCGTTCCCTTTTTGGAACGGTACTCACCACGTACACATAAACTCGCTGTACGATCGCCACCGAATGGGCGAACCACCTTTCTGCTCGGAACTAACGCGGGCAAGGCCAAGATGCTTACTTTTACCTTTTATGCAATCAAAGATATTGCAATACTTGGCTCTAGTATGTATTAGTATTAGCTTGTCCTCATAAACTTACCACTTTTTAATCTACGTAAAATTCCTTGAATTTTATCTCAATGCTCGGTTATTTGACTCTTTATCTAAAGTAACACTCTCTCTCTCTGGGGAAGTGCCTTTTGGGAGAAATCGGCTCTTAAGTTCTGATAATAACTTTTTAAGAATTTCAAATTATATTTCCAGAGCACACATAAAATATTTATCATAGACAAGGTTATTTGCATGTACAGAATGGATATATAGAAAACACAACAAATCTTAGAAATGAATTACGTATATATTCTTTCAATTAAAAAAGCAATTTCAATATTTATCTGACAACAAAGTTGATTAAACAACAACAAAACAATTTAAATATTTCACAAGATACAAATAGAATATTTCTTACATTCTATACAAAAATAAAAAACGCTAGACTTTTCAGACAGTTTTTCCTGTACTGAAAAAGTCGTATTTACTTATTAATTACCTACAACACCAAAGCAGAAATTTATAAAAATGAATTTAATTTTTATTTATTTCAGCAAATGACGGTATATTTAAAATGAAGTTAATATTTGCGAATTATTCCTTAAGTATATGATACCTTCACACTTTATTAGAAGTTCTTGTTCATTTTGGAGTTTGTTGTTTAATTTAGCTAATGTTGATGCGACGTCTTCTATCCAGATTCTGTAGACTGCAAGATAGTGGAATGCTGGTCTCGAATTCGATCTGCTAAGTTGCCTTGAAGTTCGAAATGAGTAGAAATTTTTCTAAGTCCAATTTAGTAGAGTGACAATTGTAGTTTCCTCTCAGCTAGGTTTCCTCTTTCGACGGATAAATTGTGGTCTCCCTTTCTGTGGGAAGTTTCCCACAACCTGGAGCCAATTTTTCTCCCTTTTGAAGAGAAAAGTTTTTTCTTCCTTTTAAGTATTTTCAGGCCCTTTGGTCTGAAATTTTCACACTATATATTTTACTAATCATAGTTTTTGTCTACTGAATAGTTTTCTTCCTTTGTTCTTGATTAAAACACCTTTTAATTGATAATTCACTGTTTATTTTATTCAGTGTTATCTGTGATCTAAGTTGGTATGGCAGGGTCCAACCGCTGAACTTGCACTGAGAGTTGCGTGCGTCACTTTACATGTATTTTCCTGAAAATTTCAATTTTAGTCATTTTTTCGTTCAATTCGCTATAACTTTCGAACGCCCGGTCCGATCATCAAGTTCCTTTCGGATTCTTCTTCCCTTCCATCTTGTGGGTCTTGTGGAACTTGATTCGTCGTCCTAGTACTCTTCGTTCGCGAGTTATCGCCCTTTTCCCGAAAGTCGGATTTTCTTCTTTTGAACTTTTGAGATAAGTCCTTTTTCAAAATTCCTTTGATTAAATTTTGTTCCTCTTCTACTATGACGAAAAGATCTGTTTGTACTTTTTACGTAGCTCGCTTGGTTCTCGAGTTATACGTCCTTGAAATTCCAAAGTTTTTATCGTCTTGTTTCTAGTTCATAAAAACCCCCCCATTATATATTATCACTTCTGCTTTGATGTTTTACACTTCTACATACTAGACATATATAATTACATAGTTCTTTACCCTCTTTAACTTTACATTTAACCGCTTTTGGGCTTTAAAGTTTTACTTTTTGTAATTATTATATCTCCCTCATTTTAATTTGAAATTTGAATCTAAGTACATATTATTGTGCCCTATTGTGGTCTCTTCAATTGTACTTATTATTATTTTGTAATAAATCCCCCCTTCAACTCAAAAATTCCAAAAAACTCCCCATGAATGACATTCTAAGTCCATTCTCACCTGTTTATTTATATTATTATTTCATATTTTTTATTTGTGATTATTGTTAGTTCCCCTCTTAGTTATGACTCTACGTTTTTTGAATTTTGACTTTAACTTTTTCCAAATTTTAGGTTTTTGAGCCCCTATAAAAACTTGAATAACTTTTTTATTTTATATGATTCTAAATTTATTTGTTGATATTATTGATCGGTTGATTCTGCTGAATATTTATTTATATTAATAATTTAGTTTTTTAATAGAATACGAAACTAGGCAAATTGACATTTCCTGTTCAAACCAGCAGTTTGCACCTGAGCTGGCGTGACGTCATCGCCCCACCTCGCCTCCTCTCTACAGGGTTTTAGCGCGGGAATTTAACTTGCTTTAAATTGACTCGAGACTTTTGGCTCTTGCCAAACCGTCTCAACACACACACACACACACACACACACACACACACACACACACACACACACACACACACACACACACACACTGCAACGCACCCCCCTACAGACGGACGCACAGGGACGGTACTCGCAAGACCCTACCTAGACTACCTACTACTGGAACCGTAGAGACTGATTCTTTCGCAGTTTATAGTTTCGATAAGGCTCTTAATTCTTATGTCACAAAAGAATAATTTAATTTAATCAACCTATGCTAACACATGAAAATTTACTATATTAATATATTCACTTCTTATACTAGCTTACCTTTCTTAAAACTCCAGACTCTTTTTCAAAGGGTGTGCCCTTTGGAGCTAATTAATTCATTAAAACAAAATTTGCTCTTTTTTGAATTTAACTTTTTACTGGTGAGCACTTACTTCTTCTTCTTTATGATTTAATGAGTTTCTTTGAATAGGTTAGTTTCAATTAAAATATTAGACAGTGAAATTTAACAAATTTATTGAAAAGTCTACAATTTAATTTTTACTGTAAGAAACAATGGATTTCTTTCAAATCACTTACAACAATTAATGTCGCCTTTTCTGACAATTTATATTAAATGCTTCTTTCTCAAACAAATTTAAAATTTTCTATACTAAACAATTCTAACATTAACTAAATCTAACAAATTATATTCTTATTCTAATACATATATTTATGAATCCTATTATTTATCTGTTTCCAATCTGTTACTTGATTGATTTATTATTTGACTCGAATTTTATTTTATTTTATATCTCTTTATTTTAATGACTTTAAAATTGACTTTATTTTGACTTTACTTTGTCTTTAAAATGTTATTAGTTAACTTTATTGAGTTTAATAATTTTGGACGTTATTCAAGTTTATTAAAAAATAAATTTTATTTATTAAAAAAGCTTGATTTATGCAGTACCTTGTTTTTGTGAAGTGCACAAGTCCGCTCGTCCTGATCCTGAGAATGTTAGAGGATCTTGGAGATGGTTTCTTAGAGTTGTCTAGAATATCCCGAAGTCCAGTTCTCGATGAATCTGCTGATGACGACAAGTTCTAGAAGAATGTTTGCCGGAGTCCGTAGTGAAGATCTCTTATACTAAGCTGTTGTAGGATGTCACGTTGTCTCCTGCAAGGCCGATCCTTTCTGTGGGCACCGTTATTAACCTGGCGAAGTACTGAACGTTGACAATATATTTTCACGACGATTTCCTCTTCAGTCTTGAGTAAAGTTGGTGATCTTTCCTGGAGCTGCTACTAGATGAGACTTCCCTGGAGCTGGCACTAAACGAGACTATCGAATTAACTTGAAGAAAGTTAACTGGTCGAAGTTTGGCCTTTCAGTGTAGCCAACCTTCATTGATTTTTGTTACTGTTTTATTTCACAATTTAATTAAGTTTCTTTATTTATTTGCACTACGATGAACTCTCCTTGGCTTATTCTTCCATTGTTTGTCTAATTTTTTCATTTTGAATTATCTATTTCTATTAATATTAGTGGTTATTAGTTTAATTGCTTATGGTGGATTTTTGTTAGGGTTGGTATACTTCCCTCTCCATGCGTCGACTGCCTGCCGTGCGCGCGACCTTCAACACACGTTGATTCCTGAAAATCTTAAGTTTTTGCTTGCGAATTCTTCTTTTCTTCATATATCCCGTTCGCTTCGCTCGATCTTCTTCTGGGAGATTTCATTTTGAAGCCCTTCTCTTCCTGATGATTTTCCATCTTCATTTGCAGCGATACGACGTATATTTCTTCTTTTATAGGGATTTGAAGATTCCGTAGTTTTTCTAAATTTAGTTTTTCCAATTTTGGAAATTTTTGAAATCTTCTTTTTGTAAATTGTTCCTCTGATGCTGAAAGTCCCAAAACTGCTTTCCTCTTCTTTCTCGCTTCTGAGTTTCACAAATTACGGCACTTTCTGCATGTTTGGTTATTTATGATTTTATTACTTTATGGTCTTTTATTATATTTTGATTTCGAGTCTTATTTATTACTAGTTTATATTATGGTTATGTACTGTTATTATTAGATTTTGAAATTTATTCATTTTAAGGGTTTTTTATGTTTTATGACGTTTTATTATGGCTATAACTTTTTTATTATTAATCTGACGAGTTTATTATCTTATTATTTATTCTTAGGTTTTCCTAGCTCTACACGATGATATCATTTTATTTTTAGTTTTCGGATTTTTAATTTTACTGCATAGGATCATACGGACGTTTTCCTGTTCAGACCGGAAACTTGATTATTTCTTGTCCAAGCGCGTGACCTTGGCTTGGTCAACCTACATCTTCCCTTTAACTTTACATGTGTTTTAAAGAAATTTAGAAATGTTTTTGTCATTTCTACATTTATTATTGGATTTAATTGAAATTTTGGAATTTGGTTATTTTCCAAAATTGCTCCTTGCAGACGGTTCAATTAAACCGTTGCAACACACACACACACACACACACACACACACACACACACACACACACACACACACACACACACACACACACACACACACACACACACACACACACACACACACACACACACACACACACAAACACACACACACACACACACACACACACACACACACACTGCAACGGTTTAATTGAACCGCCTGCAAGTAGCAATTTTGGAAAATAGCTAAATTCCAAAATTTCAATTAAATCAAATAATAATTGTAGAAATGACAAAAACATTTCTAAATATAAAATAACACATGTAAAGTTAAAGGGAATATGTAGGTTAGCCAAGCCAAGGTCACGCGCCTTGACAGGAAATATCTAGCGTTCCGGATTGAACAGGATTACGTCCATATGTTTCTAATGCAAAAAACATCAAAATCCGAAAACTTAAATTAAAATGATAAAATCGTGTAGAGCTAGGAAAACCTAATAATAAATAATAAGAGAATAAACTCGTCAAATTAATAATAAAAAAGTTATAGCCATAATAAAACGTCATAAAACATAAAAAACCCTTAAAATGAAGAAATTCCAAAATCTAATAATAACAACGCATAACCATAATATAAACTAGAAATAAATAAAACTCGAAATCAAAATTTAATAAAAGACCATAAAGTAATTAAATAATAAATAACCAAAAATGCAGAAAGTACCGTAACTTGTGAAACCCAGAAGCGAGGAAGAAGAGGAAAGCAGTTTTGGAACTTTCAGCATCAGAGGAACAACTTACAAAAAGATGATTTTCAAAATTTCTAAAATTGGAAAAACTAAATTTTGAAAAACTACGAAATTTTCAAATCTCCGTAAAAGTAAAAATATACGTCGTATCGCTACAAATGAAGATGGAAAATCATCAGGGAAAGAAGGGCTTCAAAATGAAATCACCCAGAAGAAGATCGAGCGAAGCGAACGGGATATATGAAGAAAAGAAGAATTCGCAAGTATAAAATTAGAAATTTCAGGAATCAACTTGTCTTGAACGTCGTGCGCAGAGAAGGCAGTCGACGCATGGAGAGGAAAAAATACCAACTTCAACATAAATCCACCATAAGAAATTAAACTAATTATAACAAATAATAATATAAATAGAAAATTTAAAATGAAAAAAATAGACAAACAATAGAAGAATAAGCCAAGGGAAGTTCATCGTAGTGCAAATAAATAAATAAAAATAATTAAATTGTGAAATAAAACAGTAACAATAATCAGTGAAGGTTGGCCACACTGAAAGGCCTAAATTTCGACGAGTTAACTTTCTTCAAGTTAATTCGACAGTCTCGTTTAGTACCAGCTCCAGGGAAGTCTTCTAATAGCAGCTCCAGGAAAGATCACCAACTTTACTCAAGTCTGAACAGGAAATCGTCGTGAAAAAATATTGTAAACGCTCTGTACTTCGCCAGGTTAATAACGGTGCCCACAGAAAGGATCGGCCTTGCAGGAGACAACGTGACATCCTACAACAGCTTAGTATAAGAGATCTTCACTACGGACTCCGGCAAACATTCTTCTAGAACTTGTCGTCACCAACAGATTCATCGAGAACTAGACTTCGGGATATTCTAGACAACTCTAAGAAACCATCTCCAAGATCCTCTAACATTCTCAGAATCAGGACGAGCGGACTTGTGCACTTCACAAAAACAAGGTACTGCATAAATCAAGCTTTTTTAATAAATAAAATATTTTTTAATAAACTTCAATTACGTCCAAAATTATTAAACTCAATAAAGTTAAATAATAACATTTTAAAGACAAAGTAAAGTCAAAATAAAGCCAATTTTAAATTCATTCAAATAAAGAGATATAAAATACAATAAAATTCGAGTCCAATAATAAAGCAATCAAGTAACAGATTGGAAAGGAATAAATAATAGGATTCAAATTTATGTGTATTAGAATAAGAATATAATTTGTTAGTTTTAGTTAATGTTAAAATTGTTTAATATAGTAGATTTTCAGTTTGTTAAAAGAGAAAGCATTTAATATAAATTGTCAGAAAAGGCGACATTAATTGTTGTAAATGATTCGAAAGAAATCCATTGTTTCTCACAGTAAAAATTAAATTGTAGACTTTTAAATAAATTTGTTAAATTTCACTGTTGAATATTTTAATTAAAACTAACCCATTCAAAGAAACTCATTACATTAGAAAGAAGAAAAAGTAGGTGCTCACCAGTATAAAGTTAAAAATTCAAAAAAGAGCAAATTTAGGTGTTAATGAATTAAAGAGCTCCAAAGGGCACACCCTTTGAAAAAGAGTCTGGAGTTTTAAAAAAGGTAAGCTAGTATAAGAAGTGAATATATTAATATAGTAAAATTTCCTGTGTTAGCATAAGTTGATTAAAATAAATTATTCTTGTGTGACATAAGAATCAAGAGCCTTATCAAAACTATTAAACTGCGAGGGAATCACTCTCTATAAATATCGCGGCGTTTATAGTTGGTAGGGTCTTGCAAGCGTCCCCCTTAGGGCCCCCGTAAAGGTCCGCGCGTCTGTCTACCCGCCAGCGGGGGGGGGGGTGCGTTGCAACACACACACACACACACACACACACACACATACACACAGAGGAGAGATGTACGACGAGATCACTCACTTTATATTTTCTCTATAGTATAGATGTGCTACAGTGAACAGTTTTAATTTTCTCTTGTGTAAAGATGTGCTAAACACTTATAAATTTTCTCTTGAAAGCAGTATTACGAAACCAGTGGTTTGAAATGTATTAAACTAGCAGTGAACATTTTAATTAATAAAAAATATTATGCAATATATTTCAACGAACAGTTTCTATTAAAATCATTCGAACTTATATACAAGTTAACTTAATGTACAGAGACAGTGTTATATCAGTTTTCATTACAGATAGTGAAAAAACAGTCGAACAATTTAATCGAAATAGGCTATAGTTGATGCATATAGCTAAGGCGTCTAAACAATAGTAAATGACTTAACGACAATCACAGGATCGATGTAATGGAAACAACTGGAACACCAAATAATTTTGAGAAACTACTGGAATAAATAAGCGAAGATCAAACCAGGGAAGGCACTAGAAGACTTCAAGGAAATTTAAAACAGGAAAATTCAACTAGGCAGAATCAAACCACGGGAGACGGTCAGCTATACCAACGAGAACCGGACTTCAGGGAGGCTGTATTTCCATCAACATTCCTGGTAAAGCAGTTCAGAGTCAATGGTCGCAGTAATAACAACGTTACGATGTCCCCTATCCAAAATATTGCCTGAGTTAAATTCAAATACTGGGTTGAGATAGTTAATTAGGTTTTTCAAAATATGAAATAATTAAACTTCTAAATTAAATACATAAAATCATTTTCATAATTAAATAATAAAATTAATTGAAAGGATAATTAAGTAAAACTAAATACAATAGATAAAAGCTTAAATAAAGAATAAATGGTTCTACCTAAAAGAAGTAATAAATGGATGTAAATAGTAAATTTAGACTTTAAAATTTTATTTAGTAGTAGAAAGAAACCATGAAGAATTTTGAGTTATTTTTGTTGAATAAGTTTTCTTTTGATTTATAATTTAAAAAAACAATTATAAATAATTTACCTTGTTCAAGAAATTCCTATTATCTGAATATCCTATATGATAAGTTGTTTTCAGTGTATGATCAATATAGAAGGTTCACTAAGCACAAATAATTTAATTATTCTAAGGTAGGTTCCACAGTTCTCCCTCCTCAGAGATCATCGAATAAAATTAAAATAATTATTGAGCTGAGCATATTTATAGTTAATAGTAACTTCAATAACTGGAAGAAATTTTATAAAATATTATTCGTTAAGGTGACTATAGACATAGTTATCCTAACCAGAGTTATATCACCCAGGCTATTGAAATTAATTTGCCTTAAACTTCCAGTAGGTGATATAATCTCTTTATTTTGTGACAAAGTAGGGCAATCCCACAGACAGAAAAAATTGTGCAAGGTTTGCGCGCTCTGTCGTCGCAAAGTTGACGTCACTACGAGTGGCTTAGGCAAGCTTTTGCGCACTGTCCGTTTGTGATGAATGTTCAGCAGCACATCAGCAAAGACAAACTTAATATTAATAGTTTGAAGTCTATTTTTCCAATAACTTCATAAATACTATTAAGGAATGTTCCTAAATTTGTTTTAAAAACAGAATAGACGGAAAGATGTTTAAGAAATGTGACATCAAACACATCTACTTCATATATCTCTATATAAATCAAAATAATTTGAATACAATCATTTAAGCATTATTGCATAAATGGATTAAATGTGTGATTTTATTCTAAGCCGTGAAAACCACATTTCCCCCCTGAGATTCTGAAGGCAGCACCGAGGCAACTACCATTAAATCACCTACATATAAATCCAATTCTACAGTTAAGAATATATCGTCAATATGTTCTATTTAATTAATTGTCGTTTGTATTTATTATTTCATTTTTTGTTTATTTATCATTTTTATTTATACCGGTTATTATTTTTACACCTCTACAGGTAAGGTTATGAGCTATAAAAGTATAGATGGAAATCAGTAAGACATAACCTTCTAGGTCAATATTTACAACTTGATGTTAATACATAGAGATATTATAATAAGTAGTTTGTAATATCGTTACTGGTAAAAAACTAATTATTTTTTATTTTTTGTGTGTTATTTGTTGTTTTTAAAAAATATGTTTTAGCCACCTAAGTTGAAGTTCCTATCTTGATAAATATGAAGAATTTATTAACTAAACACTTCCATTACAATAATAGTTATTTTATTCAATGGGGCTTGGAAGGACATATATTTGGTTTCAGAAATTCTTGTACAGAGGCGAATAAAATAACATGAATTTATTAAGAGACGTGTTTGAGACACTTTTTATATGATAAATAACATAGTGAATGCAAATATTTGATGAAAAACCAAATTTCATTTTGATATTTGTTATTTAATTTCATATTCATGGAAGATTGGTTTCAGCTAATCTCACCTTGTAATTATTGATTTTATTCTAAACCCTATTTTCCCTGGAGACTCCAAAGGGACGCGCAAAGTGAAAGAGCCAGGTTCACAATCACATGTACATAAATCTCATTCATTATTTATGGACTCATTATTACTAGGTTTTTTTTTGCGACCACAAATAAAGTGTCACAAAAACAGTTAAACACAAACAACCCAGCCCATATTGTTGTATGATGTGGAGAAAAGTATTTCTGTCTTATTCACATTTAATTAAGGATAGAATAAAGGGCTCTTTTTTTATTCTTCATTTTGTGTTTGATGTTGTTTTTGTTATGTGTTCTATGCCACCTAACTTTATTCATCAATATCCAATTACGAAACCATATCATGATTTAAAAAAATTTTAATTGTCAATAAAATTTCAATTAATATATCATATTGTTTGTTATTCCTGAGTTTTTAAAATATAAGTATATATTTTGTCTTCATGTCGGTATGTGTTTCTAAGTAGTTATATTAAAGGAGGAAAATAACAGCAACCTTGATTTTTAATTATTCTTCTATAAAATAAGGAAGCTTCAAGAAGAAATTAGGGCTTATATATTTTCTTATATTATGATAATTGTCCAGATGTATTAGATAGTTGTGAAATGGTGATATATAATACATATAAAAACAAACTTTGATATTTAATATTTATATATATTAAACTTGATAATTGAATATATATAATGATTTTGGAGTAAGTATGTTAGATGTCAAAAAATGAAGTTATCATTTTTTCGAAAAACCTGTATCATCCAAAATCAATAGCTTACCACTTTTTTTTCAAGATGTACAAAAGTTTTGTATAATATTTGTTAATATATTAAAAAGGAAAAAAAATGAAGTTCTTACATTTAAAAAAATAAATAAATTGTTTTACGAAAAAAGGGAAAATGTTAGGATTAATTTGAAAATATCACCAAAAATAGTAATATTATGCAAAAAACAACTACAAATTATCATTTCCTTCAGAAAGGTGCGTAGAAGTTAGTTGTGTAGTGAAAAAAATTTAGATCTATTTGAGTTATTAGGTCATGAATCAAAAAATCGTCCGGTGGTCGAGGCAAAAATTCCACAGAAAAGGTAATGTACACCTTACAATTTTTTTTAAATTTTTCAAGTATTACTAGAGATTTATAATATATTTGTGGATAAAAGTTGTTAAAAAAATAATTTGTTACATTTAAAGAAAAAAAAAGATTTTACGGGAAAAGGTAAAAATTTGGGCTTTATTTGAAAAATAACCAAAAATAGTAATATTATGGAAAACACAACTTCCATATATCATTAAACTCAGAATGGTGCATAGAATATAGCTGTGTAATAAAAAAAAGTTAGATGTAAAACATTTCGAGTTATTATGTCAAATAGCAAAAAATCGGAAAGTAACCGAGGCATGGATTGCTGAAAAAAGCTATATATATATAACATACAAAAAGTTTTTTTTATATTTTTTTCCAGTAATACTTGTAACATATTTGTGGATAAAAGTTGCCAAAAGAAAAATCAATTTATAAAATTTTCATTAGTTAGGTATCTCAGAAATCAAAATTTTTTACAAAAACCAAAGGCAAAATTCCAATGGTTTAATTACATAAAGGAGCATTTTTCAAAGAATTTATAGATAGGCCAATATAAATTTATATACATTTTGGTAAAAACAGAATCAATTTATAAAATTTTCATTAGGTAAAATTATTTTTATATGGAAACACATGGAAATTTACTAAAAAGTTTAGACCAGATATAACATAACCTATCCCTAGATATCCTCAGTATTAGATGTCTGATAATAACATTGAATCAAATCAATAAATTTTACAAACAGTAATACAGATATTATAATTTGTATCTACATATTATAATAAATAAATAAACATACCTAAAAAAACAAGTTCACAATAACAGAAATAATCCCAAGTCGTGCACAAGGCCTATCACAATTACGTCATTTTAGTACATATACAAGCCTGTGTAAAACGGTAACTTGTAAGTCAGAAATAATAACCTAAAACAAACTCTAGGAACCTAGTGAGTGGTTTCAACAGAAAGATCTAAAACTCCTCTTCCAAATAGTGTAAAGATCGGTTACAAACTATCGATGTAAGTAATTGGTATATCCTATTTAGTAAACTGCACCGAAAGAAAAATGAGTATGGTTCGGTTTGGTTACTACTTTGTAGAATAAATATATCTCGCTATCTATAACAGATAGAAAGATTTGGAAAGTACAGATCGAAAAAAAGGTGTGATCTACATAACAGTGTTATGTTCGATCTGTTTGACAGAAAAATAGATTTGTGAACATCTGAGATATAATGGCGTCTCATTTCTGCTTACAACCGCACAGTTCAAATCATTGATTTTACACAAAAAAATATGCAAAATTTATCAATTTTTATTAAATATTATTTATAACGTTTTGTGGTATTTTTTTTTTTTGCATGATTATGCATCTACTACATTAGCTTTCCAACACTATTTTTTTATTGCGGTAGGACGATTCTAAATGGGCGAAATATTTAATTGCAAAATATGTGTTTTATAGCCTACTTTTCCGGGAAGTCGTGGTTGGTTTGTGGTCGTTGCCAGTTAAAGGGTTTTGGTCAAGAGCCTCCAACTTTCACCCTTCAATTATAACTAACATTTTATTTTAGATCATTGTGGGTCTCGTATACCTTGTCTGGTTATCAAACTGGTTATTTTGTCTAGAGTTAGCTATTGTAACGTTTTGACATATTTCACAATGATAGTCCTCTTTCTGTGTATTGTCTGTCTTAGGACTTAAAATGAAAATTATATTTGATAGTTTTTACAATTATTCCTAACATACCTTAAAGACTTGAGTTTATAGGAAAAAACATACATAGATCACTGTTTATGTATAAAATATTGGTAATTCTGTAGACATAATTGATTGCAACATTTTCTACCCATATATTCAAAAAGGTATTTTTTTAACAATATAAAAATGTAAAATGTAATCACTGAAAATGTAATATTAAATGAATATTTTTATAGGTTCCTGCTTTATTTTTATTTGAACAAGTAAGGCACTTTATATAAGATTAGGCATACTTCAAAGGGTTATCTACAACCACTTTATACAAATATAGAAACAACTACTAAAATTTGAAATTTTATTAGAAATTTTCATAGTTACATGTTACAGTAACATTTTATTGACGAAATATGTAATTAAATAAATGACATCTAGATATTACACAACATAAAACATAAAAATTATATCTGCAATTCGACAGATGCGGTATTAAGGTTTATAAAAATGAGTTCAAATTTATAATTATGTTTCAAAACTAGACATTTCTGCTAGTATTTCATTTTATTTTGGTGTTATTTTTTATTTAAACAAAAACATTTACTGTTTATGATATATTACGAGTATCATATCATTTGGGTACAAATTATTATTTTTTTACTATTAGAGATATATTAGTAATAAAATATCTACAAAAACAATCAATGCAACAATTGTATATTGTCTTAGAAAGACAGAATTAAATTAAATATCTGTAAATCAAATTTAAGCTTAGAGCTGCAGTCTCCAACCTAATTACAGAAATCAATTCAAACCTAATCTGAGAAACAAACCGTATTAGACTGCGGTGAATTTATTCCCAGGCAGACAACGGATTTAGAATAGCATATAAATTGCTACTAACTACTTACTCCCTTCGGTCATATGTAACTAAAATATCATTTGTGTACTGTCATGGAAAAATCTTCCTACAAAATATATAGGCACAGTTCATGCATTTTCATAGCACATGCTAATTTAGAATTGCAAACTTTTTATTATTAATGTAATAAGGAATATCATTCCGAATATATGATTTCTTAAATCATTTTATGATTACTTTCTTACACACAAGTAGTATACAGAGAGTTATGTGATGGAACAATAGATGGTGGCCAATTGTCAAAAGAGTGTTTTGTAATAATGTCTGTCTATCATCATTTCAATGGTCTACCCAAAAGTAGAGACATTTTATTGATTATTCGTATGTGGGTATATTTTGAAATTACATCTTAGAACTGTTTGCATTTTTATTACTTTAAAATTGTTGAATAAAAGCGTCAAAAAAAAAAAAAAAAAAAAAAAACACAAAAAACACAAAATAACAATTTTTTTTCAAATTGTCCTCTAACTAATTTAATAAAATTTTACTCAAAGTACCAATACAAAATGTATTGGTCGTCAGTTCTCCAAAAACGCCGTTTCATGAATAATTAAATTATAAGTAAGACCAATCAAATATCGGTCATTTGGCTATTAAAATATAAGTAATTTTTCCAAAATAGCACTACTATTTTCTTCAAATTTTAATTATAAATATTTGTATATAAATTATCCAACCTATTTAAAAAATAGCAAAAAACAACAACAAAAACCAATTTTTTACGCCGTCGTTATTAAAATCTTGATTTTTAATTCAATCTTGTATATGTTGAAGAGAGGTGTAAGTTTATGTCCAATTGAAATAAGTTATTGTTTCCTTGGTTCAGTTTTATTTTCGTTACTTCATATTTTTCATGAAGATTATTTTGATGGGCTTTTTTGTACTATATTACAATTTCTTAGAAGAAGACGGTACCATGGAGGCCTTTTGCGTTTAATCAATAAGAAAAAAAAACTTTTATTTGTTTTTAGGGTTAAACCAATGAAGAATTGCTATGAATATATTTTAATTGTTTACTTACTTATATTTCTAGAACCCCTAAAAAAATCAATTACATTTCATACCTAACAACGAAGTGGTATTTTTATATGTTTTCATCATAAGTGGGGGTTAACTTTCTGATTTGTCTCATATTTAATTAATTAAAATAATTAGTAAGAAAATTTTATATACAAACCCAATACACTATATATAAAAATACCTAGTTTTTAAAAGGAACAAATTTCGTTTTTAGCTTTGATGTCGAAATTGGCAAAATTGTATATCCATGAATTTTTAGCAAAATTGTCGAAGTAAATTCTCTTTTTTCATGGTTTACAAGAATATATACATTAAAATAGAAATTACAGTAATTTATGATTCAATACCACTGTTGTCTTAATTGCCGGTTTAACTTTAATTATGTCAACTTAAAAACTAATTCATATTTGCCATTATTTAGAAATAAGATGTTTTTATCTTAAATATGAATTTAACTCCCATGAAATTAAAATAGGCATGACAATTGCCTAAACCTCACACAGCCAGAGATTCACGCTTTTTAAGAGCTTATTTTTAACAGAAATAATGGATTGTGGTAATTCAAACGGGTTTACAGATTGAAAGATGATCTAATAGTCACAATAGGAGGTATGTACAACACAATTTGCATAATTTATGTAATTCTCAATGACATGTATATTGCACATTTACCTAACTTTTCTATTTCATCAAAGGCCGGTTAGGTAGGAATCCATTATATCAACATAATTCAACTATTATTTATATGAAATACTATTTAAATACAACATTCCTTTACTAAAATGATCATTTCTAAATTGAAACTGTTGCAACCCATTTGTCGTTCAATGCACATGAGTTATATGAAACCTGAATCATGATATTAGATGTCTTTTCGATACTTTATCTATGGATGTTGTTTGTGTAGATGGTTAAAATATAGTCAAAGTTTCGTTAGTTAACACATTCTTGTAATTTGATATTTGAATAAAACTGTTATAAATTAGATTCATGCATAATATTTATATTAAAATGTCATGGTTGAATATTATTTTATTTTAGGCGTTAAAATCATCATTTAGGTGAATATGAAACTTCAGAATTCCCAATGGAATATGAATAAGTAAACTTAAATTTCGTACATTTAATTTTAAATTTTCGTGTGGAAAACTAAATTCAGCTAAATCACTATTTATTTTCCTATTCAATAAAGGGTATATATAGTAAATGAATTTGGCATATTAAAAAAAATAATAATAATCTGACGATAAAGTTTAGTATTGACAATAATTCCTATGTCTCCTTTAAATTTCATCGAAAATAGACCACAATTATTTTAAGGTGTAGATGCCTTTTTATTTTAAAACTTTGTGACATCAGATTACTCTTAGTCAGGCTAAGGATAGTAGAAAAGAATATACTCCCATGTCTGATCGGTAGCATGTTCCATACTCTACAGAGTGAGGAATCCACAAGTGGGAATTGATAGAGATAAATTCCAGTAACGAAATTCTAGCTGCGAAAATTGCAATTTCACATCTCACTAAACAAGGATAAAGGGATATTGTAGATACGCTCACCATATCGCCATCATCATGACCAAATCATAGTGATTTCGCTTTTTACAGCTTTTTACACAGATACTCTAAACACAGAATAGATCTAAGCTTATGTTGCCTCTCCATCTGCAGTTAAACATCAAATTATGAATATTGAAGAATGATAGGTATACTGTAAGAGCATCAATATAAAGAATATGTAAACCTGATTTTGAGTTGAATGTGGATACTAATCCCCAGCGGAAAAGAGAAGAAAAAGTACCATCAAAGGTCAAAAGTTTGACATAGGACTTACTGTAGCGTTACAAGGAATATAAAATTTCTATGCAGTAGCATGATTACACAATAAAGCTCATGCTCTTTGATGTTTTTTATATCAACTGAGCTTTCATAAACAAAATTTTAACGCAGAACAATTTTATTACCATGTTCTCACATTTTGAATACTTAATGACACACTTTGTTGAATAAGATAATTAATTGATGCAGTAATATTAACAAACCAAAACAAAAAATCTTGGTAATTCACTAGAACACGAGAGCTTTCTCACTGTCCCTAAAATTTTGGATTTTTCAACCAACCAAACAAATAAAAATCCAAACAGTATTGGATTTTCAAAATCTTAAAAATTGGATTCGAAAAAACTATGATCCTACCTATGATTGTTAATAGGTTCATCGAAATAAGCTATGCTATAAAAAACAAATTTACTTCTCCATCTTCAAATTGAGAATTTTGAAAACTGTACATCGTGTTGGATTACTTATTAGTCACTTTTAGATATCATAAGAAAGTTGCTGCTGTTATCAATATCTCATGTTATCCTTAAATAAATAAGTTTGTTACGTTGAATGAATGACATACCCAATTTGGTCCTTTTAATGTTCTGGAGATAAATCTTTTTACACACACTCACAAACCCACACATATAGATGTCATGTTTCTCCAATTTCCTTACAGCTACAGCTAGCTTGTTTCAAACTTTAGTTAATTTAATGCACATACCAAATTATTTAGTATAATGTGTACACATTTTTCTAACTCTATTATTTAAAAGTATTAAAATAACTGGAAAATAAACACAAATTTCGTAAAAAAGTTTTATTTTAAAATATTAAATAAACACAATAACATTTAACAAAATAATACTAATTTATTCTTTGAGGATATAAGTCTCCCACTGGTCCCGAGTTCTAGTTTAAGTTCACTACAGCAAATCCCGACAATGGTGTATGGGAGTTTGCACAACGAAACCCTGCAATGCCGTACTGGGTTCGTAAACTCATGTGTTGCTAACAAATTAAGAAATTTACAAAAAAATGTTAACAACGTCCACAATGATACTAATAATGAGTGGATGAAAGTAATAGATGTCTGAGTAAAAGTGATGATAGTCTTTATGATTTTACTGTTTGCCTCATGAGAAAATGCAGATGTCATAGGTAAGTAAGTTTGTCAGCAACCAGGAGCCGCTGTAGCGTTGGCTCGAAGATTGAATCCCGATATCAGAAGAATCCCAATACCCGGCCTCCAGCTGCTAGATTACAGGAGTAAGCCACTATTCTCAGCCATGAACGGTGTGAAGTAATTTAACGCTAAAAATGATGAAACAGTATAACCTAGCATATTCTATATCATTTTACCATTGTGATAGCTGCAGGAGGTTTACTTGCAAATATTTGAAGTAGTCATTTTCAATCAATTTTAATTGACACCTAAGATTTCATGCTTTATTTTGTGATTTAGTATTATTTTTGTTATTTTCAAAATTGAATATTTAGATTGTATTCTGTAATTGTAAAAATTCTAGAATGATTGCTTTTTTATATCTCTTTACATGGTTAAAGTCATTTCAAGTAATGTATAACCAAATACAGCGGAAACTCGATATTACTAACCTTCATACGACAAATTCCTCGATATCACATTCCCTCATGAATACCTTATAACAGTAAATGATAAAATTCTGGTTTGTACAATGTAATAATTAATAAACCTTGAAGCACAAACTTTTGCGTAATAATCTTAATACCGCAAACCTCGATGTCTCATATTTCAAGTCAAACGATTTTTTTAGCATTCCCTTGATATTTGTGCTATGAAAGTTTCACTGTTTTTATTATTCTTTTATTTTAAAAAAAGTTGTAATGTAAGAATTAATTGTAAAGTGCTCATTATTATTATACTCTGAACATTTTGTATAATATACAAAATATATTATATTGAAATTAGAACAAAATTTAAATCCTGTAAAAGAATATAGTAGAATTTTCTCAGTAAAATGATAAGTAATATGTTAAAGTTTCGATGGTTTTTAACTTTACATGAAACATTTAAAAAAATTAATCAACAAATGGTGAAGAAAAGCCTATCATTTAAAGGACATGACAATGTTTCATTTCTAACATCAAAAAAATTATTTAAAAATATTAAATACTGTAACTATAGACACCAATCTAACAATATTTGTTCTATCTCAACAACAATTAAATTAAATAATGGTTAGGCCGTCACAAAATGCTATCTATGTACCAAAACCCATGACGATAACAAAAATGGTTAAGTGATGAATTCCAAACTGTTTATATTTGGAAATTTTGTATACAAAATATTTGTTTAAAGTTATTCAAACATGCATAATGTTTCAATATTCAGTTTGTGGAAATTAAATGCTTTATTAAATATTAACAGATATTTAAAAGTCAGTCTTTTATTTATTTAAAAAAATATATATACAGGAAATAATGTAACATTGTATTAGCTTTGTCCTATATATAAATACATTGATAAAAAAATAATAATACAGGAAAAAAATACAAAATATTTTGGTGTGCCAGTTATGGCTGGCTATCATATGAATTTTCTATGGAATCATTTTTTTTTTCCAAAGTATTTAATTATTTCAATTTAAAAGATCTTTTATCTGTTATTATTTAATTTTTTTAAAGACAGTTTTGGAAGATAGGCATGAAAATTTTTCTTGATTCAGCAGTTTGAGCAAAGTTTATATTTCAGCATTCATAAGGTATATGTTTTCCTCATGTTTATCTACGAATAATGGAATAAATAATTGAAAAGAAAAGATTTAAGGCGCAGTTTTGGAAAGAGAGAACGGCTTGAGTCTTTGAATACCAAATATAGCCCGAAAGGCAAAATTTAAAATTTATTTGAGACAAAAACTATAATTTGGTATCAATACAGAAATAGAACGACATTAATTATATGTATGGTCTATGTTTACTAAGTCATTTGAAGGTCGACTGAATTTAACCCTTGAAGTGGCAATGTTAATTATTTTATTATAAATTATTTATGATCATTTTTCAATACTTTTTTTAATTAAAAAAAAAATAGTAATATTATCAAAAATAAGTTATTTAAACAGTTGCATATCAAACAGTTGCATAGAATTAATCTGTGTAATGAAAAAAATATTTAGATGTAAAATATTTGGAGTTATTTTGTCAGAAATCAAACATTCATACAAAAGCCGAAGCCAAAATGCCAAATGACAGCCTATATTTACATACAAAAAATGATTTTTATATATTTAATAGATAAATAAAAGTATTTATACTATAGTTTAGCATAAATGGTGGTAAAACAAAAATTAATTTATATAATTTTCATAAGGGAAATATTTTGATACGTAAAAAGGCGAAAAGGCGAAATTTCGTAAAACAAATCTCCAAAAATAATAATAACAAAACAACTTCTAAAATATAATTTTTCTAGGAAAGGTGCATCGAATTTATCTGTTGCATGAAAAAAGTGTTAGATGTAAAAGATTTGAAGTTAGAATGTCACAAATCAAAAATTCTTACAAAAGTACGAAGGCAAAATCACAAATTAAAGCCAATATTTCATACAATTTATTTTTTTAAATTTTAATAGATAAAGAAAAATATTTATACTATATGTCTGAATAAATGTTGGGAAAACAAAAATAAAATAATTTTTTTCGCAGGTTTGTGGAGCTCCGTCGCAATGGTTCACCTTACACCCGTTATTAAAATGGGAGTGTTTATGTTTTTGTGGCACTATTTATTACCTCGATACACTCTGGTGCACGTAACCTCGATATTATCGCTACCCGTTCCCGCCTCACCGTTGCTTTGGATTAATCCACCGATAATTCTCCATAAAAGATCGGAAGAGATGTCCAAAGTTTTACGAAAATCGACGTTGCCCGGTGCCTTTGTTTTAAATTTGAGACTAGTAAACGTAAAGCCCAACGGATCACCTTCATCACCAGTTGTTCCCTTTTTCATCTTGTCCACCAAACATTCAAAGCCTTTTTTTATCCAGACAATTTCCGTGAAATTCTCAGGTGGTGGATTAAATTTAAACTTATTTTATTTCTTATACAGTAGTATGAAATTTTACCCATCCCTACTTTTAAGAAGAAACAATGTAAATTGGATCCATAGCAGTTTTAACGGCAATTGTTTCCACAGAAGTAGTAAAAATATTATGAAATTTTATGTTAATATGGATGGTAACGGCAGTGGGAAAAGGGAGGCATAGCCAATTCTGTACTTGTAAAAAACAAAATGGCGATGTCGCAAGTGGATGCAGTTGACATAGTCCTATCGGGGGACAAATAACTGGAACGTGTAACAAACTCAAGGACCGTTGATATTTTAAAATCGGTTTCTAATTTGATATTTTGGTTGATAAATCAGTTGCTAACATGATATATTGGATTTTAGATCTGTTGCTATTCGGATATTTGGGTTAGTAAATCGGTTGCTAAAAGGATATTTTGGTTGATAAATCGGTTACTAACATGATGTTTTGAATTGTAAATCGGTCGGTTGTTTCCTATTTGTGTTTGTACATCGGATGCAGAAACAGTATTTCGGTATATAAATAGTTTGGAAAATCAGTATGACATATCGACCACAATAAGACAACACACACACACACACACACACACACACACACACACACACACACACACACACACACACACACACACACACACACACACACACACACAATGAGACGGAATGACAAGATCATTAGTCTCATATCAAATTTAAAAGCCAGTAAAATAGCCGCGCTAAACAAGATAGAGTGGGAATGCGATAGTGTGGTGACGTCACGCCAGGCAGAGAGGGGATCTTGTCTGAATGGACATGAAAAACCGGATACCGTATAATTATTCAGTAGAGTCAACCGACTAATAATATCAAGAAATAAATTAAAAAGCACCTAAAACAAAAAAGATATTCAAGAAATTAGAAGGGCTCAAAAACCTAAAATTTGAAAAAAGGGTAAATCCAAAAATCAAAAATCACAACCAATAAAAGGAAGTAATAATAATCACAAATAAAAAATAAATAATAATAATAATAAACAGGGGAGAATGGACATAGAAAGTCATTCTTGGTGAGTTTCATACGTTTTTAAAGGTGAAAGGGGGATAAATTAAAAAATAATAATAATAACAATTGAAGAGACAACCGTAGGGAACAATAATAAGCAATTAGAATCAAATTTAAAGTTAAAATGGGGGAGTTATAATAATAGCAAAAAGTAAAACTTTAAAGCCCAAAAGCGGTCAAAATAAAGGTTAAAGGTGAAATAAAAGGATGTAATAATATGTATTTAGTGTGTATAAATGTTATACAACAGAGTAGAGATGAATATAGATAATGGGGGGGGGGGGCTTATAATAAAAAAACACGACGACCAAAAACTCAGAACTTCAAGGACCAATAACTCGAGAGCCAAGCGAGCTACGATAAAAGTCTAAGACGATATTTCCGTCATAGGAGCAGAAGAACAACGAGTATACAAAGGAATTGCGAAAAAGGACTTAAGTCGAAAGTTGAAAAGAGAAAAAACAGACATTCGGTAAACGTGCGATAACTCGTGAACGGAGCTTGCGAAAAAGACGAATCGAGTTTCACAAGACCCACAAGATTGGAAAAAATAGGAATCCGAAGAGGAATCGACGATCGGACCAGCCGTTCAGAAGTTACAGCAAGTTGTTCGTAAAAATGTCCACAATCAAGAGTTGCAAGATTTAACAAGAAAAGTGGCGCGAGTAGATCTACGTCACAGTACAGCGATTGGACTTTGCATGACCAACCGTCAACACATAGAACGAAAAATAATACAACAATCAAATTATCTAATAAAAGGATTTTTAATAGTAAATAGTGAAGGAAAACTATTTAATAGGTAAAAACTATACGAAGTTCAGTTTGTGGTATAAAAATTTCAGACCAAAAGAGCCTGAAAATTCGAAAAACAACGAAGAGACATTTCTTCACAAAAGGGAAAAAAAGTGGTTACCTTTGGAGGGAAGTTTCCCACAGAAAGGGAGACCCAAAATTATTCGTCGTAAGACGGATACTCTTGTAACAGACTCCGAGCAAGTAAGACGTATTCTCCTGTACCAGACTCCAAGCAGAGAAGACGTTACTCTAGTCACTCTACAAATCTATTCAAAATTCAACTTAGTAATTTTTTTTACTTAAATATTTCAATCAGTCAATAAAAGTAACTTATAAAAATTTCAACTCATTTCGAACATCAAGCTGCAAGAAGATTCATCAACATTGAAGGCGACTTAGCAGAGATTCGAGATTGAGACCAGCATTACACAACTTAGAAATCTACAGGACTTGGAGAGAAAACAACTCAGAGACGTCAGACAACGATTTCAACAAATAACTTCAAATCTACGAGAGCTTCATGTTAAGTGTGGAGGTACACTAAATCTAAGGAATAATTCGTAACTAGTAAATTCATTATAATAATAAATTCATTGGGGAAATTGAGAAAAATTAACTTCAGTAAAATAAAATCACTTTGCTTTGGTGTAACAAATATTTCAAAATTAAATACGACTGTTTCAGTGCAGGAAAAGCTATTTGTAGTCCTAGCTGAAATAGTCTAGCTTTTTTCAATTTGTCTTAGTATATGAGTAATATTCTATCTGATTTTTTGTGTAATATTCTATTTGATTATTTGTGTAATATTTTGTTTGTTTATTTTGTTGTGTTATAAACATTTTAAATTGTTTTGAGTTGTCTTTGAAGAGAAATAATACATACGATTCTTTTCTCGAGTTTGATTTGTTTTCTATTATCCATTCTGTGTATTAACATTGGTTTGTTTATGATAAATGTTATATGTGTGCTCTGTTAAAAAATAATATAAAATTTTGAAGAAATTATTATCAGAACTTAGGAGCCGATTTCTTCCAAAAGCCACTTCCCCAGAGAAAAAGAGTGTAATAAGGGAAATAGTAAATTTATCCAGCATTGAAATAAAATTCAGGGAGTTTTGCGTAAATTAAAAGATTGTAAGTTTTTGAGGACAAGCTCATAGTTACAAAAGCCAAGTAGTGCAATAGCTTTGATTAGAGAAAAGGTAAGAGTGAGCATCTTGGTCTTGTCCGCGTTAGTGCATAGTGAGGTGAGAACTCCCGACGAGGCAGTTGTAAAGCGAGGTTAGAGTCGGGAGCAATTAAGTGCAAAGTCGCGCGAGCCCTGCGCCTACGCGTCAACACACACACACACACACACACATACACACTATGCATGTCACTATCCTTCCTAGAACTACAACATTGATATATTAATTCAAAATATGAAATATCATCATTTTAAACGTTAAAACTGGTTGTGAAGAGTAAAGGTATATTGTGATATTATTCTAATTTTATACTTGGAGTTATTAATAATTATACTTTTTTTGACTATTTAAGTTTGGAAGTCTTAGATGTGATTATTGTAACTAAACTTTGGATTATCACTTAACCGAAAATTCCAATAATAATTTTAATTTAAAATTCAAACAAGAGCCATGAGAGTGTTTAATTGTAGTTAATTTTCAAAACTTTAAAACTTAGGTTTCACCATCTAGAAGGTGTAATTAGAATAGAATAGAATCGAATAGAAAAAGTACTTTATTTTGACACGTATTCCATACAAAATATAAAATAAATTCACAATTAATTAATTATAGGAGATCAAATAAAATGAAATAAACTAATAATATTCTTACTTTACAGAGTACTTTGCAGCAATGGTCTTTTTGACCGTCAGCTGGGTTGGCATAAACAAAACAATAGAGTTAAAAATTACACTATGAGTCACATATATTTACACATATAGACCTGTGTGTATATAACCTTCCTTCCATCAGTGTACCCATATGGTTAAAATCAGTAATGTTAAATATGGTTATGCTCCTTATGCAACATAAATGAAAACGAGACAGTTTACCATTTTATTGCTAGCTGTCCTATCCTAGCCGATATAAGAAATCTGTGCTTTTTCAAACGCTCTATAAATAAGGGGGAATTAGAACTTTTATTAAACGAGAGAAATTGGTGGAGATTGGATAAATTCATGAAGATTGCATGGAAATTTAGATGGGAATTAATAAATGAATTTAACTTTTAACTGTAACAGTACACAAAATTTTTGGTTGGGGAGGGGGGTTACACCTAAATTCTTGGAAGGATTACTGTAAATCTATTTATATATGTAAGTAATTTTTTAGAAGGCGTAATTATTGATAAGTAGTTTTCAATAAACACTGTGATAAATGAAAATGGTAATACAGTTTTTTGTTTATTTAAATAAATAATGTAAAATAAAACTTTTCATTTTTCAATATTTAGGGTTGCGAGTTTTAATTAATAAAAATGAGCAATAATTACATGGGCTTTACATAAGGTTAAGGAAATCACCAAAAAACATTACCAACTTAAGTAATACAACACATATGACAAAATAATTAATATTTAAGTATGAGATTGATGTACAGATCACCAAAATAAGATATTGCAAAGACTTGATTATGAAATTCAAATAACCTCATCTGTAGTGGAAATTCCATACACAAACCAATCAAGCAAAACATTCATATGGGAACTTTCATAAACATATATACATACAAAAAGTTATTTGTGTTGTTTAGAAAATGTGTACGTGAGCCTAATTATATAGATATTGAAATAATATTTTGTAATCATTAGAAAACTTCCTCTACATATTATTTCATTACAATTTTAAAGAAACTGTAAACACTGTGTACTCTACAAACGAGATTAAAGACTAATATCGAAACAGTCAACGGAAGTGTCGAAAAAAAGGTCTATAATCTTAAATTAAATAAACTTTTAAGTTGAAAATACGAAAAGCTGGAAATTTAAAAACAATCTTCAAGTGAAATAAAATCACATTGTGTAAAGTGTTTGCAAATTTGTTGGGTAAATAGGGAAAAAGGTTTCTGCTACAGTTCATAAGAAACTTTAACAACAAACTTCAGCAATATTCTTTCCTTCACTGCATTAGATATGCTAAAAGTTTCATCTTACATCCATTTACAATAATTATAATTCGTAAATACGTAATTTTAACAAACACATATAATTTCATTTGGTAAGTAATCTCCTAATACACTGACCTGCGGCTTCAAATGCAGAAGATATTTGTTAGGTGATTTACCAGTGAAAAGGCACTCCATCTCATGTTATATCTTAACAAGTTTTTTTTATTTGTATTATTTTTCTTTATTTATTAATAAAGGAACCAAAATTAAACTGTGGTTATTTGTTAAAAATACGTACGTCTAGAAGTAAGAAATTTTAATATTATTACATTATTTTTGTAACTTATACTTGATGAATATTACTCCCTTAAGTTAAAATCTTTGGGTTAAAGGTCCTTTAAGAGATCAGCCCTGGCACTGCGACCAATGGTAATTGGGCTACTAATGTCTCCTCATTCTAGTTTAGAATGTGTGTTCCCCTTTCAAAACAATTAAGTAATACACTAACTAGGTCTTCTAATGTTAGTTCCCCAGGATTTTGGAATCCAAAAAGCTTTCGCCACTAATTGGTCAGACCCGCACAATTGAAAATTATGTGCTTTGCTGTCTCCTCCTCCCTCCCGCACAGTCTACACACAGTTTTGTTCTGATAGGCTTCAATCATGTGCAAATGCACTCTCAGACCACGTGGTCCCGTAATCTGTGTGAGTTGTCCAATTTTTTCGGATCATTATCGTCTTCACAGGATTACCTGGGGGGGGATGTACTTAGGTAATATATTATTCCACATTGACCCATCTAAAGGAAAATTACCTCATATTAAACATTTATACTTGTAAAAAAAGTTCAAGTTGAGATGAAGTTTCTGTTACATCACTCAATTTATTTCCGTTTATATTTACTTCATAAATAGGGTAATCAACTTAAAGATACCAGGGGCGATAAAAAATATTAAAAACAAGAACCAATTACTGTGAACAATTTTAGTTTCATCATCAAAACAGTTAAAACATGTTCAAAGGGATCTTCACTGATATCGATACACATCACTATCCAAAGGTTCTCAAAACTTTTCTTCAAGTTTACTCACTTATCTCTGCAACAACACGGATGCTATTAATTAATTTTCAACTGGTCCAAAGTATATGAATCACTGTTGAATAATTGATTGTCCATATAACTCTACAAGAAGAAATCTAAACGAGACCGATCTCAAGATCTCGATAACCAAATTCCTTTCAAGATAAGTATCTCAATAATAAGAGCATACAACATGTTCATGGTATATCGAGCCATATGAGAAGTTGCTTAGTCTTTCTGGAACCAATAGTAACGATAATATTCTTCACGCATACCAATGAATTGTTATATCATTTTTGATACACCTCATCATTCACAGTAGTATCAATGAACAGTGGATATATATTACTTTATATATATATCACCATACGCCAACTTTGTAGGTAAAGGAGATTCAATGAAGTTATGAAGGATACGATTAGACCATGCTTCTCTGTTGCTATTTATGTACCCACACAGATGAAATCAGTACTCACCAGTAAAGATATGATGTTATTTCTTATTAGTATTTCTCAGTATTGAATTCCTTATTTCATAATCTAGAGGTGTTAGGTTATGTATGGGTACAATTTAAGAATTTCCCTTAGAGCAAGTATGGGTTTGGAACGGAAACGTTAGTTTGACAACGTAATTTTTGAAAGACTTAACAGGAGATCTACTGAAAGCAGCTTCTGTCTTGCAACTTTTGTTCTCTTAAAAGAGAATCATTCTGTTTATGTTTTTTTCCGTCACTGAGACAGTTGGTGGAATATTTTTGTTGATTGTCTGATTAAGATTTTTCACTAGAGATCGTTCATGAAATGGTACAAGAAATGTTTCTCTTCACTGTTTGTAAGAACCAGATTTATTTATGTTTTCGACAATATATATCCGTTCTTGTAAGTTACAAACAAATTTTTAATGCAATTTACGAAACCAAAAGAGAGCAAAATGATGTTTATAAATAAAATACAAACGATGACTTTATTAATCTGAATTAATCATTTATAATCAGCTGATCCAGGTTATCGAACATAAAACTATGTAAAACAATTGCTGATATAATTGAAATCTTTGTACATAGAAGAATAAATTAATTTAAATACTTTATAGTTAATGGCCTTTTTTAGGTTGCTTACACTGTAGAAATAAATACCACTTTACATAAATTCGCGATGACGTAACACGTTCTTGGTCTAACCTATTTTGTAAACTACTATATGTTCAATACGCATGTTGTGGTGAATCATGTGGTTTATCTGTTAAATCATTTGGTAACGAAAAATATTATTATTTCTTACATGACTTCTGGTTGAGGTGTGCAATATGCGAAGAATACCACGAATTCCATCGTCAGATATGTTTAAAATTTACTAAATGATAAATTTACTAATTAGTTTCTAAATATAAACAAATATCTCGTACATACAACGATGTTCCAGTTTTGAGCACAAAAATATTGACTTTGTTTGGAAAATAGTTAGGGACTCCCTTCCACATATTTTAGATTAAAGCTAGAAATATGAGAAAGTAAAGCTTATTATGATAAACCTTATCCCAAATAACTTCTCCTTTTTCCTACCCCTCTCGGTTTTTAGTAAAATGTTGCCATACTATTGATAAACAGACTATGAAGAGTTTTTAAACATATTATTGTTTTCTTATTCATATGTGGATTTGTGGGATAGAATCCAGCTATAATACATTTGTATTCAAATTTCGTAGAAGGCAATTAAAATTACATTACCAAATTCCAAAAGGATAATTAATTATTTAAGATAATATCATTGAATAATGAATTGTTTAATGGACCAAGATCAAAAGTATACAAATTTGTTTTTTTTTTCTATTTTTATATAAAAATTGTTGCGAGGATCATTGCGCAAATGTTGTAGGTCATTATAAACAAATAAGCTTTAACGAACTGTTAGTGTATGAAAAAAGTAACTAACAGTAACTTTTACTGTATGTTTTATCTTAAAGTATTAGCTCGAATTTTCATAAACCAACAACTAATTACATTCACGCACAAACCCAAATATTGTTTTGTCATAATTACTAAAGTATAAATTAAAAACACAACTGACATATAAATTAAATTACTTTACTAAAAGTTATATCATTAAGTTAGAATCACATATTTCATGGTTTGCATGAAAGTAAAGTGTGTTTTAAAATAACTTTGATTCAGAAAATTTTGTTTTCATCGAAAAATGGATTATTTATTTATGAAAATAATTTTACTGTTTTCAATAATTTTATAATCCTAATTTTTAAACACCATTAAAAGAAATAATTTGTCTAGGAATAAATGTAAAACATTTGGAATGCAATATTTAATAATGATATATTTATTGAAATTCACTTAAACTTTTAAAATAATTACCAGTTTTCTCATAGAAAGTCCGTGAAATTAATACTTGACAACTTTCATAACAGCAAAATTTTCGTAACATTATTGATTCTATCATTATAAGTTTGCAATTTTTTTTTTCAAATTTTTCATCTATTTAAATATTAAACATTATTTTTTTTCAACAGAGGATTAAAATTTATATTAGATTTTAATACAAGTTTAATATCCAACAATAACTTTCTTCATATGTTACTACTTAAACTGCATTTTTTATATTACAGTAAAGTAGCTAGAACTTTTTAAACTGAAAATTATATTTGAACAATTATATGGAATCTATGTATTATATATTACGATAGATCTTATTTCAATAAATATAATAACAAATAAGTGTCTTTAATTCAGTATATTCTGTTTAGAAAATCCTTATTTTAGTTATTATAAATATTGCGAACGTAAATATTCCTGAAATATTTAAAATAAATCAGAGAATAAATTTTGAGATAAAAAGATCAGTGAATTCTGAGCATGCGAATACATAAACTTCTACCAGTATTTGAATAAATAAAGCAATTCTATTTTAATAAAAATTGTGTACACCTAATATTAAAAAAATGAAATAAACCACAATGGCTGTCTTGAATAAAATACGAAGCGCTGTCATTAGGAATAACATCTTCCAGTTAGTGATTTTCTTCTAAATTGTGATTTCCGAAAAGTACAAAAAATTAACCCAATTAAGACAGCTATTGGTTGTAATAGTATGTTAAATTATTCAAAAGGATCATAAATTACTGTATATATTTCTGTAACAAGTAAGGTATAAATATAACATAAACTTAGTACAGTAAAACAAAGCATTTTAATTTCTCAATATTAGGACGGTGATATAAATATTTTTTTCCACAAAATTTGTTGCAATTACCCCAAAAAATATTATTTAATTTAATTAAACTTTTGCTTTTTAGAGGTAACATGGTACTATTCTTAATTAATTTTAAAATATATGTAAACTAAAAAGTAAGTCTAATACTCAATATTTTTATTTTGTACTTACATTGAGATTAATTAGATGTTATATATATATATATATATATATATATATATATATATATATATATATATATATATATATATATATAACAACTGTAATACTACACTGTTTATTATTATTCTATTTATTTTTTGTTTACATGAATCTTAATTAAGTTATGGAAGCAATTTATTTAACCATATTTATTAGTAACCATAATAATAAATATTAATTATTAAGACTATATAAACCCAACCAGATTATAACAGCAGTATATTATATTGTACCTTAATCAAAGTTTATAGTAAAGTGTGATGTGACTCATAATAATTAAATTCCCAATAGAAATTCTATACTTGTTAATAATTCAACCACACACAAAGTAAATTGTACGTTATATCCTGTAATTGGATTTAATATCCTATTAACTCTTCATGTTAACCAAAGTGTGAAATTGGAAATTTTAAATCGTATTATTGGACTTGAGCTGAGACGACTTCTCTCCTCTTACTTTAAAACGACCAAGGAAAAATATAAATTGTGACTTAAATCTATCAAAGGTTAATAATAATTATTGTATATTAAATCATGACCTAGGACATAACAATACATATTCTTTAAAATAAAATTGTGATGAAATTTGCCAATGTTGTACATAATAAGTTATATTACCAACGATTTTTAGTTAGATTTAAGCATCTTTAATTCAAACATAGTAATTGTTTCCTACTGACATCATACTTTTAAAACGATAAAAAATCAGAAACAGTTCCTAGTCAATTTATATAATTAATTACTTCTAATGGTAAATATTTCATTTTAGAGTTCCACTTATCAGTTTATTATTTAGGTTAACTTTTAAAGAAAATTAAATACAAAAACCACTAAAATCTCACATCAAAGAATATGTAAACTGTATAAAATGTAACAATGTAATGATTATTTTTAGGTACAAACACGCATAAGTTATAACAATAACAACCATAAACATTATAACAATTTTAAGGCACTATAAACTCTAGAGAATTACCTATCATGTGCTAGGAATTAGACAGGTTTTTATAACAATACTTTACTTAACAAAATTAAACACAACGTCATTATATTTCCCTTTAGGTGACCAAAACTAATTTTATGATCTGATAAATATAATCACAGCACATTAGGCATTTGTGCAGTATATAATTCAGTATTACATGATTTTAGATTTTTTTAAGCCTGTTTATTATTATTTGCTTTAATTTGCTGAACATAAACAAACACAGATATTTTAATTGTAAACGAAGTTTCGTTATCTTTTCTTAACAAGATTTATAAGTTTTGTTAACATGTAGATAATATATTTCCACGTCAAATTATTATATAATAATGACCTTACTGCATCAGTTATGTCTTCTTTGTTATATAATTATAAAAGAATATATATTTTTTAATCAACTTTATTGTTATTTATTATATTTATTAAACGGAAATATTTTCTATACATGACTTCAATACACAATTTACAATTCCTAATGAATATACCTAATTTCAATATGAAATGAACCGTTCCATAAGTTTATGGACAAATTTATTCCTGTAAGTGAAGTTTCCTTATGTAACGAAAATACACGTCAATTCCAGTAATTAAAATTAAACGACCCTAGGCAGTGGCAGTGGCAACCACATTTTGAGAATGGAATGCGATATTTTGGTGTATGACGTTGAGACAGATGTGATATGAGATTAAAGTTCACATGTAGTAAGATTGAATAGGTTAGTATTTATATTGACGGCACTAAATCGTAATTAAAACTAAAAGGCTAAAACGCAATATTCATTTTAAAACAATCCTCTCATAATGAAACCTTTGTAAAATGTATAATTATGATTTGATGTCAAATTTTATTAAAAGTTATAAAGGAAATATTATAACCATTCTCTAACATATCGATAAACTTATTTTATATAGCCATTTATACACTTAAAAAAAAAAAAATAATAATATTACTTTTAGTCAGGATTCTGAAATTGAAAGTTATTAAATATTTATATATATATATATGTGTGTGTGTGTGTGTGTGTGTGTGTGTGTTGCGACGGTTTGGGAAAAGCCAAACGTCTCAAGTCCATTTAAAACAAGTTAAATTCCCGCGATAAAGCATAGTGGATGAGGGACGAGGGGGAGCGATGACGTCACGGCAACAGGTGTCGAACACTGCATGTTGAATCGTGTACAATCGTTCTGTCTGGTTTCTTATTTTATTAAAATATTAAATTATTAAAATAAATTAATGTACAGTAGAATCAACCGATTAAGAATATCGAAGAATAAATTTAAAAGTATTTAAAACAAAAAAGTTATTCAAGTTTTTATAGGGGCTCAAAAACCTAAAATTTGGAAAAAACGTAAATTCAAAATTCAAAAAACGTAGAGTCATAACTCAGAGGGGAACTAATAATAATCATAAATAAAAAATATGAATTAATAATAATTAACAGGTGAGAATGGACTTAGAAAGTCATTCTTGGGGAGTTTTTTGGAATTTTTGAGTTGAAGGGGGGATCATTTAAAAAATAATAATAAGTACTATTGTAGAGACCACAATAGGGCACAATAATAGGTACTTAGATTCAAATTTGAAAATAAAATAAGGGAGATATAATAATTACAAAACTTAAAACTTCAAAGCCCAAAAGCGGGTAAAATAAACGTTAAAGGGGTAAAGTAACATGATAATTATATGTATTTAGTATGTAAAATTGTAACACACCAAAGCAGAAGTAATAATATATAATGGGGGGGTTTTTATGAACATAAACTCATACGACACAAACTTAAGGACTTCAAAGGCGAATAACTCGACAACCAAACGAGTTATGTAAAAAAATAAAAACATAGTTTTTCGTCGTAGTAGAAGAGGAACAAGATTTCGTCAAAAGAATTTTGAGAAAGGACTTATCTCAAAATTTGAAAAGAGGAAAAATCAAATTTCGGGAAAAGGGCGATAACTCGCGAACGAAGCGTAGTAGAGCGATGAATCAAGTTCCACAAGACCCACAAGATGGAAAGGAAGAAGAATCCGAAAAAAACTTTAAAATCGGTTCGTGCGTTCGAAAGTTATAGCGAGTTGAACGAAAAAACGTCAAAAGTAGAGATTTTCATGCAAAAACATGAAAAGTTGCGTGCGCATCTTCAAGCAGAGTCTAAAGTCAGAATCATCATGTTGCCAACTTGGATCAAAGATAACGTTAAAGAAAAAATACTATAAATTATTAATTAAAAGGTGTTTTAATTAATAATTAAGGAAGAAAACTATTCATTAGTCAAGAAATATGACTAATAAAATATATAGTGTAAATATTTCAGACCAAAAGGGCCTGAAAACACATAATATAAGGAAAATACCTTTTTCCCAAAAAGGGAGGAAAATTGGCTCCAGAAAAGTGGATTAATTCCCACTGACAGGGAGACCGAGATTTAACCGTCGAAAGACGGTTACTTTTGATTTGGAATCGACGCTGAAAGGACGTTTCTTCTGCAACCGACTCTGAGCTGAGAGGAAGATTCAACTGTCACTCTACTAATTGGACTTAGAATAATTTCAACTTTAATCGATCTTCAAGGCGACTTAGAAGAATTCGATACCAGCATTCAACTACATAGCAGCTTACAGACTCTGGATAGAAAACATCACATCACCATCATCCTAATAATACAACAAATTCCAAATCCAACTAGAACTTCTATTAAAGTGTGAAGGTATCTTATACTTAAGGAATAATTCGCAAATATTAACTTCTTTTCAAATATAACGTCATTAGGGGAATTATTAAAAATTAAATTCATTTTTAAACCTCTGCTTTGGTGTTGAAAATTATTAATAATTTAAATACGACTTTTTCAGTACAGGAAAAATTGTTTGTGGTTCTGTCTGAAAAGTCAAGCGTTTTTATTTTGTTTAATATATAGAAAATATTACATTAATTAATTTTGTCAAATAAATAAATAGTTGTGTTATTGTTCAATTAAATTGTTTGGTGTGATTAAAAAAGTTTTGAATATAAAATTTTTCTGTGCAAAAGAGAAAATAATATACAAATAATTCATTTCTAAATTTTGTTGTGTTTTTAATATATATCCATTCTGTGTAAGCTATTAACCTTGTTTTAACATAAATTTTATATATGTGCTCTGGTAATATAATTTGAAAATTTTAAAAGTTATCATTAGAACTTAAGAGCCGATTTCTCCCAAAAGGCACGACCTTGGAGAGAGAGAGAGTTAATCTTAAAAGATTAAAATAATCGAGCATTGAGATAAAATTCAGGGAATTTTGCGTTAATTAAAATTTGGTAAGTTTATGAGGACAAGCTCATACTTATTAGAGCCAAGAGTTGCAAAATCTTTGATTTAAAAAAGTAAAAGTGAGCACTTTGGCCTTGCCCGCGCTTGCTCTGAAAAGAAAGGTGGTTCGCCCAGTCGGTGGTGATCGTACAGCGAGTTTAAGAGTTCGTGATAATAGTGTTCCAAAAAAGGGAACAAGAATCTTAAATTCGTGAAGTCAGACAGAGGCGCAGCGTGGCAAGTGGCGTTCCAACGTGGGGCAAGAAGAACCCTACTCGAACCCACTACCGAAGAAAGGAGCGGCGCGGCAAGTGGCGCCCAATAGCGTGGAGCGCGAAAAAGCAAAGTTTTGGAACAAATTTTCAAAATTTTGAATTTTTCAGTGTTTCATACGAACGAGAATATCTTAAGTTCTGATATAATTTATATGTACATGTGTGTTAGTAATAAGTTGTGCTGGTAATTACAACGACAAATATACTAAATTGCAAAAATAATAATAATTAAAAGTAGAGTCCAAATTAAACCGAAATTTAAATTTTTTAACTAATTAAATAAACTAAGTGAATAAGTGAAGTGAAAATGGGACCAGCGAAAGATCCAGCAAAACAGGAGGCAGAAATGCAGAAAATGGTGAGGTACCTGAACCAAATGGAGGATAGAAGAAAGCAAGAGAGAGAACAGGACAAAGCGGAACAAGAGAGAAAAGAAAAGGAGAAGGAAGACAACGAACAAATAAGAAGAATAGAAGAAAGAGTCGAGAAAAACAAGGAGAAAGAGGAGATGGAGGCCAAGTGGATCCAGATGGAGGAATTACGGAAGAAGGAAAAAGAAGATTTGGATGCCAAATGGAGCAAGAGAGATGAGGAAGCAGAAAACAAACGGAAGCAGGAGAGAGAAGAAATGGAAGCAAGATGGAAGCAGGAGAGAGAAGAGAGGATGAAGAGAGAGGAAGAAATGGAAACGAAACGTATCCAAAGGGAAGACGCCCGTAAACAGGAAATAGGGAAATATATGGAGGAAATTAAGGAATCTATAGATAGTAATATGGCCGAAAATACTAGACGAATAGAAAATTGTGAAGAAAAAGTGGTAGAGTGCGTAGGGGAAATTAAAAAAATGACGGACAGTTTAAAGGAACAGGGAAAGTCGACTATAGAAATTGGGGAGAAAGTTAAAAAATTAGAAGTTAAAATTAGGGAAGTCGCCAAAATTAAAGAAACCGGTGGAAATGCTAAAAATATAATTTATTTAGATAGGGCAAATTTAGAGTCAAAAACTATAGAATTTTGGGGAAATTCAAGAGATAATCCTGTGCAATTTTTAAAACAAATTGAGGAAGTGTTTCAAGAAATAAATCCGGTTTTGGAAGAAAGTGATAAACTAAAAGTAGTGGAGAAAAAATTGAAAGGAGCTGCCATGGAATGGTGGGAAATAATCAAGCGCGATACAGAAGAATATAGCCAGTTTAAATTGCTATTTTTAGAGCATTATTGGGGTTATCAAACGCAACAAGTAGTTAGGAATCAGATAGAAAACCATAGGTATAATCCTAACGGAAATATGAGTAGGGTTGATTATTTTTGTAAAATGGTGCGAAAGGCCGAGTATTTGGAACCCAAAATTCCGGAAGAGTTCCTTATATACCAACTAATGAGGCATTTCGACCAGAAAGTTCAATTAGCGTGTATTGGAAGGGCTAGTGAGCATTTGGAGGACGCCATTAAATTTTTGAGAACAATAGAAAACGTAGACGGAATGACGAGAGAAGTTCGCCGACCAGATAGTTTCGAAAGGAGGGACGGACCACAAAGAGATCAAAATTTCAGGCAAAGGAATCAAGACTACTCAAAACCATCCCAAAACCCTAACCCTCGATCCTATGGTCAAACCCAGAATAAACCTCAACCACAGATACCTCAAAACCCTGGTCCTTCAAACCAAAAATTCCCGCCCAAGGTCACAAAAAACTAAAATACGAGATCTCAAGGCAAAATTTTTGGCAGAAAAAGGATAATACAAACGGAATTGAGATCGAAGATAAAACCAAATTTAGCAAACATAAAAGGGGGGATCTGAAAATAAATAAAATTAAATTGGGGATTTTAAACACAGAAATTAAGGAAGATTTAATGGAGGAAGGAGATAATAAAATTTTAAATAGTGAAGCTTACGAAAAATGTCCGGAAATAGGGATAGAAATCGAAAATATAAAAGTAAATATGTCCATTGACACCGGAGCTCAAATGTCCTGTGTTCAAGAGGATTTTTATAAAAATGTGCTTAAAAATAGGAACGATAAAATCTTGGAATTACCAGTTGTGAATACGGAAATGGTGACAGCGATAAAAAGCCAGCGACAGGAGATTAAATTACAGGCATTATTGGAGATTAGAATAAATAACCAATCAATAAGAGGGGTATTTATGGTGGTACCAAAGCTAGAAAGCAAAATGATAATGGGTTGTGATTTAATGTGCAAATATCGAAGTCGAATTAATATGGAAAAGGGTTTCCTACAACTGGTAAAGGAAAATGAATTTATTGTTGTAGATTTTCTTAAAGAAAATAACTTAAGATTGAGCAAAAGCGACGCGCAGACCGAACATCAAAATGGCGGCGAAACCGGTAAAATGGTAGAGTCGTCAGCTGCAAATAAAGGAGGCTCAAATTCGTACAAGCGAGTATCAGGGGCTTATACGTTGACTACCAAAAGGCCGGTAGACATAAAACCAAAAGCAAAGGACGTGTCTAGACCGAGTAGTGACGAAACAGAAAGTGGTCAAAAGCGAAGAAGCAAGTTAAGTGCAAGGAATGAATCAACGAAGAGGAAAAATGCAAATTTTAATAATGATGAAGTGCTGTTAAAAGCGTGGGATAAAGGTAACCAATTAATTAATAAAGATGAAGGGCTGAAAGAAGCGGAGATTAAAGGAAATAATATTGGGCCAGAGGCCATGATCGACGAAAATAATAAAATAATAAATTACGACGAAAATTTGCAAAATAACTCCGAAAACGATTCAGAACTTACACAAGACAGATTCGACGCCAGAGACGGGAGAGAAAGGAGAGCTATAATAACAATGGCGGATCCGGAAAGACAAAATGGACGAAATTTAAGGTATCGAAAGAAGAAAGTCAAGTTCAAAAATTATACGAAGTATAAAATAAAAGGAGGACGGCCCAAGGTGAAATATAAAAGGAAAGAAGAGTTTCAAGTAAAAGAAATAATGTTTGAAGAAAATGGCAAAATTCTAGGGTTAGGAAATAGTGTTTTAACAATCGATCAAGAAGAAAAAATAAAAGTTTTGGTGGAAAAATATGTAAAGTGTAGAAGCGAGTGAGGTAAAAGGAAATAACGGACTGTCAGCTGATTTAAAGAATGTAACCTAGGTCAGTGAATAACAGGAAAAGTCCCGAATAAATTACTAAGTGTACAAGGTCAGGAGCATAGCGGTAGCACGCATCTGCAGGCCGCACCTGAATAAACAAAGTATAGACGAGGAGGTGAAGGGGAGAACCGGACGTCAATCAACCAATATTGACAGACTGCGTGTTCAACAAATTAGCTGAGGGGGATAGGAATGAATGGATGTTTAAATGTGTACTGTTTTGTTTTTTATTTAAAGGGAGATTTCTAATAAAATAATTTTTTTTTCTTTTTAACTGCAATTAGGATAGTAAACGTTGTAGTTACCAAGTACTTTATGTATATGTAGGACATAGTTTTAAATTCAACCAAAGCAGATAAATATAATCATATAAGACGAATTATTCCTTATATAAATGTAATATGTTTTGTGTGTGATAATGTGTTTATTTACAGCAAGGACGTTTAGATGAAACGGCGGTAATGGACTAGAAAGAACGATTAAACAAATTTGTATGTATACCATAATGAATAAAATGTGATTTGAATATATAAATATTATACTATAGTGAATAAAATGTGTTTTGAGGATAAATATATGAAATGATGGAGGAGATGTTTTTTAGATATAAATAAATGTGTTTATTTAAATTGTTAGGTTAATATGTCAAATTTTATGATGATGATCAATGGAGATGATGAATAAATAGTTAATATGAAATGTAATATGTCAAAAAAGGGGTTTAATACTAAAATTTTAGTTTTTTAAAAAATGAAAAATAGGAATTTTTCATTTTAACCGAAAAATTTAGTTCAAGGGGGCATATTGCGACGGTTTGGGAAAAGCCAAACGTCTCAAGTCCATTTAAAACAAGTTAAATTCCCGCGATAAAGCATAGTGGATGAGGGACGAGGGGGAGCGATGACGTCACGGCAACAGGTGTCGAACACTGCATGTTGAATCGTGTACAATCGTTCTGTCTGGTTTCTTATTTTATTAAAATATTAAATTATTAAAATAAATTAATGTACAGTAGAATCAACCGATTAAGAATATCGAAGAATAAATTTAAAAGTATTTAAAACAAAAAAGTTATTCAAGTTTTTATAGGGGCTCAAAAACCTAAAATTTGGAAAAAACGTAAATTCAAAATTCAAAAAACGTAGAGTCATAACTCAGAGGGGAACTAATAATAATCATAAATAAAAAATATGAATTAATAATAATTAACAGGTGAGAATGGACTTAGAAAGTCATTCTTGGGGAGTTTTTTGGAATTTTTGAGTTGAAGGGGGGATCATTTAAAAAATAATAATAAGTACTATTGTAGAGACCACAATAGGGCACAATAATAGGTACTTAGATTCAAATTTGAAAATAAAATAAGGGAGATATAATAATTACAAAACTTAAAACTTCAAAGCCCAAAAGCGGGTAAAATAAACGTTAAAGGGGTAAAGTAACATGATAATTATATGTATTTAGTATGTAAAATTGTAACACACCAAAGCAGAAGTAATAATATATAATGGGGGGGGGGTTTTATGAACATAAACTCATACGACACAAACTTAAGGACTTCAAAGGCGAATAACTCGACAACCAAACGAGTTATGTAAAAAAATAAAAACATAGTTTTTCGTCGTAGTAGAAGAGGAACAAGATTTCGTCAAAAGAATTTTGAGAAAGGACTTATCTCAAAATTTGAAAAGAGGAAAAATCAAATTTCGGGAAAAGGGCGATAACTCGCGAACGAAGCGTAGTAGAGCGATGAATCAAGTTCCACAAGACCCACAAGATGGAAAGGAAGAAGAATCCGAAAGGAACTTTAAAATCGGTTCGTGCGTTCGAAAGTTATAACGAGTTGAACGAAAAAACGTCAAAAGTAGAGATTTTCATGCAAAAACATGAAAAGTTGCGTGCGCATCTTCAAGCAGAGTCTATAGTCAGAATCATCATGTTGCCAACTTGGATCAAAGATAACGTTAAAGAAAAAATACTATAAATTATTAATTAAAAGGTGTTTTAATTAATAATTAAGGAAGAAAACTATTCATTAGTCAAGAAATATGACTAATAAAATATATAGTGTAAATATTTCAGACCAAAAGGGCCTGAAAACACATAATATAAGGAAAATACCTTTTTCCCAAAAAGGGAGGAAAATTGGCTCCAGAAAAGTGGATTAATTCCCACTGACAGGGAGACCGAGATTTAACCGTCGAAAGACGGTTACTTTTGATTTGGAATCGACGCTGAAAGGACGTTTCTTCTGCAACCGACTCTGAGCTGAGAGGAAGATTCAACTGTCACTCTACTAATTGGAATTAGAATAATTTCAACTTTAATCGATCTTCAAGGCGACTTAGAAGAATTCGATACCAGCATTCAACTACATAGCAGCTTACAGACTCTGGATAGAAAACATCACATCACCATCATCCTAATAATACAACAAATTCCAAATCCAACTAGAACTTCTATTAAAGTGTGAAGGTATCTTATACTTAAGGAATAATTCGCAAATATTAACTTCTTTTCAAATATAACGTCATTAGGGGAATTATTAAAAATTAAATTCATTTTTAAACCTCTGCTTTGGTGTTGAAAATTATTAATAATTTAAATACGACTTTTTCAGTACAGGAAAAATTGTTTGTGGTTCTGTCTGAAAAGTCAATCGTTTTTATTTTGTTTAATATATAGAAAATATTACATTAATTAATTTTGTCAAATAAATAAATAGTTGTGTTATTGTTCAATTAAATTGTTTGGTGTGATTAAAAAAGTTTTGAATATAAAATTTTTCTGTGCAAAAGAGAAAATAATATACAAATAATTCATTTCTAAATTTTGTTGTGTTTTTAATATATATCCATTCTGTGTATGCTATTAACCTTGTTTTAACATAAATTTTATATATGTGCTCTGGTAATATAATTTGAAAATTTTAAAAGTTATCATCAGAACTTAAGAGCCGATTTCTCCCAAAAGGCACGACCTTGGAGAGAGAGAGAGTTAATCTTAAAAGATTTAAATAATCGAGCATTGAGATAAAATTCAGGGAATTTTGCGTTAATTAAAATCTGGTAAGTTTATGAGGACAAGCTCATACTTATTAGAGCCAAGAGTTGCAAAATCTTTGATTTAAAAAAGTAAAAGTGAGCACTTTGGCCTTGCCCGCGCTTGCTTTGAAAAGAAAGGTGGTTCGCCCAGTCGGTGGTGATCGTACAGCGAGTTTAAGAGTTCGTGATAATAGTGTTCCAAAAAAGGGAACAAGAATCTTAAATTCGTGAAGTCAGACAGAGGCGCAGCGTGGCAAGTGGCGTTCCAACGTGGGGCAAGAAGAACCCTACTCGAACCCACTACCGAAGAAAGGAGCGGCGCGGTAGTGTGTGTGTTTGTTTGTGTGTGTGTGTGTGTGTGTGTGTGTGCGTGTGTGTGTGTGTGTGTGTGTGTGTGTGTGTGTGTGTGTGTGTGTGTGTGTGTGTCTTGCCACGCTACGCTCCGCTCGTAGGGTTCTTCTTGCCCCACCCTGGAACGCCACTTACCATGCTACCCCTTTTACGATTTTAAGATTCTTACGTCCCTTTTTGGAACGCTATTTACCACGAACTCTTAAACTCGCTGTACGATCACCACCGATAGGGCGAACCACCTTTCTGCTCAGAGCGAGCAAGCGCGGGCAAGGCCAAGATGCTCACTTTTACCTTTTATACAATCAAAGATATTGCAAAACTTGGCTCTAGTAAGTATGAGCTTGTCCTCATAAACTTACTAACTTTTAATTTACGCAAAATTCCCTGAATTTTATCTCAATGCTCGATTATTAGACTCTTTATTTTAAAGTCACACTCTCTCTCTCTGAGGTCGTGCCTTTTGGGAGAAATCGGCTCTTAAATTCTGATGATAACTTTTTAAAATTTTCAAATTATATTACCAGAGCACACATATAATATTTATATTTAAACAAGGTTAATAGCATATACAGAATGGATTTATATAGAAAACACAACAAAATTTAGAAATGAATTATTTATATATTCTTTTCTTTTTAGCACAGTTAAAATGTTGAACTCATAAAATTTTTAATAACAACAAAGTTGATTAAACAACAACACAACGATTTAAATATTTGACAACAATTACAAATGGAATATTCTCTATATTCTAAACAAAATTAAAAAACGCTAGACTTTTCAGACAGAACCACAAACAGTTTTTCCTGTACTGAAAAAGTCGTATTTAATTATTAATTATTTATAACACCAAAGCAGAAGTATAAAAATGAATTTAATTTTTAATAATTCCCCTAATGACGTTATATTTGAAATGAAGTTAATATTTGCGAATTATTCCTTAAGTATATGATACCTTCACACTTTATTAGAAGTTCTAGTTGGTTTTGGAATTTGTTGTATAATTAGGCTGATGTTGATATGATGTTTTCGGTCCAGAGTCTGTAAACTGCTATGTAGTTGAATGCTGTTCTCGAATTCTTCTAAGTTGCCTTGAAGTTCGATATGAGTAGAAATTATTCCAGTTAAGTAGAGTGACAGTTGAATTTTCCTCTCAGCTCGGAGTCCGCTGCTAAAGAAACGTCTACCTTGCGTCGATTCCAAAACAAAAGTATCCGTCTTTCGATGGATAAATTATGGTCTCCCTTTTAATGGGAATTATTCCACTACCTGGAGCCAATTTTTCTCCCTATTACAGAGAAAGGTATTTTCTTCTTTTTACGTGTTTTCAGGCCCTTTTGGTCTGAAATATTTACACTATATATTTTATTAGTCATATTTTTTGACTAATGAATAGTTTTCTTCCTTTATTCTTAATTAAAACACTTTTTAAATAATAATTTATTGTATTTATTATTTAGTGTTATCTGTGATCCAAGTTGGCACTATGAGGTTCAGACTCCAGATTCCTACTGAGGGTGCGCGCGCCACTTTACAGGATTTTAATGAAAATCTCAGCTTTTGTCGTTTTTTCGTTCAACTCGCTATAACTTTCGAACGCCTGAACCGATTTTAAAGTTCCTTTCGGATTCTTCTTCCTCTCCATCTTTTGGGTCTTGTGGAACTTGATTCATCGTTCTACTGCGCTTCGTTCGCGAGTTATCGCCATTTTCCCGAAATTCGATTTTTCTTCTTTTCAAATTTTGAGATAAGTCCTTTCTCAAAATTCTTTTGACGAAATCTTGTTCCTCTTCTACTATGACGAAAAACTCTGTTTGTACTTTTCACGTAGCTCGCTTGGTTCTCGAGTTATACGTCCTTGAAATCAAAAAGTTTTTGTCGCATAGTTTTTTATTCATAAACCCCCCCCCATTATATATTATCATTTCTGCTTTGATGTTTTACAATTTTACATAATAGATATCTATAATTACAATGTTATTTCTCCCCTTTAACTTCAAATTTAACCGCTTTTGGGCTGTAAAGTTTTACTTTTTGTAATTATTATATCTCCCTTATTTCATTTTCAAATTTGAATCTAAGTACATATTATTGTGCCCTATTGTGGTCTCTTCAATAGTACTTATTATTAATTTTTAATTAATCACCCCTTCAATTCAAAAAATCCAAAAAACTCCCCAATAATGACTTTCTAAGTCCATTCTCACCTGTTTATTATTATTAATTCATATTTTTTATTTATGATTATTGTTAGTTCCCCTATCAGTTATGACTCTACGTTTTTTGAATTTTGAATTTAAGTTTTTTCCAAATTTAAGGTTTTTGAGCCCCTATAAAAACTTGAATAACTTTTTTGTTTTAAATTATTCTAAATTTTTTTTTCGATATTATTTATCGGTTGATTCTACTGAACATTAATTTATTTTATTAATTTAGTATTTTAATAGAATAAGAAACGAGGCAAAGTGACTTTTCACGTACCAACATGCAGTCTCCCGCACCTGTTGGCGTGACGTCATCGTTCCTCCTCGCCCCCTATCTATATGGTTTTATCGCGGGAATTTAAACTGCTTTAAATTGACTTGAAACTTTTGACTCTTGGCAAAACCGTTTCAGTGTGTTTGTTTGTTTGTTTGTGTTTGTGTGTGTGTGTGTGTGTGTGTGTGTGTGTGTGTGTGTGTGTGTGTGTGTGTGTGTGTGTGTGTGTGTGTGTGTGTGTGTGTGTGTGTGTGTGTGTGTGTGTGTGTGTGTTGTGTGAGTGTGTGTGTGTGGGTGTGGGTGTGTGGGTGTGGGTGTGGGTGTGTGTGTTATGTGTTATGTGTTAAGCATATACATTTCTTATTTTATTGCACTTTCAACTTTAATAAACATATTCCAACAAAATAATGAGAAATTCTAAATCAAAATATATTTCACTAAAATAGATTACGTGCCTAAATTTCAAAATAGTTCCATCAAATCATGTTTTCATCACTTTTTCACGATTTTCATAACACAGCTTTCATTTTAATGTACAATTGTTTAACTCATTTAAAAAACTATGTTTTTTTTTAATATATTTTTTTTCAAAATAGTATATTTTTCTATAAATTTGGCTATAAGGAAAGCTAAAATATTCAAACTACATTTTGAGCATTTTAACTAATGAAATAATTATTCTGTTCTACAATGAATTTCTAAGTTAATTTCCAATAAGAAATTGATTTATTTTCTCTTTCACCCTCGTCGTGAAGTTTCTTAGTTATTGAGCGAGTTAGGCGACAATTGACCACGGGTGTATACTAAAACCTCCCCATGTTATTGTTTCTGTATTTGGTTACTGTCCTTGATTTTAAATTTTAAGATTTATAAATTAGTTTGTTCCATTCTTCTTCACCCTTGGATCTCTAAGAAATAGTCTCTTATAAATGTTAGCATGCAATTTTTTCAATTAGATTTTTAATGTGTAACAGATATATAGCGGAATAAAGGCATGAATTAAAAATGATGAACTCTGTTTTTTTTATCTATAAGTAATTCAATACATATTAGAAATAAACATCATTCAAGTGCTCAGTACTTTAGAAGACGTGACTATTAAAATTAGGAAATCATCATAAAAGATTTTAATGTACGCAAGTATACCACTACTGTACAATTTAATCAGTCTCAGGGTGAAAGTAATAAGCAACTGTCTGAAGTCACATAGGTTGACACCATTGATAGACAGACACAGTGATAATATTCTCAGTACGACACTTTTATTAGTTATCAATAGGTCTATAAGACCTACTAGTGGAAGTGGTTTACAATTTTAGTGCCTTTAATTATTGTCGTCAAAACATCAATAACTTATAGAATGATTTTATCTATTAAGGGTAATATCATTACTATAATTTAAAATAATAAAACCTAAATAGAAATAAAGTCAAATTAGTATTCAAAATTAATTTAAAACCATATTAATATGAGAAGTATTCACATTTCGGTAATTTATTTGAGTGTTTGTAGCATTATTGAATTTGAGTAATTGAAACCAATTCTAATTAACATCAGACTGAAGTTTATAATAATTAATTAAATAACATCTAAATTATAATTGTAAACAAGGTAGTTTTACTGTACCTACATGTTTTATCACTCAGAGGTTTGATCGTTCCCCTAACCAATTATTCGCAGCTAAAATCTGAAATAAACCTAATGGTCAACACAGCCAGCATATGATAAGCTAACATTATTACTTTCACTACATAATTATATAAAATTCTCCATACTTAAACCAAAAACTTGATGGAACGTAGGCTGCTAGGACTATCCCAGGTCTGAAATTGCATATATTTAACTTTTTCTCAATAAATGCGCAAGTGTTCATAAATAATTTGGTCAAGCTCAAAAGACACCCTAAACATAAAGTTAAATCAATAAGCACTATTAAATCTAAATGACAATAGCTACTCGATACATAACGATTGCCAAATTCAAAGCCGCAGTGGTTGCCCAGCGAGTTAGCTGAAGAACCTAAACAATCGCTAATCTTTACGGCGCGGGGAAGGCGATCTGCATTACAAAAGAGTAACTGAAAAAGCACTAGTATGACTAGGAAGGCACCACATGCACGCCTTTTATTAAATTTTTTTTGGAATGGGCGTATTTTTCACTAAGTGATGTTAGTGAATTAGAAAATTTACCACGTACTTTATTAGTTTTTATTAGGATTATCACTAATGATAGTCGTTTCTGTCAACATTAGTATGTTCTATAACCTTTGAAAGTAGTTAAATCAAATTTTGGTTTACTATGGAACCTATAGAGGAATTCAAATAAATGCAAATAGGTATACTTGATTGTTTGTTTTTCTAACTAAGAAGTCATTATACAAATAAGTAAGGGTACTTTGTGCGGTTTAGTCATTCAATAGAGCTGCATAAGGGATTACTGCTTTTGTTATCTCTAGCAAACAGGCTTGTTGGAAAAGGAAGGGAAGTTTGTTTACATTATGACTTACAGACGCGCAATTTTCTATATATATATACTTTATATTACTTATAAAAATATGATTAATTTTTAACTATGATTTTAGTTATGAGAAAAAGATTTTTTATTATTTAAAAATCGAAAATGAATCTTATTAGCTCATACTTAATTATGAGTTGTTAGTTGGCATTGCAGCTTCAATCCTCGAACTTTGTACAACATCTAATAACGACAGTGCTACCTAGTAATCGGAGGTTCTATTTATGGTACGACTGAGCTATCTGTACAATAAATTCTTTGCAGGCGCCCTCTCAATAATATTTGTTTCTCGCTTTCAATGATAAGTTTAAAGAAACCAATATCATTTTCCTAAAGTAGATTGCGTAATTCTTCAACCTGTAGTCTCGCTTCATCATTTCAACAAGGATATGGATCAGTTTATTTCTTAAATAAAAGCATAAATCATAAGACAAAAGGTAATATTTTTTTAAAAATTAAACATAGCCTATTTGTTTTTTTCGAAAAGCCAGTCATTTGTTTTAATGTGTTATTATTACAATATTTGAAAAACATTTATCTAATAATATTTATTAATATTATTAAACTTTTTTTTACAAAATCTTATTTTTTAATAATTCTTTTTTTTTTTTTACTGTAAAAAACCAGAAACGTGCATCCTCATATCTACCATTGCACAAATTTGTATCAGTGGTCTGTGAAATATACAAATTATTAAATTCTTGTTACCCAAAGATCATTTAAAAGATAAATTCTTATGAGCTCTATTGTTAACTATATCTGTTAAAATTTATTAGAAAAAAGTTAAGTAAAAATGTATTTAATTTAGTTGTACTAAAGTTTTATTTTAATTAAAAAATATAGTTCCGTAAATATTAATCCCTAATCAATTCTTAAGTAATAACAATTGATACTGAAAATTTATCAAACTATCTATAATCGCTTTTGTTTTGTTGTGATAATTTAATACAATATTTTGGAATAAATTACGTCAGTTTTATTCCAAGAGCTGATTATCAGCTAATATTGTTATATATGAGAGTGTTCATAATATGTCAATTTTGTTAACAGTAAATTCTATCAAAGATAAATTAAAGTTACGAATAATAACATATGTTTGCTATTGAACTGAAATTCCAATAAGAATATTATGATGGCTAAATTGCAAATTTTCCAATAAGTGTTATCTACATAAAAGCTGTCTTAAAATTAATAGTATTTCAATGTTTCGCCCAAATACCAATATTCAGAAAGTTATAGTGAGAAAGGAAAATATATTCAGCATTGCATTACCACAATAACGAATAACTCATCTTTTAACGAAATACAGAAGAAGACAGAGACTAAAGTATGATAGCTGGCCATACCGAATTGTAAATAATAATTACGATTACTCCAATAGATAAAAGTAAACACACGGGCGCCTTTCAGTTCTGTAATGCAACTTCTTTTACAAAAATAACAATATCAGTTTGAGATAGTTTGAAAGCGCTGACTTCTACTGAATTATTGTCTAACTTGAGTTAATCACACATAATATCGAACATAAAGATCAAATCCCAATATAAAAACTTAACTAAATCTATAGAATAAAATTCCATATTTTAGACTAGTTTTGAGCCTGCGATATACAATAAGGATATACAAACATATTTTTTCACATAAAATATGTAAACAAGAGATGAATGAACAAAATCCTCGTCTTCCAAGAGTGATTACCTGAGGTAAAGAAGACATAAACAATAACTAATCTGCACAAAGTAGCAATACGATAATATTAATATATATATTTTTTTTTTATCTTAATATTACAAGAATAATACTTGATTTTAGATAATAGTATTTTAACAAACGTTATAAAAAGTTTTCAGTGAACTCTTCCTTAAGAATGAATGAATAAATTTCCTCTTCTATTTTTAATATCTAAGTTTGTTCTCCTGTTTGCCATTGTAGAAACTTATTACAGTAGTTCGTTTTGACTTCTAATACGATTTTAATAGTTACAAACTGTAAATTAAATTAAAAAGACATTTGAATTAGTTATACCAATAAATTGTACAATTTGAATAAAAGTGAATTGAAATATTAGTTCTATTGATACGTCAGTTAAATTTATCTAGTAATTATGTGTAGAATTATTTTAACATACACAAAGAGCTCATGTCCCATCTATACATGAAGCGAAAAGAAATCCCTTCTTCTGATAGTGTTCACTTGCGATAAAGAAGACAGTTATTCTTTAAGTATCGTTACTTGATAAAAAACTCCTCAAAGTAGCCTAATGCTGTGTTACAGTTATTTATTATTTGGAAAAACTTACAAGTAAGTGTACATTTGGTTGTAAGCAACTGCACACAAGGTGAATAATGATTAATTTCGGCATCTTTAAATGTTAAGGTAATTAACTTATTTTCTCAAACATTGTGAAAAATAAGTGTTATTTTTTTGTAATCTATGACTCTACTATAAATATTTTTAAAATAATATAGACAGTTAATAAATTCGAAAAACACTGTTTAAGAGATAATTTAAAAATATAGGTTGTAAAGTAGACGTCGCTTATGCATACAAATATAATTAATAACTTAATGCAATATTAAGACAAATTTACACATTTTGTAAAATGTAATACAACTACATGTCGTTTATCATAAAAAATAAAATAAAACTGTATTTTTTTGGTAAAGTGTAAAAACTTCAACACTGTTAAATTTTAGAAACGAATAGCCCTGTTCCGCTACCTATGATAATACCAGTTGAGTATTATCAAAAAAACTCTTTTCAATGTTATTTACTGCATTACGTAGACATGAACTAGTCTAACTAAACACCATGAAAAATAGATGAATTGATTATAGAAAGCCCAATATTGAATAGATTATTGAAAGTTACTGTCGCGGAAGTAAAGTAACAATAATTACTTCGAACTATTATGTAATATTACTGCAATATTATTATGTTAAAGAAGTAGGGTCGAGTGTTGCTTTTTTATTTAATTTAGACGAAGAATATATAAAAAATAACTAATTATTTCCAAACATTCAAAATGCATTTTATCTATCTATAAAATACATAAGATATGCCTATATTTGCATATATTTTTTACTTTTACTACATTATAGCTAAGGTAATTAAAATGAAAAGTTAAAAAGTTTTAATCTACTTTACAAAATTTATATGGTATTAGCTGTTTCGATTTTTAGGATAGTTAGTCAGTTATATCCTATGCTTAAATACGTTAAGCATTTTATAACATAATTAAATGGTTATTTTTATCACTTGAAATGGTAATAACTAAAAATGGGGTTATACAATGTGCTTATGAACAAACTAAATTTATATTTTTAACTGTCTTTCGAATCGAATTTAAAAATATAGATACTAAGACCCCTTTCATGACTGAAAAAAGACAAATCAACAAATCTTATCAACAACACAGGAAGCTAAAGAACAACAGTTAAAAAAAATGTAAATATTATTTATTCATTTAAATACGGTATGCGCCAAAATAAACAGTACTAAAACTGAATCGGTTGTACGCAGCCTTCTCCATCAGTTGCGTCCACTTTTGATTGTTGACAAGTCTTCGTGGTGAATAGTCTTCTGACATAGTGCTAACTACTGCAGAGAAAGCTCTTATTGTGAACCATTATTTTTGCTCCTACGGAATTGGACGTGCGGGTGGGCCAAGTGTATTACACACTGCATTACGTTTTCAGGAACATTTTCAACCCCCCCCCCCAGTAATGCTGTAATTATTAGTTTTGTTCAAAAATTTCGAAGATTAGGTGATGTTTTGACGCAGCGGAAGGGCTATTATGGTCGCCCTACAAATATCGGTACAAATTAAAACTGCGGAAGAGTGTTGCAGCAAGTGTTAGAGTCACTGAAAAGTAGCCTAAACTGATCTTCTTTGAACTGAAAATAAGCAATACGTTATTGAGAAGAATGTTTAAAAACAATAGTGGTTTTCATTTCAAGATACAAACTGGGCAACTTTTAAACTGTATAGATAAAACAGTCAGTACTGCACTTCATTGTTAGCAATGTGTTATGGCGAACCTAAGTTTCTGAGTGATGTATGATTTTCAAATGATTGTCATGTGCAACTTAGTGGTGTCATAAACAATCAGACAACACGTTTTCTTGGGGTTGACCGTCCTGACAGTGTTGTAGTGAGGCCACATCTCAGTAAGCGTGTAAGCATTTGGTGCGCTGTGTCAGGTAGAGGCATAATTGGTTCATACTTTGTGGAAGACAATAAAAAAAATCCCTTACTGTAAATCAGGACCAATATAGGGTCATTCTTGATAGTGTTATAGGAGACTTCAGGATATTTTGTCCCCGAAACCTGACTTTTCGTTCACAATGGTTCCAGCAGGAAGCGCAGACAACCACACTGCCTTAACCAACTTAATTGCTTTCCTTCAAGAAACTTTTAGCAACTGCCTTTTTCCCTTAGAACAAACTTTCCTTATCCAGCCCACTCCCCCGATCTTACACCTAAGTCTCTGTAATGTTGAAGGAGAATATTTATCGTGACCCGCCTGCTACCATCGTCCAGCCCACTCCCCCGATCTTACACCTAAGTCTCTGTAATGTTGAAGGAGAATATTTATCGTGACCCACCTGCTACCATCGTCCAACCTACTCCCCCGATCTTACACCTAAGTCTCTGTAATGTTGAAGGAGAATATTTATCGTGACCCACCTGCTACCATCATCCAGCCTACTCCCCCGATCTTACACCTAAGTCTCTGTAATGTTGAAGGAGAATATTTATCGTGACCCACCTGCTACCATCGTCCAACCTACTCCCCCGATCTTACACCTAAGTCTCTGTAATGTTGAAGGAGAATATTTATCGTGACCCACCTGCTACCATCGTCCAACCTACTCCCCCGATCTTACACCTAAGTCTCTGTAATGTTGAAGGAGAATATTTATCGTGACCCACCTGCTACCATCGTCCAGCCTACTCCCCCGATCTTACACCTAAGTCTCTGTAATGTTGAAGGAGAATATTTATCGTGACCCACCTGCTACCATCGTCCAGCCTACTCCCCCGATCTTAGACCTAAGTCTCTGTAATGTTGAAGGAGAATATTTATCGTGACCCACCTGCTACCATCGTCCAGCCTACTCCCCCGATCTTACACCTAAGTCTCTGTAATGTTGAAGGAGAATATTTATCGTGACCCACCTGCTACCATCGTCCAGCCCACTCCCCCGATCTTACACCTAAGTCTCTGTAATGTTGAAGGAGAATATTTATCGTGACCCACCTGCTACCATCGTCCAACCTACTCCCCCGATCTTACACCTAAGTCTCTGTAATGTTGAAGGAGAATATTTATCGTGACCCACCTGCTACCATCGTCCAACCTACTCCCCCGATCTTACACCTAAGTCTCTGTAATGTTGAAGGAGAATATTTATCGTGACCCACCTGCTACCATCGTCCAACCTACTCCCCCGATCTTACACCTAAGTCTCTGTAATGTTGAAGGAGAATATTTATCGTGACCCACCTGCTACCATCGTCCAACCTACTCCCCCGATCTTACACCTAAGTCTCTGTAATGTTGAAGGAGAATATTTATCGTGACCCACCTGCTACCATCGTCCAGCCTACTCCCCCGATCTTACACCTAAGTCTCTGTAATGTTGAAGGAGAATATTTATCGTGACCCACCTGCTACCATCGTCCAGCCTACTCCCCCGATCTTACACCTAAGTCTCTGTAATGTTGAAGGAGAATATTTATCGTGACCCACCTGCTACCATCGTCCAGCCCACTCCCCCGATCTTACACCTAAGTCTCTGTAATGTTGAAGGAGAATATTTATCGTGACCCACCTGCTACCATCGTCCAACCTACTCCCCCGATCTTACACCTAAGTCTCTGTAATGTTGAAGGAGAATATTTATCGTGACCCACCTGCTACCATCGTCCAACCTACTCCCCCGATCTTACACCTTAGTCTCTGTAATGTTGAAGGAGAATATTTATCGTGACCCACCTGCTACCATCGTCCAGCCTACTCCCCCGATCTTACACCAAGTCTCTGTAATGTTGAAGGAGAATATTTATCGTGACCCACCTGCTACCATCGTCCAGCCTACTCCCCCGATCTTACACCTAAGTCTCTGTAATGTTGAAGGAGAATATTTATCGTGACCCACCTGCTACCATCGTCCAACCTACTCCCCCGATCTTACACCTAAGTCTCTGTAATGTTGAAGGAGAATATTTATCGTGACCCACCTGCTACCATCGTCCAACCTACTCCCCCGATCTTACACCTAAGTCTCTGTAATGTTGAAGGAGAATATTTATCGTGACCCACCTGCTACCATCGTCCAGCCTACTCCCCCGATCTTACACCAAGTCTCTGTAATGTTGAAGGAGAATATTTATCGTGACCCACCTGCTACCATCGTCCAGCCTACTCCCCCGATCTTACACCTAAGTCTCTGTAATGTTGAAGGAGAATATTTATCGTGACCCACCTGCTACCATCGTCCAACCTACTCCCCCGATCTTACACCTAAGTCTCTGTAATGTTGAAGGAGAATATTTATCGTGACCCACCTGCTACCATCGTCCAGCCTACTCCCCCGATCTTACACCTAAGACTCTGTAATGTTGAAGGAGAATATTTATCGTGACCCACCTGCTACCATCGTCCAGCCTACTCCCCCGATCTTACACCTAAGTCTCTGTAATGTTGAAGGAGAATATTTATCGTGACCCACCTGCTACCATCGTCCAACCTACTCCCCCGATCTTACACCTAAGTCTCTGTAATGTTGAAGGAGAATATTTATCGTGACCCACCTGCTACCATCGTCCAACCTACTCCCCCGATCTTACACCTAAGTCTCTGTAATGTTGAAGGAGAATATTTATCGTGACCCACCTGCTACCATCGTCCAACTACATAAAAATATAACCATGTGCATAAGGAGCATGATTAACCCCTCTTCACCAAAATGATGCAAAACCTATACGAGTGTTGCCGAAAACTGAACGGATGTCATACTGAACATGTTATTACCTGAGTGTAACCAATTTTGCTTAGTTATATTTGTATAATATGTTGTTAATACTATGTAAATAAAATCTTACAATATCAGTACTGTTTATTAAGGCCCGTACAGTATATGTTGTACATTTCCCCTAAAATTTTTAATGGCTTTCCAATTTTTCATCAAATTTGTTTATAAGTATACATATTATAACGAACAATTAAATGAAGCTCATTAATTCATATCATGTTAAATGGCGTCCTTTCAAAATAATAACACTTAGTAAATAGTATCAAGTAAATATAAACCAGACTAAAACAATTCATCTTAAACTATTAAGGTCTGAAAAAATCATAAAAACGTAAAACACCCAATAAAAATTTTAACAAGTTGCTTTACAGTATTTTTATAAAGTTATTGCGTCAAAGATTAATGAAAATAATAACAAAGTTTAATGTTTATTTTTGCTGAAATATATAAATTGTTCATAGTTTTCTATGTTTTTTTTTTGTATTTAGTTTTTTTTTTTTTTTTTTTTTTTTATTTACAACTACAACTAAGTTTTTATGACCTTATCTAGTAGTATTCATTTCAATATAATAACGTTAAACAAAACAATCTATTCCACTGAATAAACGATCACATTACCAGGTCCAAAGGCTTTCTTCGTTTAAGCCTCCTCACAACATCACTACTATTTAGTTCTAGCATCTCGGAGTTGACATGACTCCATAGTCTCCTAGCGTGTCTAACTGCAGTAGTCCTGATTACTTCTTCGACAGTTTCCATACGAAGATCTCTATGGATATTATCATTCCTGATGTATCCTTTTGTATTTAGTGTAGAATTTATAGTTTTGTAAAGATAATATTATTATAATTATAAATAAATTTAAAAAATGGATTCTAATCTAATTAATAATAAATTTTAAATCATATAATAAAGGACAATTATAATACAACGTGTATTCTACATACAAGATTGAAGACTAATATCGAAACATACAACGGAAGTGCTGACAACAAAGGAATCTAATCTTGAATGAAATATACTTTAAAGTTGAAAATACTAAAAACTGGAGAATTAGAAAATATTCTTAAAAGTGAATTAAAATCACGTAGTGGGTGCAAATGAAGTCAGATTATGCAGTCCATTTGTTGTGTAAAGAAAGTTTTCTGCTAGACATCTTAAGAAACTTTAACAATGAACTTCAGCAATATTCTTTCCTTCACTTCATTAGAAAGGCTAAACACCCGTATTGAACATAGATAAATATAAAACATGGATATTATTTTATATTATTTCAAACAATATTACTTTATAAATATTATGTTATTTTTAAAATAAATATAATTTCTTGCGGTACGTAAGCTCCTGTTAGACTGACCTGAAGATCCAAATGTAGAAGAAATTTGTTAAATGTTATACCAGTAAATGGCAAATACATATCTTATCTTAAAAAAAGTTTTTATTATTGTTATTTTGATTTATTTTATATAAAAGAACGAATAATAACTGTACCTATTTGTTAACAAATAACTAAGTATTGAAGTAAGATAATCAACATATAAATACTCAATATTCTAACTTCTAATTAGTGAAGACGAATCCCGTAAGTTAAAATCTTTGTAAAATTAAATACAAATTTCACTACTTAATAAAACACAACCCACACACACACACGCGCGCGCACACACACACAAACGCACGCGCGTACGTAAGCGCACCACACACACTCGCGGGTTGGTACTAACGTAAACACACAAACACACTCATACACTTACTCTACCTCACATTCTAATGACAAAATATCTTTTAAAGTAAAAAACATCCACATACACTTTCTACAAAACACATAGGCCTATAAACGACAAAACAAATATAAAACGGCAGTAGTGCAGTTTTGTGTACTCTAAATTTTGACCTTCTATTAAATTTCCCTGAACAATAATAATTTAAAATCAAAGATTGTGCAATATGACCAAACAGTGGTAATAACAATTATAATATAAATTAATAGACTTATATATTTAATAGTAATCAACGTAATCAAACATAATGAATGTAACACCAATAATGAGATAATGATACATAGGCGTCAACAGCAGAAATCAACTATATTTAAAGTTTTATAATTACCTAGGCTAACATATTATCTAATAATTTCACTGTTAAGACGACCTACCTTTGCCATACTTTTTAATAAGGATGAATAATGTATTTAAGGAATCAGCTGCCTACTAAGTACCTATTATTATTTAAAATAATTATATTTGAAAAAATTACACTCTGCTCATATAATTTATTATGTATGCTTTAAATATAGTTATCAAATCTAAGAGCGTAGTTATTTAAATAGGAATTTCCTTTTTTAATTTACTGTAAACTACACAACAGAAACGAATTTAAAATACCTGATAGCAAAACAGGAAATCTCATAAGTAAATGCCTAATTGTTATTTAATTAACTACTTGCTTTAGTAATATTTAAAATTCGTGTATTATTATAAATTTTTGTCCAGATTAAAAAACAGAATGAAATTAACACTTGTGTTAATAAGTCAAGAAATCAAATTTTTAAATATTTTTTTTAAAGGCAAAAAAAATTAAAATATTATATCCTTGGCGTATATGCTAATTAAAAAGCATTAAACAATCACAATACCAAAAACTAAATTGTGAAACACTTTATAATAATAGATCATAAAAATAACATACTAAAGCATACATCAGATTTAAATGCGATAAATAACGACGTACCATAAAGAAAAATGAAAATCGATTGAAGTCCAAGACTATCAAATTTGGAAATAGATTAATTGATATGATTACTCATATTTCTGTAAAGGCAATTTAGTCCATATTTTGGTCCAAGAAAATCGTTCTTTATATACCACATAATTAAAGTAATTCCAATTTAACGTGGTAATTGAATATCAGACTTCACATTTACAGAATTAATTTCCTCGTTGTTTTTGTTAATCTTTTTCCTTTATTGTATAAATAAGTTGAACTATGAACGTTAAAAATACTTTTGTTGATTTGTTTTATTCTATTCTATTGGAGTTCCTTATTTCCTTTCGTTAATTTTTTTTCCGTTTCCGTACATGTTTTGTCATATCAACGGATAATGAAAATAATCATTACTTTCAAGGCATTTAAAAATATGTATTGCATTATAAAACATCATGCAATGGCATATTAGTAGCTTTTTATTAAAGTAATATATATATGAGTGAAGTCAGTAACTACACTTCACAGAAATTCTTAATACATTTCTGAAACGTGATCACAAGTAAAATTTACTTTTTCAATTCACATTTTAATTAACCTCACTCTTCCTAGGTTTATTTTTAAACTCTCTCTATGAAACGAATATGAGTGGAGCAATAACCCCCACCTGACCATGTCTCTGGACAAATCTTTTTTTAATTCATACATGTATTTGTAAAAAAACCTTTTAATTGCTTATCGAAACAATGACTTTATTTATTGTGCTTTTTTAGATACCCGTTTAATATATGTAATTTCTAATGTATCAAAACCACTAACTTTACAAATAATAAAGAGAAGAAAAAACAATTGCTTTGCATTAAGTTTAAACATAATGATATTTTGATATATACAGTGCTAAAATGATAATACAGTGATTAGTTAAAAGAATTATAAACTTGCTATATTTTGGTAACTGATTAGAACACCCATAAGCTTATCAAACATGATCGTTGAAAATATTCATTTACAAAAGACGGTTTTAATCATTGTCGTTATTATATTAACTATATAGCAGATGAAATAATAAATAAATAAAAAAAGGTGCCTCATTTATTTATTTTTTCATTTTATTTTTGAGGTGTGCCTCAAAAATTCAATTATAAGAGGAATAATTAATAACATAAACTTCCGAGTTTTGGAAATATTGCAAAATATATTTTTTAAATTTGCACATAATATAACTATTTAATCTGTTAACTTATAGAAAAGTAATACCAATATATTCTTAAAAGAAAAAGTAAGTTTGATGTAACTTTTTATTTGTTTTCGATATAATTTAAATAAAAATTTTTAATGTAGCTTTATAATATAAACAAAATAACGACTTCGTTTTTTAATTTACTAGTAAATGTTTATCCAAGTTAGCAAACCAAACCTGGACTCATTATATCATCCATTTTTAAAGTTATAATATATTATAGAAATATATATATATAGAGAGAGAGAGAGAGAGAGAGAGAGAGAGAGAGAGAGAGAGAGAGAGAGAGAGAGAGAGAGAGAGAGAGAGAGAGAGAGAGAGAGAGAGAGAGAGAGAGAGAGAGAGAGAGAGAGAGAGAGAGAGAGAGAGAGAGAGAGAGAGAGAGAGAGAGAGAGAGAGAGAGAGAGAGAGAGAGAGAGAGAGAGAGAGAGAGAGAGAGAGAGAGAGAGTTGTAAAACAAAAACAGAAACAAACGCTTCAGTTTTCGTCTGTTCTGTTTTTATTTGAAACTTTATGTATATTATAAGAAACGAAATGGCGAGATATCGGATGTCATTTAGCAAACATTCTGTATGTAACTTAAATATTACTATATAGTCATGTAATACAACATCTGTGAATGGGCAATAAAGATTTGACGTCCTTATTACAGTGGGAGACTTGTTAAACCCATGTACAATTTATTGTGGTATAGACACGTTTTAAATAAGTGTATTACAATATAACCTACACGGTGGTTTAAAACTAAATATACTATTTGAAACAATGTTTACCTGACGTTGTTGATTTATCAAACCATTGAAAAATCAATATCAGAACGATTGTTTTATTTTTTCCAACTTTTCATCAATACTATTAATGAACTAATTATTATTGATAAAATTTGTAGGTAATAATAAATATTAAAAAAAGTGATTTCACTTAATATTGTAAGCTATTTATATAAACTATCAACAAATATAGATATAGTTGTTTCGGGCACAACGTAAGGAAATTTAATTAATAATAAATGTATTCTAATAAACTAAAATAATTATTATATAAAAGTGTAAATTCAAATATCAACTTAAGCAAAAAGACTGATATAATACTTCAAGTATTTTAAGAAGTTTCAATAGATTTATAACTTGTCTTTATAATGCGTTTCTGTTCTATAGTGAACAACTAATTACTTATAAAATAGCAATAGTTATATTTGTTTTTTTTATATTGAAACTTCAACAAATGAATTAGAGGAAAAGGATTTTAATCAGAGATTTTATATGTCTGATTTACTTTGAGAACACTGAAAAATAATTCCACACGGAACAGCTAACTACAGTAATTTTAATGTTTCCGACCCTTTAACAATAACTCCTTTCAATATATCGATTTACATTAACTTGCTCCTTTAATAAACTTTAAATTAAATGTATTTTATTACACTTCTCTTTTTACGTAAATATTAAGTCCACTTCAAAAATGTTTTTATTGGAGGACCTGACAATTGGGCCTATTCGCCACTACAACAAACTAAAAAATGGCAATTTAATTTACAACATCATAAACCATTAATTAAACAAGTTTCTATAGCTGGTAAAAATCTATATTTCTAATGATTTTCAATTAATTTGTATGAAAATAATGTCTTGCACCTGATAATGTTTCTTTCCTTTTCTTTTTGTTAACAAAGCATATCTACTATATGGTTACTTAATAATGGTCAAAATTAAGTCATTGTCAAAATCATTTTATTTCATTTAGAATGCTCAAACGAACTATCAGAAACGGTTTTTTAAATTTTTTTTATTCAATAAGTGATCTATAAAATTCAATATAATTAGTAAGGCAGAAACACTTAAGCCTTTTTAAATATACTAAAATACTTTGAAAAATAATACACAAAAAAATATGAGACGTAGGATCTTAATTAAACATATTATCTCTACAATTTTTTAAAGAGAAAAAAAAAATTTTTAAGAGAAAGAAAAAAAAAAGGTTACTACTTTTCAATATGTTTTCTTTCCAAGAATTCGAGTCAGTAATTACGAAGGATATTATTAACAGTACGGTTTTGAATTAATCGGTTTTTTGTCGCAATCAGATTTCAACTTGTAAAAAGACTTTAGTATTGTAAATGGTTAGAAATTGCCTTGAATAAAGTATTTAATAATAATTAAAAAACAATTTTATTACGTAACAAATTTAACACGTAACAAAGTGTATACATTGATTTTTATAATTAAATTATCTATTTTTACAATATCCTGCCACCCAATTCACTTGCTTGTAACAAAATCCGCTGCAGCAGTTGCCCTGGGATCCATCGGGTTGGCACTGTAAAAACAGAAAATCTTTGAGATATTTAACGCTAAGTATCATCAATAACTACATTTCTTACTCGATAAGTACATAGATCAGTTCTGTTCTCACAACATTGTTTGACAACACTGAAGTCTCCGGTAGTCTTCATCATTTAATAAATTAAACTATGTCAAAATAAGTGCCCATACCTATGCCTTGTGCTATAAATATAAATATTTCATCTACAAGAAGTTTACAACAAATGTTTAATTTATATACAATGGATTAAAACTCAGATTTATTTAGTATCACGTTCATTTTGAAGAGTGTATATTTTACAGTTGTTATTTCATAATATTATAAAACATTTCAATTTTTAAATTATTATTATTATCATTTTGGTTCATTACTTATTTTATTCTTGTATTTTTTAAAGTTAGTGTATTAATAAAATATATTTGTTAAAATAATACAAATAAAAACAAAAATGTAAAAATAATTATTTTAATAAACTGTTAAAATTTAATTTCCAAACTAATATAGGAAAACTAATAACCAAATATAAAACAAGAATAATATTCTCAACTATTTCTAATTTAAAATATTCAATAAAAAATTCATTAAATATTAATCCTTCTCTTTAATTAAACTAAATGCTAAATAGTATAGACAAGTTTCTGTCATGTTTCTCGTTTATTCAAGGCTTCAAATATTTACACAGAATTCTAGAATAGGTAACTCATGTCATATTTATCCATAAGTTTTTTAAAATTTTTCCAACACTGTACCAATACGTTTATTTCCAAAGACAACTTATGAATCTTAAAATGAAAGTATTTTTATAGTATAAATATAAATACTCCTAAATTTTAACGTGAAAAAACTTTTGATATAAAATTGAAATATTTTTTTTCTCTCTTCCTAAATTTTATGTTTCAACGAAATGTTTGTTGTCACTATTGTGATTTAAAATATAAAAAAGGTACTTCAAAAAGTTTGCTAACACTTTTTTTTTTTTAATTTTTGGTTGATTTAAATAGGGACAATATCTTAATCTGCACATTTATTAATAATATACAGGTTGATCAACTCAAAGTGGATAACTATGGGATCCCGGAAACTATCAGTTTCTCGAAAAACTTTAAATTAGGAACCTTAACTGTATTTATACGTAGATTAAAATTATGGTGTTGCCGTATTTTTTTATCTTCGCCATTTTTCCAATATGGCCGCCATCCTTAATTTTTAAACACAAACACCATATATTTATTGGATTTTTTGGTAGAACATATTATTTTATAAGACTTATATTCTTAGTTTTTCCCCCTCTAAATGCAGCCGTTACGGAGCTACAAGCCGTCATGTGTAAAAAACAACTATTACCGCCTATGATGTTAGTGGAAATTAACGTAATGTATTGCGTAAATGGTTGCTATACATAATTTTAAAGATAAAGGTAAATTACAGTATAAAATTAGGTCCTTTATCTTTAACAAAGTTGTTTTACTAGTTATTGCTTTCATCAGTGAGAATTTCCAATGCCAATTTTATTAGATTTTCAAAGTGTCCCCCATCAGTGTGAAAGTCGTTCTTCTGAAAATATCATTAAAAGATTTCAACGGTGTGTTGTGATTATTGTTGTGCAAAATGTCTTCTACCTTCATTATCATTTCTTCCACGGTAATATTATTTTGTAACAAAAAATGCATAAAATATATAGGCCTAGTGTTTGTATTTAAAAATTAAAGATGGGGGCCATATTGGAAAAACGAGACGATTATAAATAAGGTAGAAAACACTGTAATTTCAATGTACGTATAAAACCACGGAAGGTTCCTAATTTAATGTTTTTCGAGAAACTGATACTATCCAAGATCCTAATGGCGGATATCTTGATTTGATCCCTCTGTATATTTATAATCATACTTTGACACTAGCATAGTGAATATTTCATACTAATTAAATAATATTGTTTCACATTATTCATTTTAAAGCCGATTAATGTATTTTGCTACATACAGACACATCCATCAGATAAAGCTAAAAATAACCTCTGTAAAGCATTTCATAAAACCTGATATATATTCATAATTAAACTACTCAACATATGATATATTGATTAATACTGGACTTTTAATTTCATCTTCCGGGTTTTGCGGTAATTTCTACTATGGTTGCTCTCTTTTCTTATGAGAATATGGTAAAAATATAAGAATTGTGCAAAACTAAAGATACTGTAAATATATGACTTCGTTTTCACTATCTTATTAAAAAAATAAAATATATTCAATTAAAAAAACTATAGTTTCATACTGTACTGATATGCAGTTTATTGTGGTTTACCGGTAGGTAAAATTAAAAATAAATTAAGAAATAATGAACTCACCCCATCTCCATTACTTATGCAAGCCAAAGCAACATCTAGGTTGCAAATAACGTAACAACAAATAAGCAGGAGAAAAGCTACTTTGGTCCACATGATAGCTGATTGACAATAGTAAGTGCGATGAAAGTTAGTATGATCAAGACAGCTGGACGACTATATTATATAGTTAACGTAACAATGTTTTTATAACATCTACCAGGAAACGATTCATATTTTAAGGATAATTGCAGGAAATTTACAGGAAAGTTCGGTTAGTTAGAAATGATGCATATTTTATTAGATTCTTTCCTGCAATGTTATTGATAAGGAAGTTTGCCTACTTCTAGTTAAGTCATTATATAGAATTATATAAATAATTAATTGACGTTTCAAAAGAACCACCTGCTCCTATTAGGAAAGTTGTTCGACATTGAAGAATTATTTGTTTCATAAAAAAATTTCATTGACTAAAATTGTGGTAGAGATTAGGGAGACATGAGAGTAGAAAGTTGAATATTAAATAAATGGTGCCTTGTCCAGATAGCTAGCCACGTAAAAATCACTTATTATTTTGAACATAATTTAGTCTGACAATTACCATTATCTGTGTATATAAAAATTGATAAACGATGTTTTGAATGTACAAATCAAATCCAGTTGTCAAGTGATAAAAAAAAACTGAAGAAATGAAGAAATTCGAAAAAAACAGTGAAAGATAAAAACATAGCCTAGAGACATGTTGGAAACTAAATCTAAATGTTTAATCATAGAAAGGACTTCAAGCCTAAAACTAGTCCTAAACAGTCAAAACCTAAACTACATACAAACCTGATTAGAAAAAAAAACACAAAATCCTATACTACACAAAGGACGGTAAGCGTTAAAAGTTTAGGGATGTGAATCAAGAGAATGTTTTCCTAATTCATATGGGGCTAAACAGCTGTTTACCCTTCTTTCAACATTTTAGTTCTTCATCGCGTTATTAGTCCCAATTATGAAACAACCAATTTTTTTAAACAATTATTTTTTTAAAAACTCTGTCTATTTGAACAAAATCGTAGACATTATCTTTCCGAGCCTAACACGTTTCAAATATGCAAAAGATATTTTGGGATGAAATATAGAATCAACCTTTTTTTTTTTTTGTTCTTGACGTTGCAGAGTCTGTAGGTCTTTTTCTCTTAGATATTGATAAATAGATTATATTTTAATACATTTGTATGGTTAACGTAGCAAAGTAAATACCAAACCGTTTTCTCAACGGGAATAAAAAAAATCTATTTTAAGTCAATTAGTCTATCCCTTAAGACAATTTAGAAAATAAATAAATCTTTCTTAGTTGGTCATTACAATATAAAAAAGAACGCGAGTACTATGGTCGTGGTGGTGGTGGCGGTACATGTGAGTGTGTGTGTGTGTGTGTGTATTTTTTTCAGATTGTAGGATTATGGAATTGTTTCAATGCAATAACGTTTCTTAGAACGTATGCTGCGGCAATACATGTAAGCAGATCGAATTATGAAAATTGGTGTTTTGCACTAGTCCTAATTGTTATGGAAATCTGAGTACATGTTTACTTAAGACCTGTCAGTCGAGAAATTCTTATAGTAGGTTACCTGCAAGACTTCGGCAATTAGCGGGGTAATTGATGTGCGGACAAATGCTACTAAGCGCCCGAGTGTGAAGTAGATGGCATGGCATGTAAAAAGTGCCAGGCTTTCAGTTTTTGTCACTGCTGACTAGGAAAATTAATGTCGAATGACAAACTGACTCCGTACACATCGTTATCGTAGATGACAACTACAACACAGATGGTATCGGGGGTCACCATCTACGACCTATTTGAATAATTATATATGTGTTGTATGATGAGTTGTCAGAAATTTGTTATTAAGAATCTATTCACTGTTTGAAGTTATTTTTTAATGATGGAAGTTCAATTTTATTATTATACATTTGCCATCATATGTGTGTTAAAAATTCAAAACACGACGTTTCGGGAATAACAATAAATTCCCGTTATCAAGTGACTAAAAACTAAAGAAACATGAAACTAGAAACTAAGAGTATGTGAGAAGTAAAATAAAATTAGAATACCACCAACCTTAATATCTAAGCATGCATCTGGTGAGCAATATCTAAGTGCTGAAAGTGAGAAGTCAAAAACACAATCACGGTAAACACACAACTAACGGCAAATACGTGTATTTGTATCAAAGACACAGCAACAGGTGACGTGGTCCATAAGGCGTGACAACCTCTTAGGGGAGTGGCCTATTGTTAGTTGTATTAAGCTTCGTAGCACGAGAGCGGGTTAAAACCACTTGTGGCTATTTAACAGGTAAATTTCAGCTTGTTTATTTGTAATGGGGATATTGTATTCAAATTTTAAAAAAAAATTAAATAATGGGAGCCATAATGGCCTTACTTCTATACTTGATTGGCTGATAGTATTGTCCGTTAGTTTTATATACGAGGCTTCAATTATTTTACGTTTGTATAGGTTACTTTCCCGGTGTATGATTTATGCCTCTTCCCAATTAAATTTGTGATTTTCGGACCATATATGTTCTGCAATTTTCGATTTTTTGAATAGGCCTAACCGCACATTGTTTTTATATTCTTTTATTCTAATGTTGAATGATCTTTTAGTCTCGCCAAAATATTGTCTATCACACTCACATTTATTACTGTAAATACAGTTTTTAGTATCCTGCTTGCCATTTTTAGGTTTAGTTTAGACGAGGTGTTGCCTAATGTTGTTTAGTGTTTAAAAAAATATATACATTTTATATTTTCTGGCTATGCGTTTAACTTTTTTCGATAATCCCGGCACATAAGGGATTGTCATGTACGCTAGAGGTTTATTTTCATCTTTAGACTCATTATATTTATTATTTTTCGCTCTTTAACATTTGGAAATAATGGATAGAGGATATTTAAGTTTAGAACTTAAATCTTGCTCGATACGTATTAGTTACTTAAATTACAATTATAACCATCCTAAGTCCGTCAAAGAAGGAATTGTTCATTCCTTATTTGACAGAGCTTATAATATTTGTTCTGATAAAAACAGTCTAAACTTGGAACTAACACGTATCGGGAGTTAGTACTCCCGTAAAACGGGGTGTAAAATAATAAAAATTTAAAAAACTGGGAGATGCATTTCGTAATGTAGTGGCAGTCGCATGTTCTAGCAATGGTTAGGAACTATTTTAAGAATGGGTATGCTCACCCCTACTTGTAATGTGGGCACGGATTACGGCTTCACCGTACCATGTGACGGTTGCAAACCAGTAAGAAAACAGGATACAAGTGAATTATTTTTAGGTACTAATTATCTATTTTATACTGTTGCAGATTATGAATTTCATATACTTTGTGCTTATGGTGGTGTTTGGTGTAATTTGCATCAAGACCCCTCATTTGAAGGTATACTCGTCCATCTATGATGTTACTCAGTTTCTGTGTTTTGATTGGTTTTTCTTTCAGAGAGGAATATAATATATTGGTTCTTCGTCGGATGATGATAATGATTATAATTTACCACGGTGGAATCGGTCACCTATGTACCGCAAACCCTATGAAAGATATCCCCGTTATCTCCTACATACACAGAATTGACCCCTGTTCAAATAATACACCAACACTAACCTATGCCCCTACACCCACTTATAATCCAATCCAAGTCTCTACTCCAGGGTGGACGGCCAATTCCTCTATATGCTCCAGGATATTAAATAAGCCCCAATGTCGCAGAGGGTGTGTTCTCAGACATAGTTTCTATTGTGTTTTTCTAGGGTTAAAACGATTATGTGTTTTTACTAGCAAAAAGTGTATATATATTTCCTATTTCAGTGACCATCTTAACCAGTAGTCACACAGAGTAGCGGAACCTCTATGTTTCATCTTCGACCGGAACCGATATGTATAGGATTGTAGGGTTTTAGTAATCCTTTATTTACAATATGTTATTCTCATAACATTAGTTTGTTTGTTACAGCGCCCTATCCAATCTCCTAGACGGTATACCAGATCCAACTACAGATTTAGCATCCATACTCATTTACGTAGGTGTATAGTCGGTGTTCTGGGGATCATCCCCTCTTTTATTGTTAATGTTCTGTAAGAACTACAATGTTGAGAGTGTATCACTGTTTATTACGTGTTAATGTTTAGGTCCTGTATTGTTGTTCTCAGGTAGTTACGCTTACACCCCAGGTGGATCTGGAGACAGAAGGTCTGGTAAACCAACTTCGTAGACAGACGCAATTCCAGATACGATTTACACGCTGGCAGCATGCATTCAGAAAACCCCATGATCCGCTGTCATTAATATTATGTATTGACGTCTGTAGAAAGACGGGCCTTTACCCGGTCACAGTAGGTTAATATAGGGTTTTGTAACAATTGTTTCTTTTAGTATCTGCTTAGTTACTGGTTATTGTATTCGAGGAAAACCAGGAACGTCATTTGGTGGCAAAGGAATGGGTGGTGGAAGTTCATTCGGCACTGAGGCGTCTCACGGTAGAACTGATTGAGGTCCTTACCCTCAGTAGTATGTCTTCTGTGGAGTATGACCTAAAATTCCTTGTTTGTAAATATATGGAAATTGTCAGCGTGGACCCAAAGGTTATGGACGATAAGTAAACGCAGAGGGTGGAGAGGAAAATATAGGTGTGTTTGAATGGTAAAGTGTAGAGGGTGAGACAGAGCGCTGAGAGTGAGTAAACTGTCTAACCTAAGCTCTTCAGAGTTTGCATCTTCCTTTTAGTCGTAGGCAGCTCAAACTTATCAGCGTAAAGATGCTGCACGTAGACTCTCTAAGGAGAGGAGGGTGAGTGACTCCTCGTACATGTGTGTAACTATGTATACACTAGAAACACTGGAAGTTCTACATTCTGAATTTTATTTCATATCTTGGAGGTGCCACCAGAACAGTTATACCCATATAGTGTCTGGTTTGTCAAGCTTTTGTTTTTCACCACCATTAACCTTGTAGCTCAGGTATAGTTAATATACCCAATATTAGTCAGTCTAAATCAAGTAGCCGAAGAGAACGGATCAAGGCTAAGTCAAAGTGTGGCAGGTGCGCGTCGTGAACTCCCTATCTTGTATAAGTGTGAGCATTTTTTACCCCTATATTGTCTGTGTGGTTAAGCTCTTTTATCAACACTCCGTATGTCATAGCGCTGGTGTAGATAATATAACCAATGTGTAATCGTACTTTGTTATTTTTAATCGGTCTAAATAGAGGGTCTGTGTAAACAAATCGCCGTCGTCGTCGGTAGTTCCCTTATTGGCGTAAATGTGTGTAACATCATTCGGGGCTTAAGTTGCCCAAAGTTAAGTGATGTCCTTCGGAGCTCAAGTGGCCTAAATGTCATTGTGACGTCATTCAGTGCTCAAGTGGTCCAAAGTAAAATGACGTTTTAGGGGCTCAAGTGGCCCAAAGTAAAATGACACTAGTCGGGGCTCAAGGTGCCCAAACGTCATTGTCAACGTGGAGAGGACTTGTGATATATGTTGCCACTTTATGGGACCAATCACAATTTGGGTCCCAAGAGGCCAAGCTAAATCCTGATTTCAATTTTTGGTTCTCAGGTGGCCGACTTAATACTCCTATTCGAAAACCCACAAGATATGTTTGTATAAGATATTTGTATGTATTAAAATATTAGTGTCAGGTTTGCCACTACAAACTATTGGCATTAATAGCTACTACTAACTGAAAGTAATTGGTTGAACTCAGAACTTTTTGAATGTTGTATATTGAAACATTTTATTCTTTTACACTTTTCTTCATTTCAATTTTAAGTTTCATATAATATTCAATCGAAATTCTATGGCATAATTCTTACAATCACACATTTCAAACATTTTATACTACTTAGGAGTATAAAGTATGACATGAATGAGTTTATTAGAAAGCTTAATTTAAGAAAAGACCTAATAATTATTAACCTATAAACCTATCAACCTTTTCGTAAATTGTAACATGGAACCAATATTTGTTGTGCTATTAATTCATGGGATTTTCATTTTTAAATTAGGTTTGCAAATCACTTAAAATCTATAAATTCTTAAAAACGTATAATTATACGACAAATACGATTTTAAAGAAGTCCAAAAAAATTACCAACCATTCTAATGCCGTCATTATTTTAAAGGTCTTTAGTTTATGCTTACTGGAGCAGTACCGTGAATTAAAAATAAGAGGACAAATGAATATGTCTTTGTTGCAACTGACACTTCAACTCTGGATTTACTGCTTAAGCATTTGCTAACAAGGCACAATTGATATTCCTTGGGTAACTAAATACTAAACAAAATCTATAATATAATATTATTTTGAAACTAATCAAATTATTTATTTTTAATATCTGGATAAAAGGAACATGAGGCTGTTAATGGCCGAGATATATCCAAAACGCTATCAGAAGATTCTATCCTGTGCTAATCCATAAAAATATCACATATTGGTAATTTTATTTCGATAGTAATTAATATACATTTAATCATATTCACACTATAGTATTTATAATATAAACATTTCGAGGTAGTAAATAAGAACCATTTTCGTCCGATATTTTATTTACCCCTACCCCCACCCCGGCACAAATGTATAGATATTAAGAAAACATTCCATAAAAACTATAGAGATGGAATCTTCCTACTTTTACTTCCTCTCTCTCCCCCAAACTAAATCGTAAACTGTCGACAACGTGTACGAAATTACCTCATTTCGTATAGTTCAATAGGGATACAATGGCGTTTAAGAAAATCCATAGGCCATATATTTCATATTGAATTGAAATTATCGCAAAATATATTTCAGGTTATTATTAGTCACTTTTAGAAAAACTTATACAATATTAAACAATTAAAACTACAAATGTAATTTATTAAAACTACAAATGTAACCATTAAAATTGGTGTTGTAATGCAACGCAGCGTATAGCTTATTTATCAAGGTTTTTATCAAATTTATCACTTAATACATGGTGACAGCAGTCCTGGAGGACTTATTAAATCCCACATTATTAAAATATGAGATCTGACTTCATAAAGATTATACTCCAATACAAGACCTATTCTTGTTATTACGGTATAATTTAAAATGTGAATTGTACGTCAATTCCAGTAATTGGATTTAACATCCTATTAGCTCTTCATGTTAACTAAAGTGTATAATTCGATATTTCAAAGCGTATTACACGACTTTATGCGTCAAGATCTCTCACTTAATAATTGAAAAAAAAACTCAATAAGGATATTAACTGTGAGATGAGGTTACGAACGTGAGTTATATTTGCATAGAAAATCTAAGCTACTTATTTGTTGAAGTCTTGTATAAAGCTACAAATCTTTAATTTCTTGCTGATCAAATAGTTTTGGTACACCTAGATGAATACAGGTGTGCAATTTACATGTAAATAAGTTCTTTAATGAAACATTCAAGGAATGTATAGTTATTGTATGTTATGAATGTAGGTAAAATATCCTTAAAAATATATTATCAATCATGTGTTTGAAATGAAGTGCCACTTGTATATATTAAAATGTGTGCATTTTGCAAATTTTGTTTAGTAGTCATAATTTCTAACTTAGGGCATATCTCAACTATTTTTTCCAACAGTTTTTTAAAGACTTTTGAAAGGTGTTTTTGTAACCCTTTTAAAATTTAACAAAGACATTTATTCATAACGTCTACGACGGTCATAAGCTTTTTTATCCCTATCAAATTTACAATTATTATTTTAGGATCTTTATATATCATTTTCGATTTTACGTAGTATTTGACATATATTATGACATGATCTGTTCTCAATTAAAACGAATGTATAAAATTGTAAATAAATTTTGATATATTAAATTAGCCATTCACATTATAAAATAGAGATATTTATTATTCTTTAAATCTTTAATGCTTGATATAAAATAGTTGTAATAATCCTCAATAAAACACACTTTTTTATTTACACAAAAACACTTTATTACCATCAATGCGTGTAATCGTTACATGTACGCAAACCTTCTTCGTACTAAACTACAGCCGACTGGATCCAACTACATTTTTGACAAGAAGCTAGTGGAGCCTTGTCTTGAAGCCATTGAAACGTTGCTGTATTGGTAATGGAGTATTTGATGTGCAAATTTGATTTTAGGAATCGTGAACTATTAATATCTTTTTATTTGAAGTTTATATTTAACTAGTACATTATTAAAATCGACGATTTATTATAAATCCCCTAGTAAGAATTTTTCTGGTCTAGGCTTGTACTACCAAATTTAGCTGGTTTTAATGAAAAAACTGACTAAACAAAACTGAATAAATAAATTGTGTAAACACATTTCTTAAAAATAAGCACGTAAATAACTTCAAAAGAATAGAAGAATGAAATCGACTTACTTTATTACATCCAACATACACTTTGCACAAAAACGTAGTATAACTAATTTAGGATAGCTGCTAACAAAATCATATAGTCATTACCATTTTTCTTGGTGGTAAGGAAACCTTTCACTTTTAAATAAACCAAGTTGAATTGTCAGATGTTTCATAAGAACTAAAATGAAGTAAAACATTGATATTGTATCTTGTAAGAGTGTAATTATTTGTCTTAAAAATGCAAAATACAGTGTGATTCATAACATATTGATTAGACTTCAGCTTTCGTTTTAAATAATGTAAGACAAATCTAAATAACAATAAAGCAGTTCATATTAGGATTCCATTACTGTTTATTTTTTATTTAATCAGTAACTTGGTCATATCAGGTAAAGAATATATATAAAATAATAAATATCCATTGTTATCATCCATGGAATTTTTTGTCTTCTTATACATAAATATCAGTGAATTCAACTCATTTCACCCTATATATATATATATATATATATATATATATATATATATATATACCCCGCTTAGATTCTTAGCTTTCTTTGAGTTTTATTATATAATCTGCCTTAACACTAGGCATTAAGATTATTTCACGTGAACGAAATATTAGCACTTATGATCCTGGCTATGTGTACAAGTTTATCCATTTACTTTTACTTTAACAACTACAGACATCATAGTCATATATCGGGTGTTTATTGGAACGGAATTATATTTATACATATATATTTATACATAGTATACAAAAGATATTATATTTATTTGTTTGTATTGTAAACCCTGTGTATAAGTGAAGAGGTTGAAAGCTTAAATATTATATTGGTATTAAATAAACTCATGACCTAATCAAATAGGAGAACAAATGTACAGAGATAAAGCCTAAATCACGATATAAAACTGAATCTATACACAAAAATACCCTCATGCTAGTATGAGACAACAAGGAATTTAATAATTTCCATATCAATAAAATAGTTAAATCTGTATAGTCATCATATGTTAAGTATTTAGTATCGAATAGGGAAAAGGTACTGAGATCTCTTCCAAGACAGACACTGTCACTAAATAACACCTTGATAAATGGTGATATCGATAATGTGATAACACATCATGTAGTTGAAAATAACATTAGTACAAAATAATGTTTTTATTTGAGACATGTATACATTTACGATTTCCATTATTTTATTAGTATAATAATATTAGTATGTAATTAGTATGTAATTTCCACATTTACATTAGTACAATGATATTAGTGATGTTTTCTTTTAATATTTGTTATAAGAATCTTTTATGAAAACAGTGATTAAAGAATAAAACTTAGTGTAAGTTTTTCTTTTGCTAACCAAGTGTAGCCGATGCGTACATGTCTAGGATTGAGCGAAATGTCTGACGTTAGTAACGTTTCTAGGTATTTAAAAAAGAATTGTATAACACTTGTCAATTTAATTTGTCCCTTTCATCAATTTGATGCCCTGATAGATGTGTTTGAAGAATCAATTAAACGAATGACAAAATTATTATTAATATGATACACAGTCAGTTAATGGAGCTCGAAGTGGTTTATTAGGAAACACGCCATCTATTATATCAATAAAAGAAAACTTGTATTAGTCGTGTGACGTGAAATGTTTATCTCATGACAATAAAACGAATAAAGAAAAATAACTGATCTTGAAAAACAAGAGGTCATTATAATGTCCAAGATAATCTTCTTAAAAAGGAGACTAGGAATGAGTATAATGTACGAACGCTAATGCTGGTACGAGTATAATGAAAACAAATGTGGGTACTGAAAATCGCCAATGTTTATATCTGTTGTCATACAACGTATTTGAATAAAAAGCAAGATTAGAGACATATATTTTTCTGTTATAAGATTATAAATTGTAGCTATTTCAAATAATTATCCCAAAGTACTATATAATATTTATACGCTTTGAACTATAATTACACCATATGAAGGGTCTACAGAACTGGTAATATACAAAAATTTCGGATTTAAAATCAAATAAATTTAGTAATGAAATGTATTTTAATTATTTCTTAAGTACAAGCTTTTTGGTTTACATTTCTTAATTCGAATTGCTGTAAAAATTTCTATATTGTAGTCAAGTAACCTCAGCTTTCTATGGTTATAATTTAAGAAATAAAATGAAACAAATGATACGTTCACGCAGATATTGTGAAAGTCAATAATACTTACATACGTAGAAATATTTAATTACAAAAAACTCAATACTACATGATTACAGTAGTATACTTGAAGAAAAGTAACAGATGTAAGACCAAAATATTCAAATATCTTTTATCATGATTTCAAAACATTCTTCACACACTATTTTCTACTTGAACTATGTTAATAATATTGTCAAAAAGGTTTTAAAAAAAAATTAAAACAAATATAATGAAATAGATAAAAACATAGCCGAAAAAAACAACTCTCAAAAAGTAAAATAAATAACTTTTATAGTTAAAAATATGAAAATGTGGAAAGTTAATAAACAATCCTAAACTGAAATAAAACCTCATTGTATAAAGTGTTTGCAAAAGAAGTTAGATTATTCAGTTCATTTGTTGTGTAAAGAGGGGAGAAGGGATCTTTCTAGAGTTCAAAACAAACTTTAACAATAAATTTCAAACATATTTTTTACTTCACTTTATTAGATATACAGAAATGTTTTATTTTCCGTCCATTTCAAATTATATTAGTTTTTAAATATTTTAATATTCTAAAAAGTGTCGTTTTTAGGAGTTAGATTAGTAAGTAGCCTAAATACCTTCTGGTGTCCATACATTGAGATATTTTGATAAGCAATATACCAGTAAAATATCAGTCTGTCTCATCTCTTTGAAAAAAAATTTGAATTTATTCAATACAAATCTCACCAAAAAATAAATCCTGCTTACTTTCTTACAAATAAATACCATGCATTTTAATTTAATTTAAATAAATAATTTTAATTTATCAACCTTATAATTAAAGAAGGAAACAAAAAACTAAAAAATGCTTTGTTTAAAAAGAAACAAACACAATAATGATTGTTGTGAAAACTGAAAATAAGAGCGTAGAAAAACAACATGAACAATGAAGTGTAGCAAGTTGAATGGCGAAAGATTTTAACTAAACAACAAAAGGAAGTATTTTCTATATATTAAAATAGTAATAACAATAGTATTAAAATTAATGTTATCATCATGTAAATAATAATTATTTTAATAGTAAAAAAAATAGTATCCATTTTGTATGCAATTATCACATGCTGATAATAATTATATAAATATATAATTCCAGTTATTTCTTATTTATAGGCGTCGCCTTTATCGCTACCGAGCACTACTAACACGTTAATAAAACAAGTGGTTATGTATTTGGAAAGATGGTATTCCTTATTATATTTCCTGACATTCTAACATTTGCTTGTCCTATAAGAAATTACTTATACAAATTATTCTACTCACTTGAAGATTTTACTCTCAACTATTGCCCTGCTTGGTTTACTGTTTAGTCTTTTGACACTTGAAAATATCCGTGCATATTGCTGGCTATGTGCAGGGGATATTGTCTTTCCTAGAGCAATGTATAATTTTTAGCTGGTAATCATGTGTATTCAGAATTGATGTAGTCATCCGTCTATTTGCGAGTTTATAGGTTTTCAGAAATGTTATTATAGCTGGTTATAGTTATAGGTGCTCCCATTATAAATAGTCTGAACTTCTTGAAGTTTTTCAAGAAGATTTAGTTCGCAGATGCTGTGTAATTTTTGTATTTCATTAGCTTTCTGCTGGTAAAACCTATTACCCGGACTTGACCATCTTTGTCTTGTTGATATAGCTGGTTCACCTTAGCCCCGGTAATTTCATCTGTTTGGAGGAACGTTTCCTTTCCTGTTGTGGGTGTGATCTAACCACAACTTCCTTAAATAGGCCCTTCACATTTTGGAATGCCCACTGCATCTGCTCAATCTGTAACGCTTCTTCTTATGGGACGAAAATATGCCCAGGTAATTGCAGTCGGAGAAGTGAATGCTAGGGTTCGGGTGCCAAATGATGAATATTTTATTGGTTACAATTATTTTATTACCTCTTAAAGATACGTTTTCCGGTCTCGTACGATCCAAGTCTTACGATAGTACTCACAACTAGGTAGATTTCTCGGCTGGATCGGTCTTTCTAGGAATGGTGTGTGGGGGGGGGGGGGGAAAGCCTCAGAAAGAGATCACAACGCTCCCGTAACTGAGGAGATAGAAGGATGGCTCAGAGGAAGCTCAACAGGCTTCCGAAACTAAGGAAGGACACTTTCGGGTTAATTATTAATCCTCCAAATTTAAATTTGTTAAAAATATCTTCCATATGCTGGAGATGTTCAATCGTCAACGATATACACAGAAAGTCGTCAACGCAACTAACCGTATGTTATTGCACTTCTTTTCCCAGTGTTAAGTCTAGTAACCACCTTAAAGTTTTACCCCTTATTTTTAAGAAGAAAACCAGTGTGTGTGTGTGTGTGTGTGTGTGTGTGTGTGTGTGTGTGTGTGTGTGTGTGTGTGTTTTAGACTCTTTACTTAAAGGAATTTGCTAAAAACTTCTGATTAGGTACATTTTATTTTTATTTTTTCTTCCTTTACTTAAAATATCTTCAATTGGGGGTGCACTCTCGAAATCATGTTCTATGATCTAGTTAACTTTGCAAGGATAACCTAATAGTGTTTTCTTGATTAATTACTAAGATTATTTGGTTTGTATAGGGAGTGTTTGACCTTTCTATGAGGTCATACTCCAACATACGGTCAATTTCATCTCTTACTTGCCAAAAAATTAATTAATAGTTATGGAATATATTCTATTTACATACATTTCCATATTCAAAATTTTAACTCCTCAGTATATTTAATAGATCTTCTTGGTATTTCCGAAAAAAAATTCAAAACATTTATGAATTCAATTTTGTAACTGATCCTCTTGAATGATTTAAAACAAGTATTTTGTTAGTGTGTATTGGATTGGAGTAAAAGCGTGCCCTTCAACTGGTTTCATTACGATGCCGCCTATCTTGTTCATTTTCCCTGTCAGTCAAAATAAAAATTTCTTTCTTTATTTTTATTAGAAGCATAATTTGCTTACTTTCAGGCTTTTCTTCTTTCCTCTAAGTGCCGACGTTAACTCTCTACCCGTGACGATTAATTATAATATTTCTTTTTTCTTTATTTTTAATTATTCATTAAATATATCATTTATGACAGAAAACAGCCTCCGTATCTATTTCAATTGTTTATTGTTTTCTCTATATATTCATTTTCATTCACGGGATCTCCTCAATCGCCCGTTTCTGATTTTAACCTTCTGTTATTTTTGTATATCTTCCCTTAAATCAAAATGGATTAAGCTTACTATTTTTTATTTAATTTATTTCTTTGATTTCGATGGTTTAATTTTTTCTTTCGCTAATCCCCATTTTCTCAATACTGTATTCCGTTTTTTCGCCTTTTACTCTATTTCTATTTATTTTAAAATCTTGGAAAAACTTATTATTAATTCGTTAAATTTGTTATTCCTATTGTTTACAAATGTTCTTACAGTTTGTCGTCTGTATCATTCTCAGCTTTTCTATTCCTGGTCAAGAACTCGCTTTAATCTTTGGGTTTAGGTTCTAGAAGAATTCGGGAATCTATCACGGGACCTGGAGTTAGGGTTGGTGGATTACGAGCTTCTGCCTGGTTTAATGTTTGTCCCATTTCGGCCAACTTATTTTCACCATGAGAATAATCATCATATTTCTAAGGAAAGCTATTGCTTCCTTAAACTTTTAGCTTTGTTTTCCTATGCTGGTTATTTTAATTCTATCCTTAAAATACCGGAGAATCGAAAAATAAGGAACTATTCAGGGATTTGTAAGGAATTTGTAAGTTTTATCTAATTCCTAATATACGATTGATATGAAATTTGTTTAATTTATTATAAAAAGAGGTATTTATTTAAGATAAAGCTATTTTTGATTAAATAAAGTTCATAAAACAATCAGTGGTTTAATATCTGTATAATTCTAAGAAATACATAATTACATTTATTCTCTTCCTTTTTTATTTCAGTTACGATTACAGTCTCTAATATATCTTTACTATTCAAAGGTAAAAAGATATATCACTATATTACTCTAAAATCTCAATCAAGAGCATTTCCCATTTAATAATGACTATTCCGTCTAACAGTAATTTTAATATGCATTTTATGTACATGAGACCTGCTCACCTTCCTAATGTCATGAACCCAATGTCATGCTATGGTCCTATTTCTGCTGCAGCACGCCTCTTGACGTACTGCAACTTGCTCCGGATCCAGAGTTCCTTGGCTACATTTCATACCAGCACCATCTCTGCTTTCTCAATATATTTGAGTCTGTAGCAATAATTGTTTTGCGATCTGAATTGAAGTAATGTAGAGTATGCCTACAATGTATTATACTTTAATAATATAATTTTATTTTAATCCTTAACACTTAGTTACTTACAGTGGATAGATAAAATAGTCATTTAAAATTGAATGAATTATTCCTTTAGGGGATTAAAAATTATAAATATTTTTAGATAGTACGCCGGCTTGAGACACAGACACAAATGAATAGCGCAATAGACACAGACCAATCAATTTGCCTAAGCAGATTTTCCACCTTTCACGAACAAAAATAAACCACGCTACTCATTCTGCAGTTAACTGATGCGATTTACAACTAGCGTTCATTCGGTTCTTTTTTAATGTAAAAAAATATTATTTTTATAGTTTGGCTATCTAATTTCAACGTTTATTAGAAAAGTAATGATAAAATACCTTAATAAATGACATTTGTAGATGATATTCCTTTAAATCATTCAAATGTAATTAACCTGATTTCAAGAGGGCAAAACTGCGGGTAGAGTTACTCTCATATATGTTAGCCTATTTAAATCATCTTCAACGAAATGATATTATCTTATATACCAAATTAATCATTATCGATTTGTCATAATACATTAATACTACGTTAAGCTTTTTCTAAAACAATTTAAAAGTAAATCAGGTAACAGTGACTTACACATAACAATCAGTGTCGAAAACAGAACAATAATATTTACTGCTAGCCATTGTACTACTATTTTATAACTGTAGGAACTTCGTATTGAGGTCTATGTTTATCACAATGTAATAAAAAGTGATATCTCCATAGATTAACATAAAGATAAAAATATTGGTATCTTAGAAAATTATTGGTTTATAACAAAATTTAGAATGGGGGGGGGGTACATTTCTTTCATTGTAAGTGGGCAGCAAAAATGAAAATATATTTTTTAATTCGCAACAATTTTCCAATATCACGGTCAAATTAAAGTGCTTTTTGTTAACACTCTTATTGTAGATTCTACAGATAATAAAAAATAAGGCGTTTTCATTCCCGACATGTTTTATTGAACCCAACGTTTTCGAGTTAATTAGACTTGTAATTATATTTTGTGTAATGATGAAAACTCTAACTATTTAAGAGTAACAGATAAAACAATTATTCTCATTAAAATATACTTGAAACTTCAAATTGTTTCAAATCACAATAAAAAATTACACGTTTTACAAAAAATATTTTTGTAAATCTATCTCGTTGTCTCTTCAAGGGTTATAGGGAAAATACTTAAAAACAGACTATAGACTAAAAGGTATAATTCTTAAAATCGTCTCAAATTTGTATAACATATATAAATTAATAACAGAAATCAATCTGCAAAATCAAATGTATTGTTTTTTAAATAAGAGTATGTGTACTGTCATATGAAAGTGTAGACCTAGTTTATGACACGAACGAAGCATTTGGATAAAGATATTGTTGAAATTAACAGTTGATAACAGTTGAAATTATCAGAACATTTTCGAGAAAAGTCTTAATATTATTTATAGAACCGGTATTTTTTAAGATATTTTAACTTATGCTTTTATTGACATATTAATTATAAACTTTGTTACAAAATTTTTTCTTAAAATCTCAATAGTGATCGGGTTAAAATAATCACCTTCTATAATAACCTATTGAATAAAAATACATATTTTGTATCTACAAATATGTGAAAAATCTTTGTATGGGTCTTACATTTTTGCAGGTATATTATATTCATAAAATAAAATAATCTGCTAAAATTAAATTGGTAAATTTATTGCAGTAATTTCTTTAAACTTAATAATCAAACTTTGGGAAAGTACAATATATTTCTTAATTAAATAATATGTAGAAAACGTTTCATATATAAATGGCTCAAATAATGTATGTGTATATATATATGAGTAAAATAATTTAGTAAAAATGAAGTTTTCAAAATTATTTTTATCTATAAAAGTAATTTCATGATGGTCACATAATAGTTGTTTACAAATAACTCTACTCTAAAATTACATTTTATTATTGTCAAAGTAATGTTGTTATAGAGGAGAGATAAATAGTTTGGTTTGGGGGCCACTATATGGAAATTTTTACAAAAACAAAAATTATATATTTTTTTATTACTATTTTAAAAATTATTACTATATTTAAACAGTCTTATATTGTACCGTTATAATTACATTCAAAGAGTTTGGTTATGTGTATTTAAAACATAATCCGATAAATTTAAAAATAGAAAACATATGAACACCCAATCAAATAAAATTTGGTATAAATTTTACAATCTTGTACCTCTTAATTTAATTAAATCATATTACAATGGAGGAAGTAACAAGATTACAGTAGTATTTAATTATTACGATAATATTGTTCTGATCATATTGTTCATTTGCATTGTTTTGACCTTACTTGGCTAAGACTCTCGGTTAACAACAAAAACGTTAATACTTAATCACCATCTTTATTAGTTAACAAAATTAATAAGTGTATACAATAATTTTGTTTCAGTACTAAATCATTTGCAATATCCAGCAGCCCACCCGGACTCCTTGTAGCAATTACCACTGCAGCAGTTGCCCTGGGATCCATCGGGTTGACACTGTAATATTAATACACAAGTTTGAGAGTTTTAAAGCTAAACATCAGCAACATATCTTACAATTAGTTGTAGGTGAATTAGATAAGTCATTTAAATATATACAGTACTGAATTGGCCGGCGACTTATGTATTTTCATTGTAACACAATCTCTTCTTTAAAGAGATTTTTGTTATTATATTATATATTATACAGTATATACACCGGGTGTTCAAAAACTCTGGAAACCCCTTAATATTAATTTTTTTAATAAACGCATAACAATGAAACTCTAGGATTACGTCCTCACTGTAGTTACTGAATGTTCGCTCATTTTGTAGCAATCAGTAGAATAAATCTGCATTCTTGTTATCGACAGTCCACTCGCCGTCCCTCTTATCTTCCCTCTCTATATCTGTCTCTATCTACGTACAAAGTACAACGGCTGGTTAGCCTAGCTGATCTACAACCCGTTGCTAGTCTACCTGTAATTACTCACAATGTTCTACATTCTTTCATAGCTCCGTTAGATATAATTTTTTTGTTCTCAAAACTTACATCTCAGTTCTTAAACGATATGTTAATCTACAGTTTTGTGCGTTTTAGTTTCTAAAATGTTAAATAAATTTTTATTTTCACGGCACAAGCTCACGTGAACTGCGACAGGATTTTCCAGGTATTCAGCTTTACAGATTTTATCATATCTTAAATTTTGTTAATGTTTTAAAATAATTTGTTAATTATCATGTATTCTTTAAAATATGTATTTCATGTTTTATTTAATATTCTATGTTCTTTTGAAACTGAATGATTATAAAAATTTTCTTTTCTTAAAACATACTTTACAAAACCTTGCAAAGGCACATTTTAAGTTTTGAACAATTATGTGAAATAGGTGCAAACTAATGTTGAACATTAAATGATCAGAATATCTTATTGAACATGTCAAATATATAACAATTAGAGAAATCTCTTCTAAATCAGAAAATTTCGTTTTACAGACTTTTGCAGATTTTTGCAAGTCTTATACAAGCTTTGTTTTAAACAAAACTAAATATATATAAATAAATTTATAGTCATATAAGAAGCTTTTAATTATAATCTTAACGAATTTCTGTGATGCAATCAATTTACTTTAATTTTGACAAATAACCAGAGATTTTCTTCAATAAAGAACATTAATGCTACAACATGTCTGATTTTGCACAGACGCTAAAAAACGTGTTTTTTTTTTTGCCATAGCTAATACGCTGGTAGGAGAAACCCAGCAATTCTTGCCTCACATTGCATAGACCAGCTAAAGATCTTAGCATGTTTCGTCCTGTTTGCAAAACACGTTTTGTTTAATATACCTTCAGAGTTTCATGTGCACAAAAGTGATGTTAATAAAAAAAAACTGACTTTACAGAACTTTAACTAAACTCATATTGTATATGTGCCTAAATTGCTTCAGCGAATATGTGTTTCTTAAAGCTATCTTTAGATGTAGACTTGTGTAGTTATTTGTAAATTATATAACAAATCATTGGGTGGAGCCTGCATGCAAACTTTCGGTCCTAACAACCTCCAAGAGGTTATTTTCTAAATTAACATAATTGACGTCAATTTAAAAATTTCAATATTCAAAATTCTTTTTTCTCTATAAACTTCTCATTTTATAATAAATTCTTGTATTTTAAAATATATAAACTTATTGGCCAATATAGCATTTAAGAAATTTATCAAACCAGTAATATTATGTAACTTTAGTCTAGTGATGAACCTGTTTACAATAGATATGAATTTTTCGTATTTAAAACATCAAACTCATTTATAAATCTTTACTTTGTTAAATTCTGTAACTGTTTTAAAAAACTATCATCTCATAAAGTAAAAGGGGGGAATAAATATCAGTATCTTTTCATCTTTTTTTATTTTTAACTTTACATTAAGGGCGTATAATCTTTTTTTTTGGATTAATTATAATCCTGTTAATTATTAAGCTGTGCTCATTGTCTTTTTTTTATTGTTATATTTTGTAACTATAAATATATATAAACTAAAAAAGGGGGGATAAATTTTCAGAATCTATTGATTAATTTTTATTTTTATTTTAATTAAATTATTATATGTTACATTAAGGGCGTATAACTTTTATTAATGATAATCTTGTTAATCATAAGCTGTTTATGATGATTTGTCTCAGGATGTCTTTCTAAGTTGTAAATGATAAAATCTGAACCGTCGAAATTTCTTTTGTTTAAATAAATTTGAGCCTTGTTAATTACTAAATTTGTCTTTGTCTTTTTTTACTTTTCTTTTTCAAACATTGTTACCATTTTGGTTCCGCCTTTTCTTAAATTTAAGTCCCCTGGTAACAATTTTACCTGTCTTTTTTCGATTGGGGGGTGGGATGTCCTGTGGAGGAAGTCTAAAAAATCCTAAATGTCAGCATAGGTCGAATTATACCTCATTTTAGAGGTCTTTGTTAGAGGAACACATTGCAGCAATCCCGAACGAAAAAGGACCATTCGTTTGGAAATTACAGCCTCTTAAAGATTGTTTGATTTTATTGCTAATTCAATGGCAAATAACGTACTTGGCAAAACTAATTCATTGCTTATTCAGATTATTGACAGCCACAGACCCACTGAACTTTGTGGTTTGTCCGAATTTATATCTCGTACATGTTAAGCTATGCACCCTGACTGGATCATTAGTTGACAACATATTAAATTAGTTTTGGATATTCATTATTAGTAAACTTTACATTAGATTACAATGTTACTTAATCAGACAGAACGAATAACCATTCTGATGATGAGGGGTTATGGGGAAAGAACTCGTATGAGGAGGTAAGCAGCTTGTACAAATAAACTTACCCCAATAGACTACTTATTCAAAAATCAACAGTGTTGAAGCCCGTACAACGCTTTAGAGAAAGCGGTTCTGTAACAGATCGGCCAAGATCCGGACGGCCTAAATCAGCAACCAATGAATAAATGGCCCTTGAAACACTTTAGTGTTTCGTGGGAAAGATCCGCACACCTCTAATAGAAAATCAGCACAGTATGTATTTGTTAGTACAGGTTCCATCCATAAAATACTTCACGAAAAAAAATTTCATCCGTTTAAGATACAACTTCACCCAGAACTGAATGAATATGACCCAGACCGGAGGCTACAATACTGTGAAATTATAATGCACAAATCTATTCTCGATGAAAACTTTGCAAAACTTGTCCTGTTTTCTGATGAGGCAAGTTTCTGTCTGAATGGTACTGTGAATCTACATAATTCACGTTACTGGTCTCATGAAAACCCACGGTGAATGGCAGAATCACACTCACAACACCCACAAAAAGTAAATGTTTGGGCAGGATTGCTTGGTACTCGTGTTGTGGGTCCGTATTTCATAGAAGGGAACTTAAATGCCACCACCTACGTTGAATTACTGGAAACTAGGGTGTTACCACATTTAAAGGAATTATTGGGCCCTCAGTTTGAGGATATCTGGTTCCAGCAAGACAGGGCCCCTCCTCACTTTGGTTTGCGTGTCAGAGAACTTTGCACGTTAGATGACATCTTTGAGGACAAATGGATTAGTAGAAGGGGTACAACTGAGTGGCCCCCAAGATCCCCTGACATTTCACCCTTAGATTTCTTTGGGGGCGTTCTAAAGGGTAACGTTTATAAAACTAAACCGGCCAACATTGAACATCTAAAGGAACGATTAGTAGAAGAGGCACACAATATTACGGCAGAAATTATTGATCATGTCTGGATTGGGTACTACCAGCTCATGGAACATTGCCAAGATACACAAGGACACCACTTCTGTAATACCTTCCAAGGTTTAAAAAAAAAAAAATAAAATATTGTCTTGCAAAGTGAGTAATTTAAACATAAACAACTGACATACTGTCTGTTAAATTTTATTTAAAATGATAATTGTCCCTAATGGCATCTTTGCACTCCTAACGTTTTAAAACAATTTAATCAACCATTATTGATATTTACCATCCCTCCAAACTCCAGCAGATCTGTGAAATTCTCATAGCTAAAACACGGTTGGGTATTAACTTCTGCCTCCTAATCTCCGCAACGTAAAGTTAACAAACTTAAATAGGCTGCCATTTACAAATGACGGGTCCAGTCGGGATTGCGGCAATATGTTCCTCTAACAAAGACCTTTAAAATGAGGTATAATTTGACCTATGATTACATTTAAGATTTTTTAGAGTTCCTCCACAGGACGTCCTCCAAAGCGAAAAAAGACAGTTAAAATGAGCAAAAAGTCAGTAACTACAGTAACTACTTGTAGAGTTTCATTGTTCTGCGTTTCTTAATAAGATTAATATTAAGGGGTTTCCAGACTTTTTGACCACCTGGTATGATAAAAATAAATACGTAATAATTTTACTAAATAATACATAGTAATAATTTTGCGTGTATAAATTTGAATATTAGCACATTTATTTTGTAACTCTATGATCAAAACATATTTTTTTACAGTTTTTCAGTTAGTACAAGTTTTTATAACATTCTCTATCCGTCACTACCCTAGTAACTAATTGATCCATTGAAATAACGAGAAATGGTTCATTTTTAAACGAAAATTTATTACTACTCAACTCAACTGTTGTTATATAAAATCATTTGTGTATATATACTAAAAAAATATTTTTCTTTATCTTCGACCAAACATGTTTCTATTGTACTTTATAGTGTCCCGTATTTTATAACACCTCTCTCTTCTCGTTCACAACACAAATAAAAAGTTGATACATTTTAACCCGAATCAACAACAGAGGCTTTATTTTTCTAAGAATGTGACATGTGTTAAAACTTATATTTTGACATTTTTCAATTTGGCCTATGCCAAAAACCATTCCACTAGTTTTTTTCTAAAGGAACTATATTGTAATAATTGTAATACTAATAATCATCAATTTAAATCCTGTAAAATAATAAATGATTTCTACGATGTTAAAATAAGGTTATTCTTCAAAATTTTATAGATAGCTTCATAACGATAAATTATTGTTTTATTGTAAAAATATTCTTTAAAAATATTATATTTCATAGTTTTTCAAAAAGTAATACACTAGTTATAAAAACCTGCGACTTATAGATAGTTAATTTACTAATATAAATTTACCTTATTCTCTACAACAATATATATATAGTTGCATAATGAAAAACCCCAACATATGTGTAATCCCTGACGGTTTCAATTAAATCTCAATAATTAACTTAAGTGTGTAACATATGAAATTGTCGTAAATGTATTTTGTTTGATTATAAGGTAAATTTAACCATTTCTTTTTAATTTTTTTTCTAAAAATATGAGTAAAAAACGTTTAGTATATATGTATATATATATATGTATATATATATATATATATATATATATATACTTGTAAATCTAATCTTTTCCTCGTATGAAAAGATAATTCGAATAATAAAGTATAAAATTGCCAATTGCCACAAAAATGTATACTTTTTTTATCTATAAATTAAAGTTATGATGTTCTCATAACAGTTGTTTACAAATACACAATTATTTTATTATTTATTATTGTCAATGTAATGTTTTTACAGAAGAAAGATAAATAGTTTAGTAATGGAAGGGATATTTCATTTTTTAGTTTAATTATATATGGCTACATTATAAACAAACAACTAGTTTAAAAAGGGAACTTTATGAAGTAGAATAATATATTAATAATATGTGAAGATCCTGCTAAAAATAGCTTCAGCACAAAATTTTAATATAATTTGCAATATCTAATATCTTGTCCGAACTTTTGTGATAAATATAACTGAAGTATCAAAAAAAAAAAAAAAAAAAAAAAATGATCGCATAAATTTTACAAATAAAATAAATATACAATTTCGAACAGTTTTCTAATAACAAATTAGAAATGTAATTGTATATTTTGGTTATAGGTGTTTAAAATTTATTACTATTTAAAAAATAAAAAAAAAAAATTTAAATAGTCCTATATTACACAGTTATAAATATACATGAAAAGAGTTTAGTTATGTGTATTTAAAACTGAATATTATATAAAATTGAACTTACCCCATCACCATTTTTAATGCATGCCATAGCAACGTCTAGGCTGCAAAGAACAATGCAACAAATCAGCAGGAGAAAAGCTACTTTGGCCCACATGATGTATTATTGTGCGATAATACAGCTGGTATGATGTGAGACAGTCGAGCAATCGTATTATATAGTTTTCACCAGTGATTACAACACATCTACGAGGAAGTTATACAATTTTAAGAGGTTAATAAATATTAAACAGTCCACTTATTTACAGATAATTTCAACATATCGTCACCATTATTTATCCCCAAGGTACTGGATGAGGATTTTTTTTTATTACATGATACACTTTTTACATACAGAATTGGAGCAAAACTACAAATTGTATTGTATACTTTACAAAAATCAGAATAACAGTTATATAAGAAGCCACTAGGTCTCTTTATTTTTTAATTGAAGTTCCTAATAGGCACTTTTAAATTGTTGGAAATATTTTTCCTACTAGTTATATATCGGTTATTGCTGAATAGTGTCTCTATACACAATTACACCCAGAAAGCCAACCATCCAAATTATAATATCTAATATCTTGGTTTTGAATGTAGGTTATAATATAATATCCAGTTATAGCGAAGAGCATGTTTAGACCTTTAACATATTAACGAATTTTGTTTTAAAGAGGTTATTGTACTATAATGACATCCAATATAAGACATTTATCTGGAGATATTCACATTGATATTAGCCATAAAACTGTCGTACTTTTCAATAACATTTACCCAGACAATAGTCTTGATCGAATTTCTACTTTGTGTCAAATAAACCCACATTAAAACAAGGAATGTTAGTAATAAATAATATAATTGTCACTAGACGTATTGTTATCCATTGAGAATTGGACTTTTCATTTTCACATGGAGTTTAAATCATTCTTAATACGACTATACAATTAGTGGGAAAATCCTACTCACATGTCGTCTTCCATCATTTCATAACTTCACAATTGCAGTTTAAAACTTAATACAGGATCCCATTTTTGATAAATTAGGAAGACAGATTTGTATAAACTAATTGTCATAGTGACATTATCAATAATAATACCGAAGTCTAAACTTCAAGTCTAAAGAACCACATCTCCCAATGTAGTTCAGCATAAAGACCAACATTGTCATCTTATAAGTGACAACTTATCAATCGTTGTTTGTTTATTGTACACCTTGTCAACCCCAACATCAGTTCATTGATTATATGCATGACATCTACAATCTGTGTATGTATAATAAAGTTGTTAACGTTATTTTGACACTTCTTACAGCTCTGCAGAGATATATCAATTCATAATCATACATTCATAGTTACAAAATAATTGTTCTAAGAAGTATTCGCTTCGTGGCCTAATGATTATTCTATTGCCTTACTATTCAGCCGATCTTTATGTGGTTATTTTTGAAAAAAATTCTAGTTGATAGCGTTACTTAAATAAATATGTTACTTAACTGATTACATTGCGTTTATTTTTTTTGGTACAGTTTATCTTGTAAACCACTTTTTTATAGTATATCCCTAAATTCATATATTTGTTGAACTAATCGTTTGAGCATTAAACATATTAGAGGGGAAAAAACACAAAATGATTATTTTCATTTTATAAGAAAGGTCAAAGCGTATATTAATCAGAATTTACCAAATAAAATTAAATTAGTAAAATGGCTGACAACATTATTTACAGGAACGTTGTAAATAAGGAAATTGATATATAACTTCAAATGAGTGTTTATTCAATTCAATTCAATTTTTAAACTATTTATTAAATAATTTTAAGTTTTTGTAATTATAAAGTTCATACTCAGATTGAAAATTTACATATAAGGCCAGATAGTTTCAACGTGTAGATGGTAGAAATTACAAAAAGGTCAAATATTGAACTATTACGGGTTACATAAAATTTTAACGTACTATTCCAAATACCACAGCCGATATCTTTTTTAAAAAATAGTTTAAGTAAGGAAATAGTGATTAAAATCCTTTAATAACTTATTAAAAGCTATTAAATGTGAATATTAATTAAAAATAATTAAAAAAATTAAATATCGATAATTAAATGGCAATTATTTAAAAAATTAAATATCCATAATTAAATAAAAATTATTATATATGTTTGTATATATAATAAAAAAGAAAACAAACCACAACCTTTCATATCCTTTTTATATATTAATTAATCTAACAGACATTGTAGTATGTTAGTTAAAATGATTTCGTCAGAATAGAAATTGAAATATTCTTTTCTTCATAAATATGTGTAGGACACTTCATTATTAAATTTTGTCTACAACTAATGTAAAATGGACTAGATTAAAAGACTGTACTGGATTGATTTCACTTCTAGAACCCTAATGGAACTTACTGTTAAACTAATATGGTTTATAATTAATATTGTGAATAACTATTAGGGTCCATAATGAATATATTGTATAACTAAAATGGTGCAACACAAATGTAGTGTATAACTAATGTGATGCTTTTATAGCGATGAAATACTATAATTTAAAAATAAATCTATTATTCTATTTTGAATATTGATGGTTATAATCATTGGGCAATTAACATTATTAAATACATAGAATTAAGATACGATGTGTTGAAAGTGTGGTATAACTCTAGTGTTATCAAAGTATAGATATCGAACATAAGACACAATAAAATGGCAAACTTTAGTTCTGACCGAACTTTATACATGGGTTTATTTTTCGGGTTACAGGTATTAGTTTTAGTTCCTAATATTTGAATAGGTTACGTTTACCCTTGAATGATTTTCTTCATCTAGGACATTCACTTTATAATTATAGTTTATTTATACTCTCCATACACAGTGTATTACTTGTATGCATACAACCCATGTCAATCGTACCAAAATATATGTCTAAATTAAAAGTCAGTTAATAATTCCCGTAACTCCAAAACTAAAATGTATACCTAACTAACACGAAGTATATTTTATGAATTTATATTTTTATAAGAATAATTTATCATATAAAAGGTAAAAAGTAATGGTTAACTTTGGAAACTAATGTTCTTAAATGCGTGCCAGAATATTTAAAAGAAATTAATAATATGACCAAAAAATTGTAAACAGTATTTCAGAATCCTAAGTAACATAAAAATAATGATATACGTAATAAAAAAGGGTGCACAATATGTTGCATACATATTTGGCTCATCTATCAAGGTATAAAACTTGTATATAAAAAAATATATATTTTCTTTATATTTACCTGATTTCATACTAGAAAGTTATTCTATTGCATGTATTATAAACAATATATTCTGGGAACTACAACGTAAATGTTCTGTGCACTAGCTGATTTTACAAATAACAATAAACATATCATTGTTTACACTGATGACCGACGGTACTTGATAGAATTACATTTTAACAAATAAAACACAATTTTACAAAAGAAAAATTGTGTTTTATTTGATAAACATATCAGTTTTTTTTAAACAGTTCATTTTAACATTAAAACATTTATATATGAGAGGTTAGTTCCAAAGTCTAAAATAAGAGTAAACTTAGAGGTTTATGCATTTTTCCAGTTCTAACAATTTCTATAATGGATTTCAGTGATGAATATAACGAGTCTGATATTCCACATAATATTTTAAAACAATGTCTAGAAATAACAGGGATTTTGATGCCAAGAAAATGAAACGACAGGTATGAAATTGAATACTTTGAATTTTGTTAATAACTTTCCTAAAACAAACGTCAGAGTACTGGTTACACGCCAAATAATCGAAGATACATCAGAGCAAGTTAAGCCATTATTAAACGAAGCTCTTGATGAGAACTGGTTGTAAGGTAAAACAGTTTAATATTTGCGATATTCGGAACATGTCGTAGAGATGATCTACTGCTTCTTAATGTAAACACTACTGAGGACAATGAGAATTTTTTGGTAGTGTTTATATGGGAAGCCATACAATATCTGCAATTCCTAGAGAAATTGCTAAATATCTAAACCCTTAAAATCCAAAAGAGTGTATTGGACATTGTTTTAGAAAAACAACAGCATATATGTTGGTTGGAGGAGGGGGAGATTTTCCGACGCTAAATAGGCAGGAGGATTGCGATCATCATCAACAGCAGAAGGTTATATAGAAGACTCTTTGAACCACAAGGTGGAACTTTCTCGAAAATAATACCGTTACAAGTGATAAATTACACATAGATAACATCGAAAAAACCATTGAGCCCACCCATGTTTCTATGGGCCCATCAAATATAGAATCAAGGGGAGATATGAAACACATTTCTCTATTATTCAAAATGCACTACTCAGCAAAGAATTAAATATCAAAAAAATGTACTGTAGATATTAATTTCAAATAGTATGGTAAATAATTGTTTATTATAGTTATGTATATAGTTTATTATTTTTATTTATTTAAAAAAAAAATTGTTCTGATTTAAATATTTTACTTTTTCAATGTAGTATAATGAAAAACATCGTACGTAACTAGCACGGTTGGTTTTTCCATGCTTGCATGAAAATCCCTCTCTCGACTACTATCATGCTCCCCAGGAGCACCCCTATTTACCAGGCTTATAAAGTAATATACTATTACACACATGGAAAGATTAATCTCAGTTAATATGTTTAACAATTCCGATACATTTTCGAAAGTACATTAGTTTTTCCTTGACTTAGGTTTAAGTTGCATTGACTAAAATACTCAGGTAATAATCAGTTACCAACTTTATTAGTTTACAGACTTATTATGGTGTTTACATAGATTTTCATTTAGCTTAGATTATCTGCAATATCCTGTGACCCAACCAGGTTCCTTGTGGCAATATCCACTGCAGCAGTTCCCCTGATGTCCATCAGGTTGGCACTGTAAAGAAACAAGATATTCAAAGTTAATATCAAATACATTGTTACAAATAACACAATAACATGTACTAGAAATATTTTACCAACATCGCTATACTGTTGGTAAAATATTGTTTATACCAATATTTTACATAATATTGTTATGTAAAGAAATGAAGTACGTACATTAAAGAACCCTATATAAGCTTTCTTATAGAGTCGGATACAGACAAAAACATATTAATCAAGACCTCCCAGTAAATATAAAAAAGAGAAATCTAACTCAAGACTACGTGAAAAATGGGTAAATACAACTTAGAGTACTCGGGAGTGTACAACAGTACACTATTATGAGCAGTTGAGGGTTCATTACCTAGGCAAGTTTTCACACAATGTTTGACGGCGAGTTAGGTCTTGTGAAGCAATAAAGTTACACAATTTTCATCTAACTCAAATGTTTTATTATTATTTTTTTTACAGTTTATTACTGTCTTATCCTTCTAAGTCTAACGAAGATAAATAAATGATGTTTATAAAAAATAGTACACATTACACATAAAAAAATCTAATACATATGTTTTGTCTTTTAGACATCTATGTTTGTTTATATAAACGTAATAAAATTGTATTTTGAATTTGCACTCATTAAAAATAACTGTTTTTCCAGTGAGTTTTCCATAACGTCATCTACTTTTCAGTTTAACGAGTAAAAATAAGGATTCAATTAATTGTGTTTCTTTTTACAATAATATACCTTTCGTCTTAAGCAGCATCAAAAAAAAGTTCACAAAACTAGACAAATATATTATGTCATAGAAGTAGTATTACTTCTTGCTATGAATGATAGGTTATTTTTATTACATTGTTTCATTATGGCAGGGTCAAAGCATATTTTAATGTTTTTATTTTGGAGTCTATTCAAAAAGAAATAAAAGGAGAATTTTCTCTCAAGAAGAAAATAATAGTGTCTGTCACTTGAGATGAGATTTCATCCTAACAACTAAAATAACTTATAATTTTGTTAAACTGTTGTGTTAGTTTCTATTTTACTTTAATTTTAACATGTGTGCATTCTTTAAAACAATGTATGGAAATTCTGAGTTTTATTATTTTTTATTAAACGATAGTTTTACACAGTTATTCATATTTTGTACATATGTACAACATACTAATCAGAAATTTATTATTTTTTTAAAGCGGATGGTTGTCAGTAATGGGAACATACAAAATAAAAATAATTTTGTTTAATGTAAACTAATAATATATAAAATATGTGTTATAACATAATAGTATGTATCCAATGTATGTATTACGTATAGTTAGTTATAAATTGTTTCTTTTTTACAAATCAATATCATAACAAAAGATTATGATTATACTTATTTAGTTACGTTCGTAAACGCATTAGTGCATTATTAAGATTGATTATGAAAGCTTAAAGTATATTATAAATAAATAAAATTACTATCACCATAAAGTTATTACTCTCAACAATTATAAAGTAACCAATTGACAAATACAAACATTTTGACAAAATAATAATCACGCCATATACAATAAAAATACAACTTTCCACATAAAACTAAACTCATTAAACACATTTATTAGTGCACTATTAAGTTTACTTATTATTGTTATCAAATCTTTACTTTTTTATCTGGTGTTTAACACTGTAAAAAGTCTCTTTTTTGAAATGGCAATGTATAATGTTAATTATTAGAATATATTAAGTAATACAAATTAATGAGCATTAGATTCGAAATAAGAAAGATTTTGTACACCATTAGGGTAGGAGTAGTGATGTTTATTTAAAATTCTGTTTGAGAACGCATAGATTTTACAAAAACAATCTCTAAGGGCCAAGCTAAAATATTCAAAACCGTATGAACAAGGGCTAAAATATTTAAATAATCTAAAATAATTCGTGATACAGTAGAGAGACTTTATAAAAACCGTAGCTCATACAATATTTTACGTTTTATGGAACTTTGAAAACGAAGGTAAAAATTAAAATGCAGTGAAAAGAATAAAATTAAAACTCCTTATTTATTGAAATTGTATAATTATTATTCCATTTAAAAAACCCTTTATTGGGAAAGCAATGCTTTTCATTTAAAGAATTTTTCATTGAAATGTTTATATTTTTAAGTTTCAAAGTTTACAAATTACCAAAAAAGAAGTTTTTAAACCTTCCTATCGTGTTTAATACGAGAAATTTCAATAACAAATACTTTTATAGTAAAGGAAATTGGTTCCGTACGACAAATTTTAGGTTAGGTATCACTATCATTTTTGTTGAGATCTCTACTAAGTAATTTCTTACTATTTTTGGATCTAAAGCGATTCTAACTCTAAAATAAGAACCTTATTAAACGCATTTCATAAAGAAAAAAATGTTTAAAATATTAATACACTTTTTTTATTTAGAATATCATATTCTATAATTTGTATACATAATAATTTTTTTATTTAATTCTGATATTTATAAAACATTTTATATGACCAATTTATGATGTTTATACAATGTTTTATAAATGTAATTCGTAATCAGGTCTTAATATTAATTATTGTCTTTAATATTGCTCGATTGAAAGTACTGTATTTAGCCATTATGTTTTAGCTTGCTCTCAAAATTCTTAATAACTAAAGTATAAAGTAATTAGAGTAAAATTATTGATCAAACACTACTTGTAAACCTCAGAACACGAGAATGGAGTAAATAGAAAGTATTTACGAATGTAAAAGTGTTGTTTAAGAATGTAAATAAGTAGGAGACCTAAAGTAAGATAGCAAAACAATTCTGATTAAAGGACAGACTTCAAGAGAATATTAAATATAATATATAAAATCACGCACATCAAATTTTGAGCAACAATTTTAACAATTAATACACTAATATAAATATGTAAACGTAATATTCCAACTCCCAAACCGGATACTTTATGTTCAAGTTTTAAAATAACAGTTTAAAAATTATTGAAAATTCTAGATATAGTTATTGAACGGAATATAAATTTATAAAAATGTTTAAACATTATGATACATTCACATTATTATAATTTTTCTTACCCAATTGCGATTTTTAATACAAGCCATAGTAATAATAAAAATAATAATTTAGGAATTTATAATAAGTAGGAAACCTAAAGTAAAATAGCTAAACAATTCTGATTAAATGACAGACATCAAGAGAATGTTAAATATATTATATAAAATCATGCACATCAAGATTAGAGCAACAAGTTTAACAATTAATAAACTATTATAAATATGTAATTGTAATATTTCAACTACCAAACCGCATACTATAATGTCCTGGAACAGTTTAAAAATTATTGAAAATTCTAGATATAGTTATTGAATTGAATATAAATTTATAAAGTGATTAAAATTAATAAACAATGTAAATTATTATAATTTTTCTTACCCCATTGCGATTTTTAATACAAGCCATAGCAACGTCTAGGTTACAAATAATGTAACAGCAGATTACCAAAAGAAATGCTACCTTGGTCCACATGTTGTTTCGATATTGTTTACTTCTACCTTGTGTTCTGAAGATGAATGACAAGTCTAAGATTATATACCCAGGCACGATTATTGATAAAGTTATATCTACAGGAAAATGGTTTGTCTTAATGTTTCTTAAATGAGATATTAATTATGACTTTCGTAGATTACTAAAGAGTTAAGGGATATATGCGAGAGTATTCAAACCGGAAAGAACAGTCGAACGAAATTGTGCCTTTGAATAACATTTACATCTAAATAACATGTTACGTGAAAAGTGTTTTTTTAAACCACCTACAGTAGTTTTTATACGTTAATATCTTGTTATAAAAAATATTATTTGTTTTAAATTTGAATAACAATTTATAAGGCATAAAATTATTCAACAAAATATAAAATTACTTGAATAATTCTTACCTAAAAATTTCTTATTTTAAATAATAAAGGATAATTAATAATATATAATCATGTATCTTTATGATTGTGAATACTATAGTTCATCTATCAGAAGTTCGATTGCTTATTACCTAGTGGCAATTTCTCCATATTTCCCTGTGACATACGTGATTATATTTTATAGGCCTATGGAGACAGTTTAAGTAGTCGACATCTCTTCCGAGAGAGATATCCTAAAAATCGCTAAAAACAGTTCTCGTTTTAGTGTATTCTTTAAAGTCTATACAACTAAATTTATATCCACACCGGTTCGAACATATGCAGTATAATGTTTTTTGCCACTTTTACAATCTTTTTAATATCCGGAAGTTGGATATTTGGGAACATATAAGTGAATAATGTTAATTTAATTAGTATTTGTTTTTCATATCATAAAACGTTCTGTATTATGTAGGTTACGGGAAGAAAGACACTTATTTTTTCCTCTTCAAAAAAGCGTATTCTAATACAACGAAACATAAACATTTATGTGGGGTTTTTTTATCGTAAAAAGTAAAATGAATTACATGTTTTTTATAGTCTATTTAAATAAAAATTCATCAGATTATATAGTATTATTTTAAAATTAACTATATTTTGCCAGAATATGTAAACAATATTTGAAAACCTACATTGTACCGTATTTTCTCTCTTTAATGGACTAAGGTAAAGAACAAATGAATTACTACATTGAACGAATATGTCCAGAAACATTTACAAATTTGTTTCTTCAACTGAAGCAATATGAATAGGATGAAAAGAAACCTTAATCTATGGGTTCTTACCTTGGGTCAATAGTATTTATTTTAGTCTCCGAAGTACTAGAAGGATGTGATAGTTGTATTCGTATTACAACTTTATGTGTACATCACTTAATAAATTGAAATCATATATACTTTATCCAAACTTATAGTATTACTTATTTATACACGAAAAACATTGAAAATGTCGGAATAATTTAAACCATAATTTAAAATCGTTTATTATTTCTTTTCAACTATAAAAAAAAAACAACATAGAAGCGCCTAATCTGACGTTTTTTGATGTAAAGTAAAACATATGTTTACAATATAATATTATATATATATATATATATTTATATTCCAATTCCGTTTTTCTACCTAATTATAAGTTTATTTTATGTTTCTAAAATATTTCTTCTCGTATAGAAAAAATAGAAAACTTGTATAGTGAAAAATGTATAACTCAGTTCATTCAGAAGTATTTATAAGAAAATTGTATTTATGTTAATGGTTTTTTAGCATAGTGTGCACTAACGTAAGAACGTAATGTTTGATTGATACAATAATAAGTAACAATAAAATCCTCTATTATGCACTTTTGTTGACTTTATGACACATTCAGGAAATAAAAGATCTACTCAAAATAAAATAATAAATCTGCCCACACGTAAAACTAGGTTAACCAATTTCCATCCTCCTTATCTTAATAATTTCAAACATTATGCATAATGTTGTTTGAATTGCAGGTTTTTTGGTACAATGAGATAGATGACCTAAGAAAGATTAATAAGTTCTATAATAATACTATAAGATAACTAAGTAACATAATTATTAGTTTTCAGTCATTATAACTATTAGTTTTGTCATATTGTAATGGTTACTTTTTTGTTTAAATTATATACATACATATTTATTCGGTTAAGATATAAATTAAAACCATTTATTATCTTAATTTTAATCTACATATAAAACTATTTGATATGTTGATAAAACATATTTGCTTGAATACAAATTGAGGATAAAATGTTGCATTTATTTTTAAATAATTATAATTGTTTATAAAACATTTCCCAGAAGAATAACAATTACATTTGAATAATAAATTCCCAGTTATTATCTATTTTAATAATGGATAAATATTTAGGCTTATATAAAACTTATTAATGGATAGTTTAGTTAATTTGTCAATGGAAATCCCTCACTTAAGCTGAATGGATTATCTTCTGTGTTATCCACATCATGAATTGCTTGACCGATTCGGTCTACTTGATTTGTTAACTTCTCGGTTGGTTGAAATGGACTTATTATTTTAAATTATTCTCGATGTTTTTCCACTTAAGATGATTATGCTTATTTAGTAAAAGTATGGATTGTTATAAATTGTTTTACATATCTTAAGAGTTTGAATACTTTAAAATACGTAAAGTATTTATATGACTTTTTTATCTGATATTTTATAATTTGCTGAGAAAAATTATTAATATTTTTTTATTATACCACGCCTAAAATACCTGTCAGCTAAATTGATTGAATTTATTTATAACATCTGTAATCATATACTACTTAAGGAACTGGGAGTCCCACTTGTATATTCTAATTATTCATAAATTTATCCATCCAATAAATATTGATTTAAAATCAATTAAAATAAATATTAGGTTAGTAAAGGTCGATATAGGTTGAATGTAACAACCATGCCACAGTAGTGCAAAACCAATGAGGTTAATGTAGTATCCGAGACATAATTATGAATAAATAAAGTTACATAATTTTAAGTATTACAATGTTGGACCTTAACATGATTAGTTTTTATGTACTTTTACACGTTGATTTACTTTAATAAGTAGAGTTCAAATTTGGCAAACGAATATTTGTAGTAAGTGTTACAACTATATAAATTACACGTTCCAATTAAATTAAAATAGTGCTACTTCAAACAATATACATGGTTAAACGTTCAAATTGTCTACAAATTATGATTACAATATCAACAAATATTACCTTTATAATTTGTTGGTATAATTAAATCAAAATGTATCATATTGTTAAATATACGTTCAAAATATTGCTTAATAGCTCTCATACTAATTACCATAAAAATGAACTAATGATATCATTATAAGATGATTCAGAAAGTCGTTTATTTATAATTTAAAGCGTCATATTTAATAACTACGAAATATTTTTTACACCAAAAGCAATCAATATGAAATTGGTTGTATGATAGTTTTTTAATTATATATTTTAATAATTTATTTGTTCCAATAATTATGGAAAGCTCGTCTCTTTTGTCACTGAAATTAGGTCTTAAGTCGCTAAGAAAAATTAGCCGAAGAAGTAAAAACTCGATTTGTACTATAGTCCATATATAGATTTTGATTTTCTTCCAAATCGAAGTATTTATGAAGGTTCTAAGTCTTACAAATGAAAAAACTGAAACTGTATAGTAAAATTTTAGACAGTTTTCTATGACAAATTGTTTGATATTGGGTTTGAATAATAGCAAACTCCAAAATAATAATATATTTTTTTAGTAATATTATATTAAGTGATGAAAATAATAGAGTTCAAATATAAGGTATACACACAAAAGATTTTACCAAATATATATAAATAGCTTATATAATCTATTATTATTATATAATTATTATTTATTTATATATAATATAAATAGCTTAAAATGAACCATTATAAAGAATTTCCAATGAAAGCAACAAGCAACATTGAAATAATTTAATTATTAAAACCTTACAAAAAAAAGAGTAATTTTCAATAATCTTATATACAAAAATATCATTTGCCGTTCAAGGTTAATACACAAAGGTATAATAAACAAAACCATTGTGCATGCAATTTTGATACAATTTAATATTACCTAATAATCGACTGAAGAAAAAGAGTTTACTGTTTATTTTTATAGTTCAAAAGTTATTAAATTTTAACAAGTTCCACGTCTACAAAATAAATATCTACAACCAGCTCGACATTTGTTTTTACATTCTTCATTATGTCGATCCTGTTCATAGACGTTTGAAATATTTTGAAAAAAGGTCTAGTAGTCATTTTGAGCAATTTGTTTAAACTTTTTATTTTATGAAAAGACAAACAAAAGTAAAAATGAAATCAATTCTGGTCTATTATTAAAATGAGTAACTGTCGAAAGATTTGTATCAGTTGTACTGCTATGAAATGTCAGTATGTGAAATAATCACTATAAACTATCCAATGTCTGCTTTATTTGTAACACATACAACGTCATCCAACTTGTTAAGTACTTCAAAGGATTCGAGAGATGGAGAACTTGTTCCGTTACGATATGATACGTCAGCCCACCCTAACATGACAAATTATCTTAGTAAAAAACATGGCTTATACATAAATCTTTTATAAAAGTGATGTTTCCAAGGCAGAATCTAATTTATTGTAACTTCAATATTTATACTCTTTGTACTTGATTCACGAAAGTGAATATTTGTTGTATATTTAGAACAATTTACAATAATAAGTGAATATTTACATAATAAATTGTTAAAATGATGGAGCATCACTTTCAAAAATCCTTAATGATTTTATCAGGAGACATCAGAAATATTTTAATTCATTCAAGAAATCCGTTATGGCTTCCACTAACACACTGAATGAAATATTGAAATATATAAATTCCTTCACTTTAAATAAGGCTGTAATTTTATCCGCAATATTTTAGAGATGACAAACAAGTTATGCTTCCCAAAATCCGTTAAGTAATTGTACTTTTGGTACACACCACTTTTGTTCAGTTTGTATATAAATCTGTTGAATTGTATTTTTTTCTGTCCATGTTCGTATATAGTCATAGTTAAAAACTCAGGCTTATCAATAGTCCTGAGTGTATTTTTTAATTCAATAGTTTTAAATTTAGTGTCCAACATAGTTTAAGGCTTCCTTGAACTTTTGATGTTTTTCATCTTCTAGGTTCATTACTTTAAAACGAAAATAAATTCACACTCCAGGTACGTTATTTATTCGTTTTATGTGCACAATGAAAGTAAATAAGAGAACAATTTAGAAAAATAATATATTTAGTTCAGTATAAAGAACTTTAAATTAAATAATTAATTATTTTATAAATATTAATCTTAGTGGTGTTCTTAATTTTTGACAGAGTTGGTGTTATTGTCAATATATTTATGTTATTATTATAAGATAGTCCCATTTCGTCATTTTCGCATGACAATGAAAACTATACACGCGCGCGCACGCGTTAACACACACACACACACACACACACACACACACACACACACACACACACACACACACATTTCAATATGTAATTGTATAATTTACAAACAAATGAACACAAAACCAACCTCAACTCCAAAGAAAAAACTTTCACAACAACAACAAAAGCTATAAATCAACGGCTATACGATGTTTATGTCACAAAATGTATCTCTACATAGGATTACTTATTTATTTATATATTTATGTTGGGTGAAATTACATCATTATTGTAATATTTTCAATATATCCCATATTTTTTCTAGACCAGATTTTTCGGCTTTCACCTTAGTTTTAATTTCCCTTGACTAATAAAATCAGTTAGTAAAGAATCGCTGATTTTATAAGTTAACAAATTTAGCATGGTGTATTCACAGATTTTGTGTTATGATTTGTATATCTATAATATACCAAATAGCCACTGCAGTAGTTGCCCAACATTCCACAGACTGGGCTTTGTAAAGTAACAATTATTAGTCTTAGAGATATATACGAAATGTATAAACAATATGATTAAGGATAACACTATTACAAGTAATAAAATTATTTTCACAACAATTTTTGACCATGTGCTCGGTCTTGGAAAGTTCCAGAATCCAATACTTTTAAACTTGGTTGTTGAAATTATTTTGTTAGTAATCTGTTTTGAAACTATATTTGAATAACAGATATTAAGAAAATGCGGAAATAAAAACAAACAAAAAATACGAATTTAAAAATAAATACATAATTTTCTTTTTTAAGATTTCAGTGTTTACAAAAAGGAACCAAAAGTGATTTTTTAATTTTATTAAAATAAAATAAAAGTAATGATAGTTTTATGTCATGAGGTATTACTTTAGAATTTTATAAAAATAAAAATTCAAGTATAATTAACATAGTATATTTTTACAATAGTACACAATATTTGTCTAAATCAATGTTGAAAAGGATTCACAAAACAGAACCTTTCAAATATATCTTTACAATATTAGTAAGGTTTTTACTGGTCTTGGGACTTGATTGCAATTTTATTTTGAAATAATGAATTGTTTCAATTATATGAAAAAAATCTAAATGTTCGATTTTCTGGTTCCAAGAGAGAAAAAGAAATAAGTTTTTCTCTCGGAAAAATTAAAAAATGTTAATAATATTGTAGTGATTTCGTATTAAATTTACATTTTCCATAACAACTAAACTAACATAAATTTTATAAAACTTGGGATAAATAACATAAATTCTATTTATTGGGAGTATACTATTCCTCAATATAAATTAAAGTTGTGAACCTTTAGGATTCCTTTCTATTTTCTGGATAGATACCTTGGTTTGTGCTATGAAATAAGTTTTTATTAACGAAATATTATCTAGTTATTATGATTACTTTGAGGTTAACAACTGATAATTTTTTACAATGTTCTATAGCATGTGGTGAGATTGACATACATTTATATTTTTTTGTGTGTTCCAGTGTAACAACGGAACATTACTCAGTCATTCTAGTTCCGACATTATTATGTGTTTGTTCAATATAATTATTTTCAGAAGTATACTGGTAGATAAAATATCTGAATTCACCAGTTACTATCAGATATCGAATGAGATTTTATGGTCATTTTGCTTTCATAGGAAAAATCCAATTGTACGTTTATTGCTACGATTCTAGGGAATTTATTGCTACAAACATTTTAAAATTACAGAATATTATTAAAAAAATGAGGTGTTTCAAAACTCTTGGGTTTCTGAAATATATTTCTGGTTTTGTTTCTCTGGAATATATTACAACGAAAACGTATCTATCTTAAAAAAACATTACTTTATTTAGTCTCTTATATACTAATACCATTAGTATGATAAATTGGAACAACAATTTTATTTTTATTTTCTGATTTCTAATTAAATAATTCGCATTTAATTTTGTATTTATTCATTAATTAAATGACTAATTGTAAAACTACCAAATTTCCTTATCTCAAATGTAAAAGGAAACGAAATAGAGAATGTTTATACACTCCTATAGAATTAAAAACAATATTTAATAATTCATAAAGGTTTAATCGTTTCCATGTAGGTATGGTGTAATCATGGTTGACTTAACTATAAAAGATGATTGTCAAAATTTATAACTGATCATACCAACAGTAGTCTCACTGAATAACACAGCGCCATCATGTGGACCAAAGTAGCTTTTCTCCTGCTTATTTGTTGCTACATTCTTTGCAACCTAGACGTTGCTATGGCTTGCTTAAGTAATGGAAAAGGAGTGAGTTCATTGTTTAATTAATTTTATTTTCTAGATATTTATAACGTACCCTTGTTATCATCTTACTAACTCTAATTTATAAACGTTTTGCTATTTCAGATTCAATTTTGTGCTAACTAATTTTAAATTTATAAAGTATTACATTTAAGGTTATTTTCATAAGCAATTAGAGTAGTACACATTTTTAGATTCAGACCCTACAATTTAAATTGCAACCGATTCTAATGAACCGAATATGTTATGTGTCCAATTATGATAAAATGTTCACAATACTTGTGATTAGGATTATCTTATAAAAAAGCTCGATATTCAGTAATTTTATTTCGCGCGATATGAAAGTTATTCTATTTAAAATTATTTTTGTGGCGATAAGTATGTAACAATATAAATAAAATTATTAAACATATTATGTTAAGACAATCAACATAAATTGATAAATAATGGATTGATATTGAAGGTAAATTGTATGACGAAAGTAAACATTTATCTTTTTTAAAATTATCATGTAATGTGAAAAAAATTATTAAATATTGTCCATATATTATATACTATATAATTACAAAATCAATAGATCAATAGAACAATAGTTCTTTATAAATTGATTTTTATATTTTCATCATGATTTAAAAAAAACTAAAACTAAAGTTTTACAGGAAATTATTATATTAATATAATTTATTTATTATAAACAAAATAAATAAGAACACAAGCATTTTAGTATCTTAACGAAAAACAAAGATTTGTTTAACTTGTGTGCCCCTACATTAATATTTTTAATGAAATTTATTACTTCAAAAACACATAGTGGGGAGTTTGTTAATTTATGTCTACAAAACTATTCTTTCCTTGTTTACGTTTTCTGTTTGTTTGTTTGTTTTTAATCCATTTCATATAATTTATTTAAACTACAGGGTTCTTTTTTATATGATTTATTATTACGGTGAACAGATAAAATTAAATTCTACAAACAAGAGTAAATAGAAAAATCGTTTGTTTTGCGCAAGCATTTCGTGCCGCCATTAGGAAAATTCAACTCGTCAATGATATAATAATTCATGTTTCTTTCCTAAAAACGAACTATTACGAATTAAACATATTTTTATATCCATTCATTAAAAACAGTGGTGTTTTTGTAGATATTACAGGAGCTATTTAATATCTTAAAATTAACGTTGATCGTTAAAACATAGACGCATATTTTTATTATGTTTTATTTTATTAGTTTATTATATCAGTTACTTTACTGCGAAGCTGTCGAACAATACTTGTTTTGATGTCCTTCTTGTATTTTCATCAAATGACGCGTTTCAGCTCTCTATCAGTCATTATCAAATGTACACGTAAATTTTATTATACTACACAAACACTTAAGTATCACTAATTATTCACTTGTATGGCTATAAAATATACGGGCGACATGCGTTTTCGGTAATCGCTCTCGACAACTCCTGAATAACTTGTGTTTGTGTACTGTACTTTTAGTGAACATTTGATAATAACTGAGAGATAGTCGAAACACGTCATTTGAAGAAAATACAAAAAGGACATCAAAACAAGAATTGTTCGACATCATTACCATAAGGGAATTGATATAATAAACTAATTACTAACATTCCAGTAAGGCTTCAAGCGTAAAATGGATTATTTTTTGTTTACTAAAAATATTACAAAAAATATGTTAAAGGGATTCTAGGACATAGTTACACAAAAAACCTACTGTTGGTAAATACGACTTGTTTACCTATTTTAAAATTAAGTGTCTAGCTCGTTAAAATACTCAAGAAGGGAGAAGAGCGAAATGTACGAAAAATTACAATCTTGCAACAGAACTCAAAATTGCGCACCCTTTGTGCTTCCCAAATCAGTATTGTGAGAACTTTCACGGTTCAAGAAATCGTCTTTTCCATAATTATGTGCACACTTTCCTTTATATATATCTCAAAGTTTTGTTCTCTCTTTTCAGTGCCAACCCGATGGATCCCAAGGTAACTGCTGCAGCGGATTTTGTTACAAGCAATATGGTTGGGCGGCAGGATATTGCAAGAATAGATAATGTAATACCAAAAATTCTATGATTACACCATAAATCACTTGATACCAATAAACATGGTGAACGATTATTAGCATTTTTATTCACAACCCATCCTATTTTCTTAGCCAAGACAGGGTCAAATTAATAAAAGTGTAACGTGTTTGTACAAGTAGAAATCTATTCTCCATTGACGAAAATAATACTGTGATTAGTCCAACCAAAATTGTTGAAATTTAACTAAAACATTAGAAGACGGAAATATGTCAACCTGGTTTCCCATAAGTGTCTAATTCATGAAAGTAACTAAGTAGATAGAAGTGCATATAAGTAGGTTTTGTTTATATTTTCTTGTTAGTATAATAATGTATTGGTTAACACTTACTTTTTCAAATTTCTCCTATAAATACGGCAGAATAAATTTTCAGAAATACACAATATTTATATTTACAGAGTGATTGGCATTAAGTGTGAAAATATTTTCGAGTAAGAGTACATGCCATATTTAGTAGAAACTCAATCTTAAATCATTTTTGTCTCAATTTTTCTAGGAACTATGTATACAATGACTTATAGAAAAAAGTTCAATATTCTCAACTTTAGTGCAGCTAATTGATATTTATGACATTATTTTTTGAAAAGATATAAAATTTTGAGTAGAATACATCCATTTTTATTTTGTAAACTAATATTGTTAGTGTATATTTATTTATTTTGACACACACAAAATGTCTGTTTTCTGAAGAAAAAAAAACTAAAACATTCGAAACACAATTACCGGAGTGTTGTTATGCATAACGATTGTCAAATTGTATCAAAACCTTGCTTTAGTAATGACCTTTCATTTCATGTAAGAAGCTCCAATTTATTCTTTTAAATTGTAAGATTTAACCAGTTTGAAATCAATAGTTTGTAAAATACTTTTAACACTTAATTTTACAAAATAGGAAGACAGTTGAGGCAATTTAAAATATTTAAGGACATGTTTGATAACTTTTTATTATTTACTGACAAAGATCAAGAACTTTTTTTTTTAATATTCATATTCGTAGTGTTGGTAATATCATAAACATTTTTACTTTATCTTATCAGTTGTTATATAATTCAGTTTACATTCAAGGGTGTAATATTGGTTCAAGTTTTATTCCATATCTCTTAAAAAAAATAAACATTTAATTACAAAATTCTATATATGGTGTACAGAAATTTTAGCATTCCATAATTTTACTGACCGAATCAGTTAAGCAAAATCTACTATGGAGTTCACAACCCAAAACTGTATATAGTTGCACTGAGTTGTAATGTAAACGCGCTTGCTGCTCAGAGGGAATATAAAGAAAGACTAATTGATCGACTTATCCCTAGTCCGCGAGTGTTTTTGATATTACAATAACGTCTAGTACACGGTATACAGTCACCAATTATGTAGGTCTTGCTATGCATGAAGTCGGTATGGAGGAATAAGTTCCATTTATTGTTCGGAATGACTCAGGAATCAGTAGTAGACAAGTTACTAGCGAGCCCAGTGTGTCGCAGTGGAAGCTTTTCGAAATGTTACATGAAAACTGATTTCATCCGTATCACAGCACTGTACAATCATTGGAAGCAACTGATTTTGTAGCCGAAGTTCAATTTTGCCGCTGGTTGCTCAACAGATATATTGAACAATACAACTTTCTGAAGATGGTTCCGGTGAGTTTTTTATTCACTGTAACTTAAGAAAGGGAACTCAGAAACAAAATAGAAGATGAGCAGCAAAAATAAGAGGTTAAATTATTATTCAAAATGACAGAGATACAGAAGTGAGCAAAAGTCATTGTAAGAAGGGAGGCAAGCAATTTGAAAAGGAAATCATTTTCAAATTTCAATTACTGTTTTCTATTGATTTTTTTTTCACTGTACCAATAACGTTTATTACAAACCACTAAAATAAAACTTTACTACATAAACAAAATGCTGTATTTCTCTTTCAACGTAAGTCCTCCATAAACTTTTTTTTTTTATTTAGCCCAATTTTCAATACAATTTAAAAGATAAAACTAAAGTGTATTTTATCATTTGAAAGGTTATTTACAAGAGAAATTGTTTATCGATACAAATTTATTTCCTAACAATAATCTGAGAATAGTTGATTTATTTCTAAAATGGTTGTATATTACTCAAAATGATATGCTGTTTCATAAAATAATACCAAAAATTAAAATTGGTAGTAGGTAAGTTGAGAAAATTTACCGTTTATTCGATAAGTTACTATACTTTTGAAGAGTAAAAAAATCATAGTTCTAAGAAAAATAGAGACAATAATTTTGCAAGAATTATTTTCTACTTGGTAAAGTGTGCAATTTCACGCAAAAGTACCAGAGTAACTCTGTATTACTTCTGAACTCACTCAAATTACTCTATTTATTCAAGCTTTATACAGGTTAATCATTTTACTGTAGGTAATATTGGTGTTTCATAAACTATTACAATATGAAAATCTTTGATAGAGGAAATGTTACTTTTTCATAGAATGTAAAAGCTTGTGCTGTATACTTTAAAAATAACTACCACTTTCTAGTATGACAAATAACCTACAAATATTTCTAGACCGCAAAACTTAATATAGCTGATGGTGAGTTTCTCAACAATAACTTACCAGATGAATGGGTGAACGCAAACGCGTCCTTTGCTTGGCCACTATGATTCCCGAATTCCAAATTTATTAATTTCTCCAGCCATTCAATTCCTGCATTATTCTTTATAATGAAAGTAGATTTGAGCGGTGTTTTATCTATTTCACTAATTAATATAAAAAATGTAGATTCTGTTGCAGATTGGTATTTACGCTTCCTAGAATAAGGCCAACTAAATTTTATCTTTATCCAACAATGGGAAGTATGGAAAATTGCTTACCAAACATTCAGCAAAATGCATATTTGAACGTTTCGAGGCTTTTTAATAATAAAAAATTATATAAAAAAATTAAAATCTTAAAATTTAAAGTAAAATTTGAAAACACTCTAGAAAATATTTCAAATATTTTTTAATGCTAGCTGCCATATTATAAAATCGTTTATCAAAAATGAACCAACGTCCAACCATCTTCGAATGTTGAGCACCTATAAATAAAAAACGAGACTTTTATAAAAAAGTCTCAAAAATATAAAAATCTTGAAATTTTTAGTAAAATAATTGTAAAACTTTTTCGAAAAGATTAATGTGAAATTTTAATGTTAACTGTCATATTAAGAAATGGGGGTATTTTTTTACAGTTTTTGAAACGGGATTTTATGTTCATGAATAAATAACGAAGGATTGTCATTTAAAGTTTTTTATAAGATCATTAGCCTATGAGATACCACGATAAAACGATCATCCACTACCCAATCATTACATACACACAAAAATAAATATCAGAAAATTATCATTTGTGTTTACATGGTGGGATATGAATTGAAATCTACATTATGTGCACTATCATTGTAATTTATATAGAAAGTTGGAAATAAATAATTGATCTCTATTTGGAATATTTTTAATATAACATTTTCCGTCATTGATGTATATTAAATTTTGCCAACATTTAGAAAATATGACAAAACTCTAGTCATCAAATGATAAACCTAAATACGAATAATGCAACCTGAGAGTATTGGACACTAAAATTAAAAATTATTCAAAAAAATATCCCAGACAAGCCTCAGCTAAAGTTAGTCATCATAATCTAGGATTATCATTTCATAACTAGTGTAAGTCATATCCTCGAAAGTTTAGTCTCAATATTTAGTAGACAATGTCAAAAATGTCTGAATAAACTGTAACAACAGTATGAGACATACATCATGATTATATAAGAGCCTCTAGAATTATTTATTTATTTATAATTTGTAGTAGTTCTAAATGATAAAAACACCCTATTAGTTAAGCACCATATTAGGTTTGATAGGTGTTTACAGATGGTTCCTTATGATGTTATAAAGGTTATATAAAGACTAATCTATTTCACCTCTGAATCAGAAATAAATTTATAAATTGGCCTGCACATATTTGAACTATGTAAAGGATTATTTTTGTTATTCCTAGCTTTATCATTTTTAGAGATAAAGTATTAATTGTATGATATTAAATCGTACTTATATGTCAATACAGTTTTAATTGATATAATACGACATATGATTATGTAAATAGGATATAAAAGCATGTAATTTTAATTATTTTTTATTTAATAAACACTCACTAATTTAAAATTTATAGTTTGTTTATAAGCCAAAAAGATTTTAAATAGTTATCTAAAAGAAATGTTGCCGTAGAAACATTCCTAAAAAATGTGCGGAAAAACATGTTCATAATGTGATAGTTAATTACATTTGGTTGTACTATCTTGTCATATTTCAACAAATTCTAAATCTCCTCATTTCACTATCCTTTAACGCACAAAAGCTTTTATATTTTAAAAAATCAATAAATTTCATAATTGTGATTTTCGTTTATTTTTTCGACGTTTTCTGAAAAAAGCTATTTTATGTTTGGAGTAAATTGGTCCTCGAAAGGATAATTCCATGAAATATACTACATAGGTTGTTTCACCAAATAATATATTCCAATTATTAAAAAATAATAATATTTTGTATCTTCTGTATGTTTTAAAGTAACTTTATTGTTTGTAACAAATACATCAATACGATATGCATTTCAATTATTACTACCTTGGGTTTTGTATGAATGAACACACCAATAGCAAAATTTAAAACTAGAACGGTAATGTAACGTATTTGTAAAAAATATATGAAAATCAGGTCAGCAGATTCAATTAATGAAATAAGGGAACTATTTCAACATAATAATGTTAAATAAATTATCATACATCGTATTGTATGACTAGATCACGGATGATATAGAATGGCGAAAAACGTTTAATTTTTTATTTTTACATTTTGGAATTTAAATAAAGCCAAAACTAGAGCTTTCTCCGAGTAATAAATGAATATTTCAATCAATAAAAATGTCAACTACACAAAAAGTCCAAATCTTAAATAGCAAAACTGGTGTGGTAGTAGCAATCAACTCAGGATTTATTGTTCTACATAATGGTGACAAAGTAACTATACTATTTATAATAATTATTTTTTTTTTTTAATAAAGTCTATTAGGAGAACAATTTTTACATAACTATCTACTATTTAAATGAAAAGCATAAAACAATGGATTCGGAATTGTTTACAATTAACTATATTTTTCCTGAAAAGATATTTTATCCTACAAATAGTTAAAATGTTTAAAACGTATTACAATTGCTGATTAACAAATAATGTAAAAGCCTTTTAAAATGTCTATTTTTATTTTTCCTACATTAATCTTTTATTTATTTTTTTATCATAAGTTCGTTCACCTGATCACTCCGGCGAGTATTTAAATCGTAGTAATCTTTGAAAGTCACAATTAATATCCCATTTTAGAACCATTAAGTCAAACTGATTTCCTTTAGATTTGACGGTATCAATAACCACTCATGGATATATAATCTTACTGTTTTGATTTAGCTAAAGAACAAACTGTAGAAGCAAATTATTTTATAACAGTGAACTTTAATTAGGTGCTATTGTACACATTGAATTATAACATAAAGATACACATACTATAACTAAAATATTATCTGCATTGGCTAAAGATACCAACTTTTGGGTATTAAATTTAAAGGATACATTTTAAGTGGGTGGTAAGTACTACGATGACGAGGGCGGATTTCAGGCTTTTTGTGCATTTGGACTCAGCTTGCGCGAACTATTACTTAGTTTGTCAAACTCAGGAGTTCACTTTTGTAGCTAGATTTGTAAAGTAGATGTCGTGTTGGTGAATTAAATTAAAAAATTATATTACAAAAATTTTAGTTACACTTTACATATTTCTGTAAGTTCAGATAAGTGGTAATATAAAAGTCTATTTACTTGAGAACCACTTTCAAAATAATATTTATAGTTTTACCATTATATCGAAAAAAAAATATAGAGATTGCACTGGCCTATGGTTCCTTTTCCCTTGTCATAACACTCCAGGAAAGAGATCAGGACAATATTTCTCCTCTCTATTTACCCAGTTTATAAAGTAGGTAAAATATAAGTTTGGTAGTAGTCCAAATTTGTAATTCCATTCTTTGACTGATCTTCGCGTTTCATAACCTCAGAAAACCAAAAAAAGTGATTTCTTCATTACGTCCGTCCGTCGTTGTAGTCGTCTGTACGTAGGCACGATAACGGCCACACATGAAATTTGGTATAACGTGAACTATTGAAAAATTAAAATAATAGAACAGAAAATGTCAAAGTTGCGGCAATTTAGTTGTTTTCCCTTCATATCTCGTGTGTTATCAAATTACGAAGATATTTGTAGATTTCAGTTCTCCATGTAAACGTATGAACCCCTCTTCTCTACGATGACAAATAGCGACGTATTGTAAAAAAATATATAACTTTAACTAACCTCCATAGAAAATGTAATTTATTTAGTAACGAAGGCCGAAACAGATACACGAGCTTAGCGATTGGAGGCTCCTTTACATATTTAACGCTCCGAATTCCGATAGATTGAGTCACTAACATGAGCAAAAACTGTGTAACATGGTTTTAAACAAACATCATATCAGGTAAAATCCTCTTAATGTACCAAACAATATAACACTTCCTACAATACCAAAGAAATCAACTTTATACAAATACATTAGAGTATCAGCTTGTATGACACTGTATTATCGGGCGGGTTAAGTACAAAGATAGCAACAACTGACTTGTATTTTGTCATGAGTATGTGAGGGAGTTTTTACAGTATTTCTTTTATCCACGATTTCTATCCATGACGCTATACACAATCTTAAAACTTAAAACAATTTCCACTTAGTAATGTTTTGATTGATCACGAAACTGTTGCCTCAATAGTATTGTTATCACATGTCATAATGTGGAACAACAATGACGAAGAATATCTGCTATATTTAAACACGCAACGCTAATTTCTAAACGTGATGTACGTCAAGTGATACAAAACAAGGAGACCACGTTTTTGTTCTTGTTGAATTACGATAGGATAACATAACCAAATATGTAATTAATTATGTCAGTAAAGGAAAAGTTTTCCTGGAAACTTTGTGATTAAAGGGATGATAACATTTCTATATGTAAATAAACAATTATTTCAATTAAAACTCATTTTCCCAGGAAACTTGAATATTATTTAATCAATGCAACTTCAAGTGCTCTAATTTTTTTAATTCTACAAATTAATAACTTAGATCAAATTTATAAATGTTTTACATTGAACGAATATGTAGAGAACATTTTACATGTATGTTTCTACAAGGCCGAATTGATTTTTCGTTCTTTAAACGGCAATAACCATAATCAATATAAATTAATATAAGTCGTAGTTACGTGAGCTTGATGTTTTTTAACAGTGTGCCTTCCAACTCAAAGGTATTTATCATACCTAACCTTCAACTATAAACTTGAAAATATGTTGCTTAGAAAAGCATATTACATCTCTGAGGATTTTATAAATTAATGTTGAGGGTTTTTTGCTTATTATTAAAACAATATAAAAAATTTACGAGCTATAAATAGGTTAGATTTTAGTTTAACGTTGCATTATTAAAAATGACAGGTTTTTCGTTTTGATTAAACTCAAATATAATGTGATAAAAAAACCACTTAAATGTAAATAATTAATCAAAAATAAATTAAGGAAGAACAGATGGTGTAATTTACTATAAATATAACAACGGGTAACTAGTTTCATTGATTTATAGTAATAAAACAATATTAATTATTGTTTATTATTTAGAATTATTCCAAGTAAGCAATTTAAAATTAAAGGATAATCGAAATAGTAGGGAAAAACTAAGTATTGGTAATTTACAATACAACACATCTGCTTTCCTAAAGTAGCAATAATTTTATAAATTAATATTTACATTAAAGTTTAATTTTCACTGGAACACGTAGCTGATCTCTCTAACTTTGTAGTTTTAATGAATCACGCAAATGTTGGTACATTATTCCAAGTAGGTCTATCTACTTTACATATAACATACAGAGTATTTCACATTTCATTAAATTAAATAAAAATGCAAATATAAATACCTTAGCCAAACTAAGAGTTTTACAAGATAGGATTAAACAAACGCACTACACCGAAAAATTAACATACTTTTAATCATATCATCTTTTTATTTAAAAAAAAAACTTAAACTCAATACATAACAATAATTTATTTTAAAAACTATAATGCTATTTGATTAATATTTATATTACAATTTGTGTTATTTTGTATATTTAATCCTTTGCTAAGTAGTTCATTTTGGTTAACATAGAGTGTTTCATATGGAGGCCTAGAGATATTTCTCCCATTGATTCTGTATTTGGTGGGCCCATAGAAACATCAGTAAATGACGTTATGGAATCCTCACTGAAAAACAGTTATTTTCTATGAGTGCAAATCCAAAAATTCCATTTTCATTAGGTTTATATAAACAAAAAACATATATGTCAAAAAGACCAAACATGTGAACTTGAATTTTTTTTATATAATATATATTGTTTTATAAACATCATTTAATTATCGTCGTTAGACGTAGAAGGACAAGGTAGTAGCGAAATAAACTGCAAAATAATAATAATAAAATAAAAATATTTTTTAAATTAAAAAACTAAATCTAAAACAAAAAAAACAAAACAATTATATTAAGTTCAAAATTCTGTAACTTTATTGCTTCACAAGACATAACTCGCCGTCAAACATTGTGTGAGAACTTGTCTAAGTAAAGAACCCTCAAGGGCTAATAATAGTGAGTAGTGTTGTACAAAATCCCGAGTACTCTCAGCTGGATTTACACCTTTTTTCACGTAGTCTTGAGTTAGATCAATCTCTTTTATATTTTCTGAGAGGTCTTGATTAATATGTAATTTTCTGTCCCCGACCATAAAGAGAGATTATATAGGGTACTTATTTACCGCACTCTCTGTGTTGGTAACATATTTCTCGTAATGTTATTGTGTTATTCGTAACAATATAATTATTTAATATTAACTTTGAATATCTTTAAATGTTATTGTTGTTTCTTTACAGCGCCAACCAGATGGACATAAGGGGAACTGCTGCAGTGGATACTGCCACAATGAACCCGGTTGGATCACAGGGTATTGCAGATAATCTAAGATAAATGAAAATCTATGTAAACACCATAGTAAGTTTGTAAACTAATAAAGTTGGTGACTGATTATTATCTGAGCATTTTAGCCAAAGCAACTTAAATCTAAGTCAAAGTAAAACTAATTGTTACTCGAAAATTTATCGGAATTAATAAAAATAATAATTGAAAGACCCTAATCTTTCCTGGAGTGTAATATTATCTTAAGTTATAACCCCGGTAAATAGGGGTATTAATTAAAAAAAAGAAATTTTCAGGTAAGAATTATTCAAGTGATTTTAGTTTTTGTTGTAGAATAATATTTATATACATCTTATTCTAATTTAAAACTAAATTGATTTCTTAAAACAAGATATGAATGATTAAAACTAGTGTAGGTGGTGTGATAAAACAATATTCAAGTAATTCGTTATTTAGGTATAAATGATATTTATATGCAGAATTTCCTTCAACTGTTCTTTCCGGTGTGAACACTCTCCATAGGCCTATAAAATATATTCATATATGTCACAGGGAAATATGGAGTTATTGCCACTAGGGAATAAGCAATAGAACTTCTGATAGATGAACTATAGTATTCACAATCATAAAGATACATGATTATATATTATTAATTATCCTTTATTATTTAAAATAAGAAATTTTTAGGTGGGAATTATTTAAGTAATTTTATATCTTGTTGAAAAATTTTATCCCTTTGTTATTCAAATTTAAAAGTAATAATATTTTTTATAACAAGATATTAACGATTAAAAACTACTGTAGGTGGTTTAAAAAAACACTTTTCACGTAACATGTTATTTAGATGTAAATGTTATTCAAAGGCACAATTTCGTTCGACTGTTCTTTCCGGTGTGAATACTCTCGCATATATCCCTTAACTCTTTAGTAATCTACGAAAGTCATAATTAATATCTCATTTAAGAAACATTAAGACAAACCATTTTCCTGTAGATATAACTTTATCAATAATCGTGCCTGAGTATATAATCTTAGACTTGTCATTCAGCTTCAGAACACAAAGTAGAAGTAAACAACATCGAAACAACATGTGGACCAAGGTAGCATTTCTTTTGTTAATCTGCTGTTACATTATTTGTAACCTAGACGTTGCTATGGCTTGTATTAAAAATCGCAATGGGGTAAGAAAAATTATAATAATTTACATTGTTTAATAACGTTTAAACATTTTATAAATTTATAATCCATTCAATAACTCTATCTAGAATTATCTATAATTTCTAAATTATTTACATATTTCAAATAGTTTATTAATTGTTAAATTCTTGATTCATTAATCTTGATGTGCATGATTTTAAATATTATATTTAATATTCTCTTGATGTCTGTCCTTTAATCATAATTATTTAGCTATTTTACTTTAGTTCTCCTACTTATTTAAATTGGAAAACACTTTTACATTCGTGAATACTTTCCATTTTCTCGTGGCCCGTGTTCTGAGTTTTGAAAGTAATGTTATCTCACTTATCTTAGTCTAATTACTCTACAGTCGAGTTGCCAAGGTTTTTGAGACCAAGCTTAATCTTAATGGCTGAATACTGTACTTTCGATTGAGCAATATTTAATACACTAATTAATTTTAAGACCTGTTTACGAATATCATGTAAAAAATATTGTATAAATTATGGTAAATTGATCATATAAATTGTTTTTTAAATGTCATAATTAAATATTAAAAATATTTAGTATTTTTTTTCATAAAAAGCTATTAATAATTAATTTAGAGTTAGATTCGCTTTACATCCAAAAAAATAAGAAATTACTAAGAAGAGAGCTCAACAATAAAGAAAGTGATACCTCTCATAAAATTTGTGTTACGGAACCAATTCCCTTTACTATAAAAGTATTTGTAATTGAAATTGTTCAAATATAATCACAATAGAAAGGTTTCATAGCTTCCATTTTGTAATAAGTAAACTTGGCAACTTAATAATGTAAACGTTTCGATGAAAACTTCTTAAAATGAAAGCGTAATTAGCATTGCTTTCCCAATAAAGGATTTTATTTATTTTCTTTATGTAATCATATGCAAAAGTGCTACATCATTAAATATAGAGTTTTAATTTTATAGTTTTCACTGCATATTTAGATTTTAACTTTATGTTCAAAGTTCCATAAAACGTGAAATATTGTATGAGCGACAGTTCTATAAACGGTTGATAGAAATCTAGTGGCTCTCTACTGAATCACAAATTTTTTTTAATTATTTAATTATTTTATTTCATGTTCGTGCGGTTTTGGATATTTTAACTTGGTCCATAGAGATTGATTTTGTAAAATCTATGCGTTCTCAAACGGTATTTTAAATCAACATCAATACTCCTACACTAATGGTGTAAAATATCTTTCTTAATTTTAATTTAATGCTCATCAATTTATTTTAGTTAATATATTTTAATAACTAATTTTATACATTGATATTTTAAAAAAGGGACTTTTTACACTGTTACAAACCTGGTAAACAAGTAAAGTTTTATTAACATTAATTAGTATACTTAACAGTTCACTAATAAATATGTTTAATCAGTTTAGTTTTATGTTAAAAATTGTATTTTCTTGTATATCGCGTGATTAATATTTTACCCCAGTGTTTGTATTTGCCACTTGGTTACTTTTTAATTGTTTTGTGTATTAAATGTATGATAATCTTTATTTTATTTATGTATAATATAATTTAATCTTTCATGATCAATCTTAATAACGAATTAATGTGTTTTATACACGTAAATAAATAAGTATAATCATAATCTTTAGTTATGATATTAAGTTATAAAAAAGAAAACGTTTATAACTAACTATACGTAACACATACATTGGATACACCAAATATGTTATGACACATATTTTATATATCATTAGTGTACATTAAACAAAATTATTTTCATATTTTATGTTCCCATTACTGACAACCATCCACTTTAAAAACATTATTTTTTTCTGATTAGTATGTTTTACTTATATACAAAAAATTGGCCAAAATATTAATAAGTGTGTAAATTCGTCTTATAATAAAAAATAATAATAATAATAGCTCAGAGTTTCCATACATTTTCTTAAGAGAATGCTGTAAAGCACATTTCAAAATTAAAGCAATATCGAACTAACACAACATTTTAACAAAATTATAAATTCGTTTAATTGTTAGGATAAAATCTAATCTCATGTGACAGACACTATTTTCTTTCCTTTCTGAGAGAAAATTCGTACTTTTGTAAAGACTGAAAAATAAAATAAAAACAATATGAAGAAATTGTCCCTGCCATAATCAATATATATATATATATATATATATATAATATCTCGTTCATAGCACGGATGTAATACAACTTCTATGACATATATATGTGTCTACTTTTGTCAACTTTTTTGGATGTTGCTTATGGCGAAAGGTATTTTTTTTCAAAACCCCCAATTAATTGATTCTTTATTTTTTCCCAATAAACTAAAAAAGTAGATGACGTTAAGGAAACCTCACTGAAAAACAGTTATTTTCTATGAATGCAAATTGAAAAAATTTGCTTTTATTACATTTATATAAACAAACATAGATGTCAAAAAGACAAAACATTTTTATTTGAATTTTTCTGTGCAATGTGTATTGTATTTTATAAAAAAATATTTATTTATCTTTGTTCGACGTAGAAGGAAAAGATAGTAGTGCAATAAACTGAAAATAATCTTAAAAAATCTTTTAAAAAAAACAATTAGAGTAAGTTCAAAATTCTGTAACTTTATTGCTTCACGAGACATAACTCGATGTCAAACATTGTGTGAGAACTTGCCTATAAACCCTCAAGGGCTCACAATAGTGAGTAGTGTTGTACACCCCCGAATACTCTGAGCTGGATTTACACCTTTTTTCACGTAGTCTTGAGTTGGATACCTCTCTTTTATATTTTCTGAGGTCTTGATTAATGTTACTTTGTCTCCCCGACCATATAAGGTAAATTACCATATAGGATAATTTTTCACCGAACTATCTGTGTTATTGTGTTATTTGTAACAATGTATTAGATATTAACTTTTAATATCTTGTTTTTTTACAGTGCCAACCAGATGGACATCAGGGGAACTGCTGCAGTGGATATTGCCACAAGGAACCTGGTTGGGTCACAGGATATTGCAGATAATCTAAGTTAAATGAAAATCTATGTAAACACCATAATACGTTTGTAAACTAATAAAGTTGGTGACTGATTATTACCTGAGTATTTTAGCCAATGCAACTAAACCTAAGTCAAGGAGAAACTAATGCATACTAGAAAATTTATCGGCATTGTTGAACATATTAACTTAATGAGTCTAATCTTTCCATGTGTGTAATAGTATATTACTATATAAGCCTGGTAAATGGGGGTACTTCTTGGGAGCATGATAGTTCCCACGCAAGGCGTAGTCAAGTGAGGGATTTTCATGCAAGCATGGAAAAACCTACCGGGCGAGTTACGTACGATATTTTTCATTATACTACACCGAAAAATTAAAATATTTTACTCATAACAACTGTTTATTTAAAATACAACACAAAATTTAAACATAACAATAATATATTTTAAACAAATATTTAACATACTATTTGAAATTAATATCGTCAGTACAATTTTTTGTTATTTTGGATATATAATCCTTTGCTGAGTAGAGCATTTTGCTTAATGCAGATATATGTAGGACTAGACAAATCTCCCGTTGATTCTATATTTGATGGGCTCATCGAATCATTGGTGGGCACAATGGTTTCTTCGATGTTATCTATGTGTAATTTGTCACTTGTAACTTTAATATTTTTAAATAGTTTTCGTGAAACCTTGTATTTGAAACCTTGTGAAAAGAGTATTCTACATAACGTTCTGCTGTTGTTGATGATCGTCATCATCCATGTCTTTTTAAGGTCAATAAATCTCCCCCTTCTTCAAACACATAGATGCTGATGTTCTTCTAAAATAATGTCTATTAAAATTAAACTCTCACAAAATCTCTAAGGTATCGAAAATTACAATTATTTATTTTATTTTTTAAAGCTCTACTCGTAAACAAGCTGAGATTATATTATTATTATATTTTATCAGAAATATTGAATTAAATACTTTTAATCATTGTGAAATCAAATAACATGATTTTTTTATTTTATTTACTAAGTATAATAGATAACATAACATGATGAGATATTAGTCTTTGATTGTACATACATAGGTTAAATTTATGGTCTTATCTCGGGGAGGGGATTAAGCGTGCCGGCACTTTCCAAGGTCACTAAAATAATCATATGATATGAACCTTAATTATAATGTTCACCGTTTATAAAAATATTTAAAAATCAATTTGTTGATGAAGAAATTCAACTAAATGTCTTAGGTTATTTAAATGGTGAAAATGAAATGAGGACATGTGAAGTTCATCATTTGTATGGACGTTATGATTCACTAAATATTGTCTTATTGATTACTAAGTTTATATTATTTAATCTTTGCACTATGTCTTATTCAGTTTATTTGTCAACAAGATTATATCTGTGTATATAAACAGTACCATAAGCACCATGTATAATGTAAGCAAACTTTAAGTTGGTTGCCACTCGTTGGTTTATAACCAGGCGACATTTCTAATGTTCGAGGATTTACAGTTACTACCGTAAATAGCACATAAATCACCATATCTAATGTTACTTTAGACCCATTTCAATATACAGCTTTGTGACATATCCAGTGATGGAGGATCTAGAGCTATTGCCAAATACAGTAACTTAGTTTGTTTGATTATTGGGTGCTACTATTTGCCGTATGGGTAATCATTTTTTCATTCAAGGAACGTAAGGTATATGTCTGCATTTATGAGCAAGTTTCATAATACAAATTATTTGGTCTTATTATATGTAATTAGTATTTTATTTGTTGACATACTTTCTTTAAAAAAAATTTCATGTTGATTATAACCTCTAACAAGCATTCATTGTGTATATAACTGGGATGCTTTATTTCATTACAAAATAAAATGTTTTAATATTTTTAATAAAATATTTTTTTAAAAAATTTAATAACATTTTTTAATATTTTTATAAATAAATATATGTATGTACACACACACACACACACGCCCCCCACACACATATATATATATATATAATATATATATATATATATATATATATATATATATATATATATATATATATAAACATATATATAGTTCAAGTTTATGGAGGAACTGGTTGAATTGTTTAAGCTAGGCTTATGGTAAAATACAGTATTGGATTGGTCTTACCAATGGGTAGAATTATTGAATTAGGTTCCGAGTAATGTTGGTTAGAGATCTTATTTTCCCTTGTAATAGATCAGTTTTAATTATTTATAGATTCATTTCATCTGGTTCCAAAATAACTCGCTTTTCTGCTGAATATTTTCGGATTATTTATACGTCTGGATGCTTCCACGCTTCTTCTAACAATGGCTATCTTAAAAACCAAAATGCTTTTGGGTTAGGATCCGGACGACACTGCCTTGACGATTTCATTTTTCACTGCACTTTCACTGATTTAATTCATGACAGGTGATGTTTATAATGATAAATGGAAAATGGTGAATTTGGACTTAAACGTTATTTCTGTCTAATGATAACTTTTGAATACTTATATTCCTATCAGTTTTAAACTTCTTTTATATTTTTTTATTTAAAATATTTATTTAAATTGCATTTATATGTTGGTCAGTGAGATATAAGTATTTGAACTAGCCTTTACGATATTTTGATCGCTAACCAATCAGTGATGAGCGGACGGGCGTGGTTTCTGGAGTGACGTCACGTCTGATAATGGATTATATTGTAATTATGGTCGACATTGCCCTCTTTCAAACGATCAAAACTTCAAACGATATAATTCGTTTCACATGTTAATAGTGTAAATTCAAACTTTATTAATAAAAATTACTTTACTAACTGGGCACTAAACATTTATTTTAGCCACAAATGTTAAGTTTAATATGTGTCTAAAAGTTCCAAATACAATGTATTATTTTAAATTCACTAAGGTAAATTCATTTCAACTAATGTTAAAGGTTAAGTTTTATAATCCGCTCATGCACCACAACAAAATTTGAACTGAATAAAGGAAACTTGTGTAAGTTTAAAGTTGAAAAAAGAAATTGTGGATTAAAATGTAATTATAAATGCAATGCAATTTATTTCAGATTTTGTGGCTGTAAAATGGACGAAAAATTTGTGTACAGTTAAAATCAGGTTTTCATGGTGTACAATAAAATGAAAGTGTTGGTGAAAAATCGTAGGGAAATTGGATCATGTTTTTTGACTACAATGACAATATATATCATTTTAAAACTGTTTAATAGATTTGTTTTAAGAATTTTATAAAAATAAGCGTCGATAATAGTTTTTATTTTAAAGATATTTATTCCGGTTTACAAACTTCAAAAGTAAACGTTTGATTTCAATAAAAGTGTAATGGCTTAAAATAATAAATATTAAGAGGTGTTTTCATAGACTATATAAAAAAAATGTTATGTTTAATAACAAAATACGTTACAAATCAGTTTATGAAGGTAAGAACTGGGATAGTATTATTTTTTTAAAGTACACTACTCTCTTTGTTTCAATCACAGATTAAATAATTGTTTATTGTGTTTTATTTTATACTAATTTACGACAACATCTGCGAGAAAATTTGTAATATGCTTTCTTTGGTCAAAAACAAACTGTTTAAACAATGTTATATAACCATATTTTTTTCTAATTTTGTTTAAAACTTTTTTACTATCAACAAGGAGGTAAAATAAAATATGCATTTATTTATAGAACCATATAAATATTATGCAATAAATTATCAAGTTTTAATAATGTGAATAAATTATTATTAATATTACTTATTTTTAGGAAAAAATAATTAGATGAAAAGGGCGGAAAATGAATGAAATATAACAATTAATTTCGAAGGAAATACTCACAATTAAATACCAAACTTTAGTTCGCTTGATAATTTCCCTGTTCTGTTATGGGTTAATTAAATTACAGCTTAAGCAATGTACTTTGAACAAGGAAAATTTCGTTTTCAATTAAATAAATATTTTCTAAGAACTTATGTAAACTTCGAGGTCAAATAACATCAGCAGAGCCTATATAATATACTTGTGTAAAACCAGAAACCGGTACCACGTTACGTCGTTTTTAACCACAGTGTCCTTAAAATAATTACTTTCTTCCATCTTCATAGTATAAATGACGAGTACTTCGGCCTAAGTTCCATGAAATCCATCGCTCTCTGTTATTTTAGAAACCAATGTATTAATGAACAAATATACCGTGATGGTGTGAGTCTTCAATTATGTTAACATGGAAATGAAATTTGTGTAAGAGTGCAATTATATTTATGCATTATGTCGTGTTGTTAGAGTTCATTGTTTTGCTGTTTCTTTCAATCTGTAGCAAGTCATTGTTGTTACAATCTTATAGGTGACAGTTGTTTTATCAAAACTTGGGAAATTACCAATCCGAAATCACACTATTTTAATTACACTACCCGAATAAACACAGTAAAACGTCGAATTTATTTAGACACATTTTACACATCAGTTTATTATTCACTTATTATTTTTTCGTAGTTGTAGACGTCAATGTTGAAAAGTTAAAAAGATATATCTCGTTTGTATTATGTCTGTTGGTGTCTGTTTAAACAATAAAAGAGAGTATTAAATAACAATGCGATTAAGTATATCAATTTGAATGATTTAGTAAGTGTCATTTCAAATAATGTGATGTGCATTGACTTAATATGTCATTAGTAAGTAGAGATACAGCTGACGCCTATAAACAAGAAATATGTGGTATAATATATTTATATAATTATTATCATTAGGTGATAAATGCATACAATTATTTATTATTAAAATAATAACCAATTGCAAGATGATTATGTTCTAAAACTATTGTTATTACTAATTTAATATATAGAAAATACTTCTTTTTTTTTAGATTATAGATGTGTGAAAAGTTCAATATCAAATTTGAAACTAAATATTTCATGTTTTTGTTGTTTAGTTAAAATCTTTCGCCATTCAAATTGCCACAATTCATTCGTCATTTTGTTTTTCAACGCTCTTATTTTTCTGTTTTCACAACAATAATTAATATATTTGTTTCTTGTTAAAAAAAGATTTTTTGTATGTTTTTTCTTCACCTTCTTAAATTATAAGGTTGATAAATTGTGAATATTTACTTAACTTAAATTAAATTACATGTTATTTATTTGTAAGAAAGTGAGCAGGATTTAATTTTTGGTGTTATTTGTAACAAATTCTTTTATAGAGATGAAATGAGACAGATTGATATTTTCTTGTATATTGCTTATCAAAATATCTCAATGTATGGACACCAGAAGGTATTTAGGCTGCTTACTAACCTAATTTCTAAAAACGATACTTTTTAGAACATTAAAATATTTAACAATTAATATAATTTGAAATGGATGGAAAATAAAACATTTCAGCATATCTAATAAAGTGAAGTAAAAAAGATGCTTAAAATTGATTGTTAAAGTTTGTTTAGAACTCTAAAAAGTTCCACTCTCCCCTCTTTATACAACAAATGAACTGAATAATCTGACTTCATTTGCAACCACTTTATAGAATGAAGTTTTATTTCAGTTTAAGATTGTTTAATAACTTTCCACATTTTCATATTTTTAGCTATACAAGTTATCTATTTTTCTTTTTGAGAGTTGTTTGTTTCGGCTATTTTTTTATCTATTTCATTATATTTGGTGTAATTTTGTAGAGAAACCTTTTTGACAATAATATCAACATGGTTCACGTAGAAAATAGTGTGTAAAGAAAGTTTTGAAATCATGATACAAGATATTTAAATAATTTGGTCTTACATCTGTTTCTTTTCCTCAAGTGTACTACTGTATTCATGTAGTATTGTGTTTCTTGTAATTGAATATTTCTTCGTATGTAAGTATTATTGACATTCACAATATCTGCATGAACGTATCGTTTGTTTCATCTTATATCTTAAAATTATAACCACAGAAAGATGAGGTTACTTGTGTACGATATTGACATTTTTACAGCGTTTTGAATAAAGAGATTTTTTTTTTTTAAAAAAAGGTTATACAGTAGTTATGAATAAATTTAAAATACATTTTGCTACTAAATTTATTTGCTACTACATCTGGTGCTTTAATATATTACCAGTTCTGTAGACTCTTCAGATGGTGTAATTAAAGTACAAAGTGTATAACTATTATATTGTACTTTGGGATAATTATTAGAAATAGCTACAAGTTATAATCTTATGACAGAAAAATACATGTCCCTAGCATTGCTTTACAACATATACAAACATTGACCATTTTCAGTATATATAGTTGGCTTCATTATAATCGTAAAAGCATTATCGTTGTCTTTTTTCCCGTCAAATTTCAAGGGTTAACTTCAACAACTGACCTATGCTTCTATGGATACGATCTCTGTAGCCCTGTCATCGAAAAGTTGTTTGTGAAATCATCCCCTATGATTTCCTTTTGTTCCTCTGCTTCGTCACTTCCCCGGCACTTACCCCCGGCACTTCCATCAGCTTATTGTATTCCCATTCAAACCGGCTAATGTAACCAATAAGGTGATCAAAAAGTATTTCATTCGTCATTTATCACAAACTGATAGTTACTATGTACAATACACACTGCCCTGTTAGTGTTCTTGTTTTATACATTAAATACTCCAAATCACTGTCATCGGGAATATGTGCTATAATTGGTCTTTCGTCCTTACCAATAGGATGTTCTCTGTTAATCCACACCCAATCACGACAACCCGGTGTGGTTATATAAAACCATCAAACCGTTTCCGTAAAATTTACTCCACTGTTCCACTTTGGCTAAGTGAAAAAAAATATTATTTTTCCTAGTCTGCTTTTTAAGTAGTTTATTAGTGTGTATTTCACATCACACTACAAATACAAGTGTTCTTTTATTGCTATAATAGATGGCGTGTTAACAAATAAACCACTTCGTGCTCCATTAACTTACTGTGTATGATGTTATTAATAATTTAGTCATTCGTTTCCTTGTTTTTTCGTACACATCTATCCAGGTATCAAATAGATGCAGAGAAATTTGAAATCGACTAGTTTTATACAATTTAGAAAAAAATAAGAAGGACCCTTTATCTATCGTGAGACAGTTTGCTCAATCTTAGACATGTACGTATCGGCTACACTGGGTCAGCAAAAGAAAAATACTTATACTGAGTTTTATTCTTTAATCATTGTTTTCATAAATGGTTCTTATATTAAATAATAAAAGAAAACATCACTAATATCGTTATACACTAAAATCCAGTTTGATATTCATGTTTAAGCATTCAACTTAATTAATCACTGAGGAGGTGATGCAACGAATTTCCAACTCTACTGTAATCAGTGCTGGAAATCGTAAATGTATACATGCCTCACATAAAAACATTATTTTGTACTAATGTTATTTTAAACTTCATGATGTGCTATCACATTATCGAGGTCACCAATTATCTAGGTGTTATTAGTGACAGTGTCTTTCTTAGAAGAGATCTCAGTACCTTTTCCCTATTCGATACTAAATAGTTAACATATGTTGTCTATAAAGATTTATTATTTTATTGATATGGAAATTATTAAATTCCTTGTTTTCTCATACTAGCATGAGGGTATTTTTGTGTATAGATTCGGTCTTATATCGTGCTTTACGCTTTATCTCTGTATATTTGTTATCCTATTTGATTAGGTCATGAGTTTATTTAATACCAATATAATATTTAAGCTTTCAACCTCTTCACTTAGACACAAGGTTTACAATACAAACAAATAAATATAATTCCTTTTGTATACTATGTATAAGTATATAGATATACATATAATTCCGTTCCAATAAATACCCGATATATTACTATGATGTCTGTAGTTGTTAGGGAAAAAGTAAGTGGATAAACTTGTACATCTAGATAGGATCATAAGTATTAATAATTCATTCATGTGAATTAATCTTAACTAGTAAACAAAGAACTAAAATCCTTTTTAACACTGTGTGTCTAAGATTTAGATCTAAAATTCTCTTTATTTATCTAGTTTAATCTTCTATTCTTTTGAAGTTATTTACGTGCTGATTTTTAAGAAATTTCGTTACACAATTTATCTATTTAGTTTCATCTTGTCAGTTTGTTTCATAAAATGTGGTAGTACAAGAATAAACAAGAAAAACTCTTACTAATCGATTTACAATAAATCGTCAATTTTCATAATGTACTCGTCAAATATAGTAGTCAAATAAAAAGATATTAATAAAGTAGTTCATTATTTCTAAAAAAAATTATTATTTTTAAATAAACATTGCATTACCAATACAATAACGTTTTAATGGCTACAAAACAAGGCTTCCGTAGCTTCATCTTGTCAGAAATGAAGTTGGGCCAGTCGTTTGTAGTTTAGTATAAAGAAGGAACGTACAGGTAACAATTACACGCACTGATGGTAATAAAGTGTTTTTTGTGTATAAAAGTGTGTTTTCGTAAGGATTATTACATTAATTTTATATATATTTTTCCTAATATGAATGGCCACTTTAAAACATCAAAATTTATTTATAATTAAATACATTCGTTTTAATTCAGAACAGACCATGTCATATGTCAAATACTACGCAAAATTCGAAAATGATTTATAAATATCCTAAAACTATAATAGTAAATTTGGTAGAGATAAAAAAGTTTATGACCGACGTTGATTTTATCAATCAATGCCTATGTTAAATTTTAAATTAGGGTTACAAAAACACCTTAAAAGTCTGAAATAAACTGTTGGAAAAAAATAGGCCTAGTTGAGATATGCCCTAAGTTAGAAATTATGACTGTACTAGAAAAAATTTGCAAAATGCACACATTTTAATATATATAAGTGGCCCTTCATTTCAAACACGTGATTGATAATATATTTTGTAAGGATATTTTACCAACATTGATAACATACAATAACTATACTTTCCTTGAATGTTTCATTAAGGAACTTATTTACATGTAAATGGCACACCTGTATTCATCTAGATAAAACTATTTGATCAGTGAGAAATTAAAGATTTGTAGCTTTATACAAGACTTCAACGACTAAGTAGCTTAGATTTTTTCTGCAAATATAACTCACGTACTTCACCTCATCTCACAGTTAATATCATTACTGAGTTTTTCAATTATTAAGTGAGAGATCTTGACGCAGAATACGCTTTGAAATATCCAATTTTACACTTTAGTTAACATGAAGAGCTAATAGGATGTTAAATCCAATTACTGGAATTGACGTACAATTTACATTTTAAATTATACCGTAATAACAAGAATAGGTCTTGTATTGAAGTATAATCTTTATGAAGTCAGCTTTCATATTTTAATAAAGTGGGATTTAGTAAGTCCTCCAGGACTGCGTCACCATGTATCAAGTGATAAATTTGATAACAACCTTCATAATTAAGCTATACGCTGCGTTGCATTACAACAACAATTTTAATGGCTACTTTTGTCATTAAACTGAATTCTCAAACAAATTAATAATTAACTGATATGGTGAGAAACCAAACGTTGTTTAAATAGTAACTGAACTATAAGAAAGTTAAAAACTTTAATATTTGTTGCTTACAAAAGAGAAAATGCAATTGTTACTATGAATTTGTGGTTAAAAATGGTGGTTGTGTGGAATGCATTATAATGAAACATTTATAGTTTCAGAATCATTTGTTTCACTATCTTAGTATTATACAAATGAAGAAAAAAGGACGCTTTACATCACAAAGTTACCTTACACGTATTACTTACTTGTTTCAGGATCCACCCACAGTAAATCCTTGTCCTCAAAAACATTTTATTAATAAAGCAACATTTTTTGATTTTAAGGTTATGGAACCGGTCCGGGTCTTTTGGGACACGTGGTATATTTAATAAAATACATTTGTAGTTTTTTTGTTTAATATTTTATAAGTTCATTGTATCCCTATTGAACTTTACGAAATGAGGGAATTTCGTACACGTTGTCGACACTTAACTTTAAAACTGCTTTAGTTTGGGGAGAGAGAGAAAGTAGAAGAAGGAAGATTCAATCTTTATAATTTTTATGGAATGTTTTTATAATATCTATATTTTTTTGCCTGGGGGAGGGGGAATGAAAATATCGGAGAAAATTGTTTCTTACTCACTACCTCGAAATGTTTATCTTATTTATACTATAGTGTGAATATGATTAAATATATATTATTTACTATAAAAATAATATTACCAATATGTGATATTTCTATGGATTTGCACAGGATAAAATCTTCTGATAGCGTTTTGGATATATCTCGGCCATTAACAGACTCATGTTATTTTTATCCAGATAATATTATACATAATTACATTAGTTTCAATATAATATTATATTATAGATGTTGTTTAGTATTTAGTTACATTTCATATCAATTGAGCCTTGTTCGCAATTGCTTAAGCAATAAATTCAGAGTTGAAGTGTCTGGTTCCAACAAAGGACATTTACATTTATTTTGTCCTCTTACTTTCAATTCACGATACTGCTCCAGTAAGCATAAACTAAACACCTTTAAAAAATAATGACGACATTAGAATGGTCGTTAAATTTTTTGTACTTCTTTGAAATCGTATTTATCGTATTATTATTTGTTTTTAAGAATTTATGGATTTTAAGACAACACTAAATGTTAATTTGCATACCTAATTTAAAAATGCAAATACCCATGAATTAATAGCACAGCACATAATGGCTCCTTGTTATGATTTAGGGAAAGGTTGATAGGTTTATGGGTTAATATTTAAGTCTCTTTTTAAATGAAGGATAAAAATAAATTCATTCATGTCATACTTTATACTCTTAAGTAGTTTGAAATATGTGATTGTAAGAATCATGCCATAGAATTTCGATTAAATATATGAAACCTAAAATTGAAATGAACAAACGTTTAAAAGAAGAAAACCATTCAAAATACAACATTCAAAAAAAAGTTCTGAGTTCACCAAAAGTTTTTAGTTAGTAGTATTTATTAAGGCCAAAAGTTTGTAGTTTCAAACTTGGCACGTACATTATAATTCATACTAATATCTTATATAAAACATATCTTTTGGGTTTTCGTAAAGGAGTAGTAAGTAGGCCATTTGAGCGTCAAAACTTGATATCTGGATTCAGCCAGGCCACTTAAGACCCGATTTATGATTGGTCGAAATTTAATCACAAGACCCTGCCACGTTGACAAAGACGTTTGGTCCACTTGAGCCCCTAAGACGTCACTTTACTTTGGGCCACTTGAGCCCCCAATGACGTTACAATAACATTTGGGGCACTTGAGCTCTGAAACACATCATTTTACTTTGGGCAACATCAGCCCCGAATGACGTTACACACTTTTAAGGGAACTATCGACGACGACGACGATCTGTCTACCCAGACCCTCTATTTAGACTGATTAAAAATAAAGTAAGGTTACACATTGGTTATATTAACTACACTAGCGCTATAGCATTAGGGGTGTTGAAAAAATAGCTTAACCACCAGACACTATAGGGGTAAAAAATGCTCACACTTATACAAGATAGGGAGTTCACGACGCGCACCTGCCACACTTTGACTTACCCTTGATCGGTTCTCTTATGCTACTTGATTTAGACTGACTAAAATTGGTTATATAAACTACAGCAGAACTACAGATTTAATGGTAGTGAAAAACAAATGCTTGACAAAGCAGACCCATTTTATATGGGTAAAAATGCCCTGGTGGCACCTCAAAGATATTAAATAAAATACCGAATGTAGAACTTACAGTATTTCTACTGTATAGATAGTTACACACATGTACGAGGAGTCACTCACCCTCTATTAGAGAACCTACGAGCAGAATCTTTATGCTGATATGTTTTTGGTGTCCACGACTAAAAGGAAGATGCCAAACTCTGAAAAAGCTTAGGTTAGACAGTTAACTCACTCGCAGATATCTATCTCATCCTCTTCACTTTACCCTTCAAACACACCTGTATTCTTCTCTCCACCCTCCATGTTTAGTCATCGTCCATACTTTTTGGGTCTTTCCTGACCATTTCCATAAATTGACAAACACGGAATATTTGGTCCTACTACACAGAAGACATACTAGGGAGGGGAAGGACCTCAATCAGTTCTACCGTGAAACGCCTCAGTGCCGAATGAACTTCCGCTAGCCATTCCTTTGGCACCAAATGACGTGCTTGGTATTCCACGAATACAATAACCAGTAAGTAGGTAGATACTAAAAGAAATAGTTATTAAAAAAACCACTACATATTAACATACAGTGACCTTGTAAAGGCCCCTCTTTCTACAGACGTCAATGCATAACATGCATGACAGCGGATCATGGGGTTCCCTGTTCGCATGCTGCCAACGTGTAAAACGTCTCTGGATATGCGCCAGCCTACGAAGTTGGTTTACCAGACCTTCTATTTCCAGATTCTCCTGAGGTGTTCGGGTAAACCATTTGAAAACAACAATACAGGACCTTAACATGCAGACGAAATAAACAGTGATACACCATGACTTTGTAGTTCTTACAGAACATTAACAATAAAAGAGCGGGTGATCAGCAGAACACCGACTATCCACCGTATTGAAACTAGTATGTATGCTACATCAGTAGTTGGATCTGGTTAGTCTAGGGGATTGGATAAGGCGCTTTAACAAAGAAAACTAATTTATGAGAATAACATAATTTAAATAAGGGGTTCCTAAAACCGGTTCCGGTCGAAGATGAAACATAGAGGTTCCGCTACTCTGTGTGACTACTGGTTCAGATGGTCGCTGAAATAGGAGAGATATGTACACTATTTGCAGGTAAAAACAAATAATCGTTTTAACCTTAGACCAACACAAAACATACCATGTCTGAATAGAGACCCTGTGTGAGTGGGTCTTATTCAATATCCTGCAGCATATTGAAGGATTAGTCGTATTTTGTTACTCAAGCTACTCTCCCTCGACTGTAGTAGAGACTTGGATTGGGTTATAAGTGGGTGTAGGGGCATAGGTGTTGGTGTATAATTTAAACAGGGGTCAATTCCGTGTATGTAGGAGATAAAGGGGATATATTTCATATTGTTTGCGGTACATAGGGGTCGAGTCCCCTGACTCTCCCTATGTACCCGATTCCACCGTGGTGAATTAATATCTTTATTCTCTCTGAAAGAAGAACTAACCAAAACACAGAAACTGAGTAACATCGTAGATGGAATATAAACAGATACGAGTATACCTTCAAATGGTGCGTCTTGATGAAATTACACCAAACAACCACCATAAGCACAACGTATAAGAAATTCATAATCAGCAATAGTGTAAAATAGATTATTATAATTTTTTTAAAATCACTTGTCCCCAGTTTCCTTACAGGTATGGAACCTTCACATGGTACGGTGGAGCCGTAATCCGTGCCCATATTAAAAGCCGGGGTGAGCTTACCCCTTTTTAAATACCTCCTAACCATTGCTATATCCTGTGACCGCCACTACATTACGAAATGCATCTCCGACTTAATTTTTTTTTTATTTTACACCCCGATTTACGGGAGTACTAACTCCACATCAGTGACCTGCATTCAAGCTTTTTAAACACTGAAGAGGTTCATACAATCAGGTTATTTCACAACATGACGAAACCTCTCCTTTTTTTATACCAACTAATTATACAATGACAAAAATCACCGTGACAATTGGTTCCTGTACAAAAGAATAGATTCTTAATAACAAATTTCTGACAACTCATCATACAACATTTTGTTTTCAACCGTAGATGTTGTCCCCGATACCGTCATTTTTGTAGTTGTCGTCGACAATGAGTCTGTTTGTCATTAGAACATTATAGCTCATACATCAGCAGTGACAAAAATGAAAGCCTGGCACTTCCTTGCCAAACATGCCATGCCATCCACTTCAAACTCTGGTGCTTGGTAGCATTTGTCCACACAACAGTTACCCCGTTAATTGCCGAAGTCTTGCAGGTAACCTGAGACGGACACTATAAGATTTTCTTGACTAACAGGTCTTAAGTAAACATGTACACAGATTCCCATATCAACTAGGTCGGGTGCAAAACACCAATTTTCTTATTTTGATCTGCTTACATGTACTGCCGCACTATACATACAGTACTAAGAAACGGTCTTGCATAGAAACAATTTCCATAATACTACAATCTGAAAAAAGAAAGAAAATGAAATGTTACGATATGTCAGCTGTGTTTTTATGGGGTTTTGACAATCACATGATACGGTGTAGCAGTAACTAGAGCCCACACTACAAACCGAAGAGAGCAAAAGGCTTAAACATGTGACTTTTTTTTATATATTTCAAGTTTCTTATTAGTATGACTTTTCTCAACTACATCAGAGTTTACGGATGATTTAACTCCACGCCATTCACCTACTAACAAAGATTTACTTGAGAACTAACTACGCGCCAGGGACTGTTAGGCAAACACACACACACACTCACACTCATATGTACCGCCACCACCACCACGACCATAGTACTCGCGTTCTTTTTTAAAATGTAAAGACCGACTAAGATTTTTTTTTTCTAAATTGTCTTTCGGAACTGATTAATTGCCTTAAAAGGATTTTTGATATTCCCGTTGAGATATCTATTAGGTTTTTACTTAGCTAAGTTAACCATACAAATGTGTAAAAATTAAATCTATTTATCAATATATAAGCGAAAAGACTTATCAACGTCACGCCCAAAACCAAAAAAAACTTTTATTCAATTTTTGATCCTAAAATAAGTTTTACATATGTGTAACGTGTTAGACTCGGAAAGATATCGACTAAGATTTTGTTCATATATGCAAAGTTTTTTTTAAATTTTGTTTTTTAGAAAGTAGAATTACATTCATCCAAACAAAACATTAGTTCATGGTTGGAATTTTTTTTTCAAAAAAAAAAAAAATATATATATATATATATATATATATATATATATATATTCAGAGACAACATATGATTAATAGTTCATATGGTTTATTTGGAGATTCGACATCATTTACGTTTATGAAAATTAATGCACTACGTTTTGATCAAACATTCGTTACTAAGGGTTAAACTAAAACATATGAATTTTAAAAAATAACACTGGGAAAAAACTTACATACACAAAAACTAATCTTATATATCGAAGTTATCAGATAGTCCAATCAACCAAACCAGTTCACAAGTAATGTATTATCCATTCTTTTCATAAAATCTGAATTAAAAAGCGGATATAAAATGTATTCAACTCTAAATAAGGCTGAACGTTTGTCACTTATTTCATAATAGGGAATCATGACGCGATGAAAAACTAAACTGTTGAAAGAAGGGTAAACAGTTGTTTAGCCACATATGAATTATGAAAACATTCTCTTGATTCACTGCCCTAAAATTTTATCGCTTACCATCCTTTGTGTAGTATAGAACTTTGTTTTGTCAGGTTTGTATGTAGTTTTAGCTTTGACTGTTTAGGACTAGTTTTAGGCTTGAGTTCCTTTCTATGATTACACATTTAGTTTTAGTTTCCCACATGATTCTAGGCTATTTGTTTATATCTTTCACAGTTTTTTTTTCGAATTTCTTCATTTCTTCAGTTTTTTTTTATCACTTGACAACTGGGTTTGATTTGTACTCTCAAAACGTCGTTTATCAATTTTTATATACACAGATAATGGAAAATGTCAGACTAAATTATGTTCAAAATAATTAGAGATTTTTACGTGGCTAGCTATCTGGACAAGGCATCATTTATTTATTATTCAACTTTCTACTCTCATGTCTCCCTAATCTCTACCACAATTTTAGTCAATGAAAATTTTTTATTAAACAAATCATTCTTAAATGTCGAACAACTTCACTAAAAGGTGTAGGTGGTTCTTATAAAACTTTAATTAATAATTTATATAATTCTATATAATGACTTAACTAGAAGTAGCCAAACTTCCTTATGAATATCGTTGCAGTAAACAATCTAAAAAAAGTATATGTCATCTCTAATTAACTGAACTTTCCTGTAAATTTAATGCAATTATCTTTAAAATATGAATAGTTTCCCGGTAGATGTTATGCAATAATTGTTGGGTTAACTATATAATATGGTCGTCCATCTGCCTTGATCATAGTAGCTTTCATCGCACTTACTATTTCACTCAGCCATCATGTGGACCAAAGTAGCTTTTCTCCTGCTTATTTGTTGTTACGTTATTTGCAACCTAGATGTTGCTTTGGCTTGCATAAGTAATGGAGATGGGGTGAGTTCATTATTTCTTAATTCATTAATAATTTTGATTACCTATGAACCAATAACATAATACTTACGGTAGACGAGTTTTTTTAATTATATACTTTTTAGTAATTGTTTAATAATTTTAGTGAAAACGAAGTCAAATATTTACTGTTTTTTTTTTTTAGTTTTGTACAATACTTATATTTTTAACAAATTCTCATAAGAAAAAAGAGCAACCATAGTAGCATTTACCGCAAAACCCGGGTGATGAAATTAAAAGTCCAGTATTAATCAATATATCATATGTTGAGTAGTTTATTATACATATATATCAGGTTTTATGAAATGCTTTACAGAGGTGATTTTTAGCTTTATCTCAGGGTTATGTCTATATGTAGCAAAATACATTATTCGGCTTTAAAATGAATAATGTGAAACAATATTTTATAATTACTATGAAATATTCACTATGCTAGTGTCAAAATATGATTATAAATATACAGAGTGATCAAATCAAGATTGCGGCCATTAGGATCTTGGAAACTATTAGTTTCTCGAAAAACTCTAAATTAGGAACCTTCTTTGGATTTATAGGTACATTGAAATTACAGTGTTAGGGTATTTTTAATCTTTACCATTTTTCCAATATGGCCGCCATATTTAATTTTAAATTACATATTGGAAAAATGGCGAAGATAATAAATACGGTAACACCATAATTTTAATCTACGTATAACTCCAGAGAAGTTTCCCAATTTAAAGTTTATCGAGAAAATGATAGTTTCCGGGATCCCAATGGTATCCACTTTGAGTTGATTGATCATCCTGTATATTATTAATAAATGTGCAGATTATGATCCTCTCCTTATTTAAATCATCCAAATATATGAAAAAAGAAGTGTTCATAATATTGAATACAAACATTTCATTGAAAAACAAATTATAAGAAGAGAGTAAAAAAATACTTAATAGAAAAATCTTTTCAATTTTTTTTCTGAATTTTCTTCACGGTAAAATTTGGGAGTATTTATATTTATACTATATAAATACATCATTTTAAGATTCATAAGTTGTCTTTGGAAATAAACGTGTTGGTACAGTGTTGGAAAAATTTTAAAAAACTTATGGATAAATATGTGTTACTCATTTTAGAAGCCTATGTAAATATGTGAAGCCTTGACTTAACGAGAAACGTGACAGAAACTTGTCTATACGATTTAGCATTTCGTTTAATTAAGAGAAGAATTAATATTTAATTAATTTGTTATTAATTATTTTTAGTTAGAAATAGTTGAAAATATTCATGTTGTTTTATATTTAGTTATTAGATTCCCTATATTAGTTTAGAAATTATATGATAACAGTTTATTAAAATAATAATTAATTTTTACATTTTTTTTGTATTATTTTAACAAATATATTTTATCAATACACTAACTTTAAAAAATACAAGAATAAAATAAGTAATGAACTAAAATGATAATAATAATAATTTAAAAATTGAAATGTTTTATAATATTATGAAATAACAACTGTAAAATATACACTCTTCAAATTGAACGTGATACTGAATAAATCTGAGTTATTTTAATCCATTGTATATAAATTAAACATTAGTTGTAAACTTCTTGCAGCATGATATAATTATATTTATAACAAGACATAGGTTTGGGCACTTATTTTGATATAGTTTTATTTATTAAATGATGAAGACTACCGGAGACTTCATTGACAGTGTTGAGAGAACAGAACTGATCTTTGTACTTATAGAGTAAGAAATATAGTTATTGATGATACTTAGCTTTAAATATCTCAAAGATTTTCTGTTTTTACAGTGCCAACCCGATGGATCCCAGGGCAACTGCTGCAGCGGATTTTGTTACAAGCAAGTGAATTGGGTGGCAGGATATTGTAAATAGATAATTTAATTATAAAAATCAATGTATACACTTTGTTACGTGTTAAATTTGTTACGTAATAAAATTGTTTTTTAATTATTATTAAATACTTTATTCAAGGCAATTTCTAACCATTTACAATACTAAAGTCTTTTTACAAGTTGAAATCTGATTGCGACAAAAAACCGATTAATTTAAAACCGTACTGTTAATATTATCCTTCGTAATTACCGACTTCAATTCTTGGAAAGAAAACATATTGAACACTAGTAACCTTTTTTTTTTCTTTCTCTTTTAAACTCTTTTTTTTCTATTGTTTAAAGAGATAATATGTTTAATTAAGATCCTACGTCTTATATTTTTTGTGTATTATTAATTGAAGTATGGTAGTATATTTAAAATGGCTTAAGTGTCCCTGCCTTACTAATTACTTAAAAGTTTATAGTTTACTGAATTAAAAAAAAACCGTTTCTGCTAGTTCGTTTGAGCATTCTAATTGAAATAAAATGAGTTTGACAATGACTTAGTTTTGACCATTATTAGTAACCATATAATAGATATGCTCTGTTAACAAAATGAAAAGAAAAGGAACGAAATAATTTCAGGTGGAAGACATTATTTTCATACAAATTAATTGAAAATCATTAGAAATATATATTTTATACCAGCTTTTGAAATTTGTTTAATAGTTTATGATATTGTAAATTCCATTAGTTTGTAAATTAAATTGTCATTTTACGTTTTGTTGTAGTGGAGAAAAGGGCCAATTTTCAGGTCCCCCAATAAAAATATTTTGGAAGGGGACTTAATATTTACATAAAAAGAGAAGTGTAATAAAATTACTGTAATTATTTTTTTCCGTGTGGAATTATTTTTTTAGTCTTTTCAAAGTAAATGAGACATATATAATCTCTGATTAAACTCCTTTTCCTCTCATTTATTTGTTGAAGTTTCAATATAAAAAACAAATATAACTAATGTCGTCTTATAAGTAATTAGTGGTTCACTATAGAACAGAAACAGAATAAAGACAAGTCATAAATCTATTGAAACTTCTTAAAATACTTGAAGTATTATATCAGTCTTTTTGCTTAAGTTGATATTTGAATTTACACTTTTATATCATAATTATTTTAGTTTATTAGAATACATTTATTATTAATTAAATTTCCTTACGTTGTTCCCGAAATAACTATATCTATATTTGTTGAATGTTTATATAAATAGCTTACAATATTAGGTGAAATCACTTTTTAAATATTTATTATTACCTACAAATTTTATCAATAATAGTTAGTTCATTAATAGTATTGATGAAAAGTTTGAAAAAATAAAACTAACAATCGTTCTGATATTGATTTTTCAATGGTTTGATATATCAACAACGTTAGGTAAACATTATTTAAAATAGTATATTTAGTTAAACCACTGTGTAGGTTACATTGTAATACTATTATTTAAAACGTGTCTGTACCACAATAAATTGTACATGGGTTTAACAAGTTTCCCCTCTCCTACTGTATTAAGGAGGTCAAATCTTCATTGCCCATTCACAGATGTTGTATTAAGAGCTGCATAAGAGTGTTAAGACTTTAGCGATAATTGTAGATTAAAACACTGAGAAGTGATACCATTTCTATTATTTCCAATATGTTTATATTTAGATAAGGCAAACATATATTTATAAATTTAAAACATAGATTGAATAACTGTGACATATGACTATATAGTAATATTTAAGTTACATGCAGATTGTATGCTAAATGATTTCCGATATCTCGCCATTTCGTTTCTATATATATATATATATAATACGTTCTCTGTCCGAAACAATAGGTTTTAAAAAAACTTTTATTTTTATAAACCTGTTTATTTATTATAATTAATAACATATGTAAAGAAATTAATATAATTAAATGTATTCGGATACAATTGATTTGCATTTTATGTATACGGAGTGAGAAGCTTAACTACTTTATTATACATAATTATTTAATTCTCATATCCACTGAGAAGAACCGTTTGGTTCGAAAGTCTGCTACACAATAACTTAGCTAGGCTCTGTAACAAGTACAATGTAAAAGATGAATCACCTTAAAAACTACTGGGGGGATCATTTAAACTAATAAATATACATTTTTTTATTTACATAATAGAATTTATTGCATGCAATAAACGAGAACAGGGTTCCCCAAGCAGACGTGTGAGATTTATTTATTAGGCAATTTTTCATCTGCTATATAGTTAATATAATAACGACAATGATTAAAACCGTCTTTGTTATAGAATATTTTCAACGATCATGTTTGATAAGCTTATGGGTGTTCTAATCAGTTACCAAAATATGGCGAGTTTATAATTCTTTTTACTAATCACTTTATTATCGTTTTAGCACTGTATATATCAAAATATCATTATGTTTAAACTTAATACAAAGCAATTGTTTTCTTTTCTTTATTATTTGTAAAGTTAGTGGTTTTGAGACCTTGAAAAATTACAAATATTTAACGGGTATCTAAAAATGTACAATAAATAAAGTCATTGTTTTCGATAATAAATTAAAAGGGTTTTTTGCAAATACACGTATGAATTTAAAAAAGATTTGTCCATAGACATGGTGGGGTGGAGGTTATTGCTCCACTCACATTCACTTCATAAAGAGAGTTTAAAAATAAACCTAGGAAGAGTGAGGTTAATTAAAATGTGAATTGAAAAAGTAAATTATTACATGTGATCACGTTTCAAAAATCTATTAAAAATTTCTGTGAAGTGTAGTTACTGCCTTCACTCATAAATATTACTTTAATAAAAAGCTACTAATATGTCATTGCATGAAGTATGAATATTGCAATCATTACAAGAAAGAAAAAAATCTTGTAATGATTGCAATTGTGAATACATAGGTCAATCAGGAAGGTCAGTTAAGAATAGAGTTAAAGAACATGTACACAGTTGGACGTATGGCAAATCTAATTCAATTTTTGCAAATCATTTATTAGACACAGGACATAATTTTGATCCTAAGTTAAAATTTAAACTTCTGCATATGGAACAAAAAAGTAGGAAACTCAATAACCTGGAATGTTTAGAAATCAATAGATCAATTTTACAAAAACATACTTCCAACTTAAATGAACAAATACATCTTAACTCATCACCACTATTGAGACCTTTGTTTTATAAAACACCCCCACTTCCATCCCACAGGTTAGATCATGGACCTTTCTTTTGTCATTTCTCAACCCCTTTACTCTTCTAACCTTTCCTTTTATCCCACATTTTTGGTTTAAACTTGTTTTGTTTTCAATTTAGTTGCTTAAAATTGTCTAACGGCGAAACATATGTCGCAATTAAAGCTGTTATGTGGAATTAAATAATCATCTCATTATTTCCATTATCATGGAATTCCATCATGTACCGACTGTTGTAACATTAAATTATAGACTGTTATACAAACAAAGCAATATCTCAATAAACAAGTAAATCAGATTGTTCAAATAACCCAAGTCAGTTAGGCGAAGGAACAAAAGATTAAAACTTGTCTTTCCCCTCACTGATAAGCGAATAAAAACACTGTTTTTCTGCACTGTCCTCATTTAACCCGGATAAAATATTTCTTTCAGATTTCTAAATTAAACTACTGTAACAAATCTAAAATTTCTAATTTTAATTATCAGCAGCCGGAGGACCAAAATGTAATATTCATTTTCTTTTTCTTTTTTTTTTATGGTCCTCTGGGACGGATGATACAAATTCAGACACATAAATTTCCACTATATTTAGCTGGAGTTCAGAATCCCAGAACCAAGTATGTCTTCACAACAAGGAATTTTCACACAATAACTTCACATAAAATAACTGCGAGAGCAGAGCGAAACCGTAAACTTTAACTTTTATTATGTTTAGAGAAAGATAGAACTATAAGCGTAGATACCTGACTCACATGAACTGACTCTCCCCTTGACTGTGGGTTTAGTTTTACCCCAGCTTAGTACAGTGTTTACAGGCCAAATTTTAACTTAACTTCAAGTGTAAGGAATATATTTATAGATAGATAGATAGATAGATATATAGATAGATATGTTTTTAAAATCCCATTAATGTAATGATTATTCTCTTTAATCCGTTGTTATAACAAAACATGTATTGGCCACAACGGACAAAAAATTAACGAAAGCAAATTATGAACTCCAATAGAATAGAATATAACAAATCAACGAAAGTAATTTTAACGTTCATGGTTCAACTTATTTATACAATAAAGAAAAGAGATTAACGAAAACAAAGAGGAAAATTGGTTCTGAAAATGTGAAGTACTGATATTCAATTACGAAGCTAAATTGTAATTACTTTAGTTATGAGGTATATAAAGAACGATAGTTTCTTGGACTAAAATATGGACTAAATTGCCTTTACAGAAATATGAGTAATCATATCGATTAATCTTTGATGGCCTTTGACTTCAATCATAGTTCGCATCTTTTCATTTTTCTAAATGGTACATCGTTATTTATCGCATTGAATTCTGATATATGCTTTAGTTTCTTATTTTTATTATCTATTTTTATTATTATATTACTAAAGTGGAATTGTTTTACATTATACCTTAGAGAAAAAAAAATATATACTTATTTGATTTCTTAACTTAATAACACGGGTGTATATTTATTTCTGTTTGTTTTTTTTCTGGACAAAAATATATAATAAAACACGAATTAAATATTACTAATTAAAAGTAAGTAGTTCATTAAATAACAATTAGGCTTTTACTTATGAGATTTCCTGTTTTGCTATCAGGCCTTTTAAATTCGTTTCTGTTGTGTAGTTTACAGTAAATTAAAAAAGGAAATTCCTATTTAAATAACTACGCTCTTAGATTTAATAACTATATTTGAAGCATACATAATAAATTATATGAGCAGAGTGTAATTTTTTCAAATATAATTATTTTAAATAATATTAGGTACTTAATAGGCAGCTGATTCCTTAAATACATTATTCATCCTTATTAAAAAGTATGACAAAGGTAGGTCGTCTTAACATTGAAATTATTAGATAATATGTTAGCTTAGGTAATTATAAAACTTTAAATACAGTTAATTTCTGCTGTTGACGCCTATGTATCATTATCTTATTATTGGTGTTACATTCATTGTGTTTTGTGATCGGTAATCGTTGATTACTATTAAATATAAAAGTCTATTAATTTATATTATAATTGTTATTACTACTGTTTGTCCATATTTCACAATCTTTTATTTTAAATTATTATTGTTCCTGGATATTTAATAGAAGGTCAAAGTTTAGAGTACACAAAACTGCACTACTGCCGTTTTATATTTGTTTTGTCGTTTATATGTGTTTTGTAGAAGGTGTATGTGGATGTTTTTTACTTTAAAAGATATTTTGTCATTAGAATGTGAGGTAGAGTATGTGTATGAGTGTGGTTGTGCGTTTCCGTTAGTACCAACTCGCGAGTGTGTGTGGTGCGCGTACGTACGCGCGTGCGTTTGTGTGTGTGTGTGCGCGCGTGTGTGTGTGTGGGTTCTGTTTTATTAACTTGTGAAATTTGTATTTAATTTTCACAAAGATTTTAACTTACATGATTCGTCTTCACTAATTATAAGTTACAATATTGAGTATTTATATGGGGATTATCTTACTTAAATACTTACTTATTTGTTAACAAATAGGTACAGTTAATATTCGTTCTTTTATATAAAATAAATCAAAATAACAATAATAAAAACTTTTTTTAAGATAAGATATGTAGTGGCCATTTACTGGTATAACATTTAACAAATTTCTTCTACATTTGGATCTTCAGGTCAGTCTAACAGGAGCTTACGTACCGCAAGAAATTATATTTATTTTAAAAATAACATAATATTTATAAGTAATATTGTTTGAAATAATATAAAATAATATCCATGTTTTATATTTATCTATGTTCAATACGGGTGTATAGCCTTTCTAATGAAGTGAAGGAAAGAATATTGCTGAAGTTCATTAATAAAGTTTCTTAAGATGTCTAGCAGAAAACTTTCTTTACACAGCAAATGGACTGCATAATCTAACTTCATTTGCACATACAATGTGATTTTAATTCACTTTAAGAATATTTTCTAATTCTCCCGTTTTTAGTATTTTCAACTTTAAAGTTTATTTCTTCTAAGATTAGAGTCTTTGGTTGTCAGCACTTCAGTTGTCTGTTTCGATATTAGTCTTCAATCTTGTATGTAGAATACACAGTGTTTACAGTATCTTTGAAATTGAAATGGAGGATGTTTTGTAATGATATAAAAATAGGATTTCAATATATTTAGATTTTTAGAAAAAATCAATTTTATTAGACTCAAGCACACATTTTCCTCACAAAACAAATATATATTTTTTAATGTATACATGTTTTTTTTAATATACGCATGATTGATTTGCTTGATTTCATTTTTTATATGGAACTATCACAACAGAAAGAGAAGTTGTTTGAAAACCTTGTACAAATCGTTGCAATATATTAAGTATGACGATCTGTACATCATTCTCAAACTTAAAAACTAATTTTGTATTTTTTGTTGTATTACTTAAGTTGTTACCTTTGTTTGGTGATGAATTTTCAGGATATAAATAGGTGATAAATACATTTATTAAAAACACATGTTAATATTGCTCATTTTATTAATTCAAACTTAAGTCCCTAAATTTTGAAAAGTGTAAATAATATGTCTTAATGTGCCTACATGTATAGTATTTACATTTTTTTAATACAGTAATCAAAAAATACAGTAAATATATAAACCTCATAGATGGTGAAACCTAAATTTTTAACTTTTCTTAATAAACAATAATTTAACATTTTAATGCTTTTGATTTGATGATAAATGAAACTTATTATTTTTATTTGAGATTTAAGGGCGATTAATATTGGGGAAATGTTTTTTCACAAATATAAAAAAAAAAAATTTTATTATTATAAAGATCTCGCTTATTACCAACAAATTTGATATTTTTTTAATTATAGGATAATCGAAATACTAAAGAAAAACTAAGTATTGGTAATTTACAAGACAACACATTTATTTGCTTTCCCAAAGTAGCTATTATTTTATAAATATTTACAATAAAGTGTAATTTCCAATGAATCACATAGCTGATCTATCTATCAAATGTTGGTACATTATTTCAAGTGGGTCTAACTACATTACATATAACATAGAGACTATTTCACATTTCATTAAATTTAATTAAAATGCAAATATAAATACCTTAACCAACCTAAGAGTTTTACAAGATAGGATTAATCAAACGCAATAGCGTTACATCCTTCTAAGATAATGAATAACCATTGGTCTTAACTACTACCAAATTATAACTACGAAAAACCAGAACAAATATGACAAGGGTGAATTGACATTTTAATCTTTATTATTGGTTTTATAGTACGTGCAGTCTAAGAATGCTAAAGGACCTTGTATGGTTTTGTTTTCTGCGTTTTTATAGTTATGATATAACTATGGGAGAGTTTTATAAATTTAATTTTCATTTTTGTAAAGATCAAACATTACAAAATTAGAAATATTGTTATATTTGATGCAATACTCATAAACCCACAGCATGAACTAACAATTGTATGTAGTGTTTTTATATAAATAAATATTATAAGAATAAAACACTGTCAAAAATTCCATAACATTCCAATGTTCATATAAAAGAAGTCTAGGATTTGGTATTTATCTTCAAGTTTTAATCCTGTAGGATACTGACTCCTGGCATTATACTGATTATTGATATGTACATGCAAGCACGGAAAAACCTATCCATCGAGTTAAGTGCGTTATTTTTCATTATACTACACCGAAAAAGTAACATACTTTTAATTATATCATCTTTTTATTTCAAAAAAACTTATACTCAATACATAACTATAATTTATTTTAAAAATTATAATGCTTAATTTTTGATTAATTTTGATTAATATTTATTAATATTATTTCCTTTTCTAAGTAGTGCATTTTGGTTAGGTTAGGGTGTGTTTCATATGGAGGCCTAGAGATATAGCTCTTATTGATTCTGTACTTGATGGGCCCATAGAAACATCAGTAAATGACGTTATGGAATCCTCACTGAAAAACAGTTATTTTCTATGAGTGCAAATCCAAAAATTCTATTTTCATTAGGTTTATATAAACAAAAAGCATATATGTCAAAAAGACCAAACATGTGTATTTGAATTTTTCTATATAATATGTATTGTTTTATAAACATCATTTATTTATCGTTAGACGTAGAAGGACAAGGTAGTAGCGCAATAAACTGCAAAATAATAATAATAATAATAATAAAATAAAAATATTTAAAACATTAAAAAACTAAATCTAAAACAAAAACAAAACAATTATATTAAGTTCAAAATTCTGTAACTTTACTGCTTCACAAGACATAACTCGCCGTCAAACATTGTGTGAGAACTTGCCTAAGTAAAGAACCCTCAAAGGCTCACAATAGTGAGTAGTGTTGTACAAAATCCCTCTGGGCTGGATTTACACTTTTTTTCACGTGGTCTTGAGTTAGAATCCTCTCTTTTATATGTACTGTGAGGTCTTGACTAATCTGTCCCCGACTCTATAAAAAAGCTTATATATGGTTCTTTAATGTAGGTTCTTCACTTCATTACAGAACTCTCTGTATAGCGATGTTGGTAAAATTTTAGCTAATGCAACTTAAATCTAAGTCAAAGAATAACTAATGCGTACTCAAAACTTTATGGGAAACATAAAAAATATTAATTTATTGACCCTAATCTTTTCATGTGTGAAATAGCATATTACTATATTATAAGCCTGTTAAATATGTTTATTATTTAAAAAAATAAATTATTAGGTATGAATTATTCAAGTATATTTAGTTTTTTTGTAAAATAATTTGCCTTTTAAATTGTTATTTAATTTAAAACTAAATAGATTTTTTAAACAAGATATGAATGAATAAAAACTAGTGTAGGTAGTTTGATAAAACATTTTTCACGTAATTTGTTATTTAGTTGTATAGAGTCAGAAAGTTGTTCACCTGTTCCTTCCGGTGTGAATACTCTCCCATATATCACTTAACTCCTTAGTAATCTCCAAAAGTCACAATTAATATCTCATTTAAGAAACATTAGGACAAACCATTTCCTGTAGATATAATTTTATCAATATTCGTGCCTGAGTATATAATCTTAGACTTGTCATTCAGCTTCAGAACACAAGGTAGAAGTAAACAATATCGAAACAACATGTGGACCAAGGTAGCATTTCTTTTGGTAATCTGCTGTTACATTATTTGTAACCTAGACGTTGCTATGGCTTGTATTAAAAATCGCAATGGGGTAAGAAAAATTATAATAATGTGAATTTTGTATCATAATGTTTAAACATTTTATAAATTTATATTCCATTCAATAACTATATCTAGAATTTTCAATAATTTTTAAACTGTTTCAGGACATTATAGTGTCCGGTTTGGTAGTTGAAATATTACATTTACATATTTATAATAGTTTATTAATTGTTAAACTTGTTGCTTTAATTTTGATGTGCATGATTTTATATAATATATTTAACATTCTCTTGATGTCTGTCATTGAATCAGAATTGTTTAGCTATTTTACTTTAGGTCATCTACTTATTATAAATTCCTAAATTATTATTTTTATTATTACTTTCCAATTACTCGTGACACATGTTCTGGGTTTTGCAAGTAGTGTTTGCTCACTTATCTTACTCAATATACTTTATAGTCAATTTGTGAAGGTTTTTGAGTGCAAGCTTAATATCTGAATACTGTACTTTCAATCGAGCAATATTAAATACACTAATCAATTGTAAGGCCTGTTTGCGAATATTATGTATAAAACATTGTATAAATTATCTTAAATTTATCATATAAAAATTTCTTTTTTTAAATATCATAAATTAATATTAAAAATATTAAGAATAGAAATTATAGAATATGATATTCTAAATAAAAAATAGGGTTTAATTATTTTAAAGATATTTTATCTTCATAAAATGGATTTAATAACGTTCTTAATTTAGAGTTGGGTTTGCATTAGATAATAAATATTAACAAATTACTTAGTAGAGAGCTCAACAAAAAATAAAGTGATATCTCTCCTAAAATTTGTCCTTCGGAAACAATTTTCTTTATATAAAATGTATTTGTTATTGAAATCGTTCATATATAAACACAATAGACAGGTTCGATAGCTTCCTTTTAGTAATATGTAAACTTGACAACTTAATAATGTAAACGTTTCAAAGAAAAATTCTGAAATTGAAAAGCATTGCTTCCTCAATAAAGGAACTTTTTTATTATTTTTTTTTTATGTAATCATAGGCGAAAGTGTCATTTCATTAAATAATAGGGATTTTTATTTTATACTTTTCACTGCAGTTTTAGTTTTTAACTTCAAGTTTAAAGTTCCATAAAACGTAAAATATTGTATGAGCCACAGTTTTATAAACGGTTGATAGAAAGCTAAAGGCTCTCTACTGTATCACGAATTATTTAATTATCTAATTATTATCTAAATATTTTAGCTCATGTTTTACGGTTTTGGTAATTTTAGCTTGGCTCGGAGAGATTGTTTTTTGTAAAATCTATGCGTTTGCAAACAGTATTTTTAATAAACATTAGTACTATTGGGAACTAATGGTGTACAAAATCTATCCTATTTAATTTGTAATTTAATTTCTTATTGAATTTAATTTGTAAAAATTGAATGCTCTTTATTTTGTAATACTTGATATATATTAATAATTAACATTTTATTTTGCCATTTCAAAAAAAGGAACTTTTCACACTGTTACAGACCTGATAACATGTAAAACTTTATTAATGTTAATAATTCTACTTAACAGTTCACTAATAAATATGTTTAATCACTTTAGCTTTATTTGGAAAGTTGTATTTTTTTGTATCTGGCGTGACTAATAATTTGCCCAAATGTTTGTATTTGTCCCTTCATTAGTTTTTAATTGTTTAGTGTATTAATATTATGATTTTAATTATTTTATTTATGTATAATATACTTTAAGCTTTCATGATCAACCTCTTTATTGCGGTAATGTGTTTCATATACGTAAATAAATAAGTAGGCTATAATCATAATCTTCAGTTATGATATTGATTTATAGGAATGAAAACGTTTATAACTATTTATGCTATAGACCGTAGAAGCTTGGTGGTATTCCATTTTAATAGTTGAAACAAACACTTTTTAGTATAAACCAAAACTGTATTTAGAATTTCCCGACCATGGTTTCGCTAGATACAGTTCACAATTTCCAAAAAATAGTTGAGTAAAACCTTCTTTGTTAACAGAAATAAAGGAGGGGGTGGGAAGAGCTATGGCCTAGTTAATGGTTCGATAAGTCTGGAGTTGTTACATTCTAGTTGTTCATTTAAAACTAACACATTTTGATTCTTAACCATTCAATTAATTTCTAGATTTTCTAAATGATTTATTTTTTTAGATTAATTATATATATATATATATATATATATATATATATAGGATTTTAAAATTCATGTTGGAATGGAAATTCGAAACACTATGCTGTTTTAAATGTTTGAAAATACTAGAATCATCATAGCCTAACATTCATTTTCTCTTTCATGTTCATCTAATCTAATTTTAAAACTTCAGCCTGTTTGACCTATATATATATATATATATATATATATATATATATATATATATATATATATATATATATATATATTAATATATAGCAGTACAAATTTTACATGTTAGTTGATAAACTCCACTTTTTCTCGTTCTAGGTACTTTATCCTTACTGTTAATGAACAATTTACCTAAATATATATCCACATAAAAAGCTAGTATTACGCACTTACTCATTATTAATATTTTTCCTAATTTGTTTTTTTAATTTTTAGTAATTTGGTTATTTAAAATCTAGAAATTAATAGAATAGTTAAGAATAAAAATGTTTTTTTTTTTAATGAACAACTAGAATTTAACAACTCCCCAATATTCAAACATTTTACTAGGACATAGCTCTTCCCATTCCTCCACCTCCTTTAATTAGGTTTACAAAGAGGTTTTTAACCACCTATTGTTTGGAAATTGTGAACTGTACCTTTCTTCTCCAATCATGTAAACCTTGACAATGCTGTAACTAGCAAAAACCTGGTCGGTAAATTGTAAATAAAGTTGTGGTTTATAGTAAAAAGTGATTTATTTTTTATTAAAACGTTTATAACTAACTTTACGTAACACATACATTGGATACATACCATTGTTATGACACATAAAATATTTACTATATGTATAAATTATTAGTTTACATTTATCAAAAAATTTCATAATGTATGTTCCCATTACTGACAACCATCCAGTTGATTTTTTTTCTCATTAGTAGGTAGTACATAGCCTATATATAATATATTCGTCAAAATATTAATTACTGTGTAAAACCATCGTATAATTTAAAAAAATAATAAACATAGCTCAGAGTTTACATACATTGTTTTAAGGAATGCTGAAAACCACATTTCAAAATTATAGCAATGTCGAAACTAACACGACAGTTTAACAATATTATAAGTTAATTTAGTTGTTAGGATAAAATCTAATCTCATGTTACAGACACTATTTTTTTCTTTCTGAGAGAAAATTCTCTTCGTCCTTTTGTATATACACCAAAATACAAAACATAGAAAATAGTTTTTCCCTGCCATAATGAAACAATATAATAAAAATAATATCTGACTCATAGCAAGAAGTAATACAACTTCTATGACATATATGTGTCTAGTCTTGTGAAGTTTTTTGATGTTTCTTAAGACGAATAGTATATTATTGAAAAAAAAAAACACACTTTATTGAATCTTTATTTTTCCTAACAAACTGAAATGTAGATGAAGTTATGGAAACTTCTCTCAAAAAACAGTTATTTTCTATGAGTGAAAATCAAAAAAATTTCACTTTTACTTTAATTACGTTTATATAAACAAACATTGCTTTCAAAAAGAAAAAAAATATGTATTCGATATTTTCTGCGTAATGTCTATTGTTTTTTAAAAACATAATTTATTTATCAGCGTTAGTTGTAGAAGGACAATATAGTAGCGAAACAAACTGCAAAAAAAATAAATAAATAAAAATAAAAAAAATAAAAATGAAGTAAAAAAAATAGAGTAAGTTGAAAATTGTGTAACTTTATTTCTTTACAAGACCTAGCTCCCCGTCAAAGATTCTATGAAAACTTGCCTAAGTAAATAACCCTCATGTGCTCATAATATTGAGTATTGTTGTACAAAATCCCTCTGGCCTGGATTTACACATTATTTCACGTAGTCTTGGGTTAGATCATTCCTTTTTATATTTTCTGAGAGGTCTTGATTAATATGTTATTTTCTATCCCGACTCTATAAGAGAGCTTATTTCGAGTAATTCTTTACCGCACTCTCTGTATAGCAATATTGGTAACATATTTCTACTAATGTTATTGTGTTATTTTTAACAATGTATTTGATATTAACTTTTAATATCTTGTTTCTTTACAGTGCCAACCTGATGGACATCAGGGGAACTGCTGCAGTGGATATTGCCACAAGGAACCTGGTTGGGTCACAGGATATTGCAGCTAATCTAAGCTATATGAAAATCTATGTAAACAACATAATAAGTTTGTAAACTAATAAAGTTGGTGACTGATTATTATCTGAGTATTTTAGCTAATGCAACCTAAACCTAAATCAAGGAGAAACTAATGCATACTCAAAACATTTATCGGAAACATTAAAAATATTAACTTAATGACCCTAATCTTTCCATGTGTGCTATATAAGCCTTGTAAATGGGGGTACTCCTTGGGAGCATGATAGTTTCCACGCAAGGCGTAGTTGAGTGATTGATTTTCATGCAAGCACGGAAAAACATACCGGGCTAGTTACGTACGATTTTGTTCATTATACTACATAGAAAAATTAAAATATTTCAATCATAACAACTATTTATTTCAAAAAACAATTATATTCAATACATAACTATAATTTATTTTTAATAATTATTATTTACCATACTATTTGAAATTATTATCTACAGCACATTTTTCTAACTATTTAATCCTTTGCTGAGTAGTGCATTTTGCCTAATGGAGAGATGCGTTTCATATGTAGAACTAGACAAATCCCCCGTTGATTCTATATTTGATGTCCCCATCGAAACATTAGTGGGCTCAATGGTTTCTTTGATGTTATCTATGTGTAATTTGTCACTTGTAACGGTATTATTTTTGAATAGTTTTCAAAATACTTCCACCTTACGATTCATAGAGTCTTCTATATAAATCCTTCTGTTGTTGATGATCGCCATCGTACATGCCGTTTTAGGGTCAATAAATCTCCCCCTCCTTTAACCAACATAGAAGTTAATGTTCTTATAAAACAATGTCCAGTGTACTCTTTTGGATTTTCAAAGGTTTCACGTGCTTAGCTTTTTCCGATAAATAAACAAGAAGCACCTCATCATTTACTTGATTGATTTTTATATTATTGTTTTCATTGACAAAATTGGTTGTATTCAATGTAATACCTGTCTTTTAATTTTCATTGCAGCAAATTCGTAGTTATTTCTTGTGATATTTTAAAAATATTATCTGGAATATCAGACTCATTAAATTAACTGATATAAATTATGGATATGGATATTATAAAATATGGATATTTTTAGAATTCAAAAGACGCATAAACCACTGTGTTTACTCTTATTTTAGTCTTTGGAACTAACCTCTCATATATAAAAGTGTTACTTTTAAAATCAGCTGTTTACATAAAACAGCTGATATAATGATATAATTATTCATATTAGTAAAATCAGCTAGTGCACAGAAAATTTACGGTGTAGTACAAAGAAAATATTTTATGTAGTGGACGGAAAAGAAGGACTTTCTTGTATGTTAACAGGTAATGAAAAATACTTTTTACATTATGACATTATTATAGAGAAGTTTTAATACTTCTACGAATATAAAACATGTTTAAACAGGTTTATAGTTAGAAAAAACTTGTTAGTCGTTTCTACAATATATAATATACAAAAGTAATCTCATGAAAAGGAATAAAGTTTTCTTGTTACGCCACAAAACCTTGGAAACACCTGCTTGTATTCACTTTAGTTTTAATATTTATGTGAATGTTTAAACCATTGTTGTAGAACCATTGAGTTATCAATGAATGATACTTTATACGAATAAATTTGTCAATTTACATTAAAATTTACGTGTAACGCTTTGTTATAGTTTTTATATGTATGTATTAAGTGCCCCTTCTTCTATTGTTTGATCGATTATTATGTCAGAATTTATTACATAGGGTATGTTATTTTCATTATTTGAATTTTTATAATTTTAGTTTATATTTAAACTTTAAAATTCGTTATACCCTCGTCACTTTAATTAAATGTAAAAAGTTCTGTTTGGTAAACAATATTACCACATTGGACAAAGTTTAAATTTAAGGGCCACGTATTACTCAAACAATAATTCAAATTGTTGTTTCTTACCCCTTCCCTTCCTTGCGCCCATTTTGAAGATATTTATTTACTCTTAACACTAACTATAATTATAATTTCTATGCTAAGTACTGGATTGAGTTAAATAGGTTAAAAGTGTAACGACCCTCATTTTGAAACAAGACAAAATGTCGAGATTTTAATTACAATAATTATTTAACAATCAAAAACCCAGTAAAATGTTTAAACTTTTCCAAATTAAATAGTTGAAATATTTTTATTTTAAAGTTATGCCTTACCTTGACGGTAGACGCGTATTTCTGTTATTTGGAACCTTGGTGATACATGATAAGTGAAATAGGTACATACAAGGAGTATTGTACCAATAAAATTTATTTGTAATTATTATATAATAACGATTTTATTTTTAGTAGTAACAATAATTTGTCAACTGCCGTAGAAAACCATAGTCTGATTTAAAGAGTTCAACTATTGAAAACATTTAGATCCTATACAAATTTAAAGGTGGCTTTTCTAAAAAAAACAAAAAAATTATATTTATAACATTTTGCTAAAGTGTAACATCAAGACTCAAACACATCATTGGTTGCCAGTGATCCAAATTGATGGTTCTTAAATTATTGGTACAAAATCCAGAATAATTTACCATGATGTAAAAGTAACAATTTATCCAAATTGACTCCACAGATTTCGTTGTAGGCCTAATATTAAAGAAGTGTTTAAAGTAACCGACTAAATCTTCGTACAATATCACAAATAAAAAATTAATTTTAAAAATCCAAGGAATACTTGGTAAAACATTTTACGCACAAATGAAAATTTTAGTAACGAACGATTTAAGTTTTTGGGTTTCGTGGATGGGTGAGTGAGAACGTTTTGTTTTTCTTTATTTGCACTGTTATATACAGAATGAGTCATTTAAAACAACAGATCCTTAACTGTAATTATTACAAAATTATTTTAATCGATAACTACGGTTATTTTATTTATTTAATTATAATTACGTTTGATTATTACATTCTATAGAAACATTTCCATTTTATTTCAAAGTAACAGTTGGATTTATATAAAGGAAGATTCAGGAAGAAACTGAGAAACTTCCAGGACGTTTTCTACTATAGAAAATATTTCAAATAAACGTAGGTCCGGAAATATTTAGTTTTCCAGTTATCCTCCATTTTTATTATTTTTACAAAAAAAAACCAAAATGTCCTTTTTACTATTTTAAAAATGGCGGCCGTTTAAAACATTTGATGTAAAATATCACTAAATCGCTAACTTTACAATATATTTCAAAGGAACGAAAAAATCCTTTTTAGGAAAATTTTAGGATCTGTTAATTATTTTTTCTGTAACCTAAAAGATAACATAGTTAATGGTTAAAAACGAAACATTTTGTATCTTTGTTGCTACCCATGATATCCAAAATTAGCCCATATCCAAATTATGAGAAAATTCGTTTAAATGAAGTCCACAATAAATTATTACAAACTCATAAAAATGATTTGTTTATTATTATTTCTAAAAATAGCTGCCTCAATGGGATGAGTAAAGATTTTCGTTCCTAATCAGATCTAAATACGTAAAAAAGAGATATGTTTTATGGCGTTGAATATTTTAAATCGATGAAACATATCCTTAGCAACCTTTTATAAATAAAATTACAATGCAAATGAATAAGAATTTCGTATGAAATACAATATGTATAAACTATTTTATTTACATAATTTAAGTCAAAAACCTTAATTTAAGAATGATTTTTTTTTTGATTTGGCGTGATATTCATTCTCTAAAATGCGATCACTCTATTTTTTTATAAAAATACACTTTATTATTTTATCAGAGTCGGATTAAATATCTAGTTTTACCCTTACCAATAAAGAAAAAATTATTGTTTTCAAAATATATTTTATCTGCGAAAACTATAAAGAATTTAATATGTGTTTTATACAACAAAGCTGGAATTTCGAAGAACTTTTTATTTTTTATTTGTTTATAAGTAATTATAAGTAGCACAACTTCATCAACAAAGATACAAATTTTCGAACTGGCAACACTTTTTCGACACAGTTTTCATAACTTCAAGTGTTTCCTTAATCGAAAATTTAATATCCAATCAAAATATTATCTGCGAATACAAAATGAACACGCTCCCAACAGTTTTACTGACACCCGAATTTTATAATATTTCACCAAAAAACTATTAAGGTTTCTGTAAACGTTAATTTAAACTAACATATCATCTTAAATAACGTCACTATAATATTTTAATTGAATAAAACTAATCTATCATCGTTAAATTAAATACTCCAAACAATGTACGTAATCACAAATTATTTATTGTTCTGCTACTTGAAATTTGATATGTTGCCCAATATTTACATTTATTTATGTTTTTACTGAGATGGATGTAACAAAAAATGTCTTGTTTTTTAAAAGAAATGCACAACTCTGGCATTGGACTGAGTTATCACTTCTGAGTTATTTAGAAGATAGTTTTCTGTTTACTTATCTTATACTTCATAATTATAAGAGTTATAAGATATTCTATCAAGGTAATGAATAACTCAAAATATCCTTAAAATTATTTTATTTATAAAACAAACAAGCTAAATTGTTTTGAATTAATAAATTTATTTTATTAATTAATCACTTGCAATAGCCTGCCACCCAGCCGGGTTCTTTGTGGCAATTTCCACTGCAACAGTTACCTTGGGATCCGTCGGGTTGACACTGAAAACAAAACAATACATTAGCTATTTATATATAATGAATGCCATCCAAGTTACCAGCAACATAAATAACAATGAACACCTGGTGAATTGTTAAGAACCTAACTAAACATTAGTGGGTGATTAACTTTTCTTTTTTATCTGTTTGTGAATAACAATATTTGTTATAAATCAAACGATAATAAATATATTGTTTATATGTATTTGTAAATACGATTATAGACGAGTAAGTACTTTATGTAAAATCATCTATTCAAAATAAGCATGTCTTATAAGATACATATATTACAATATATGTTAATAATTTATTTTCGCTGTTTTGTATTTATAATGTGTTTAAAATTTAAAAATACATTTTCAGGATTGCTTTCGGCTACCATTAACTTTATAAAAAAGTAAAAGAAATAAATTTGTTTTGTCTTTTTCCTTATTGACCTCATTGTTTACAAATAAGCACATGATGTAAAGTTGTTTTTATAAATTAATAAAATAATAGTTTGTGCTATTTACGTAATAACCATTTGTGTTTAAACAAAATAGATTACTTGCAATTATGAGTGTAGACTTTCACAACAGTATATTTCTAAACCATTGTTGTAAAAGAGATCACTAAATTAAAAAGAATTTAATATATATATATATATATATATATATATATATATATATATATATATATATATGTATATATATATATATATACGTATAAAAATTTCTTTTTAATTTAGTGATCTCTTTTACAACATATATTCGTATGAAATATAATATTAGATATTATATCGTATAATATATATTATATAGAGGCGATTTTTTCTCACAACACCTTTACAGGTTTTGTTATTATTGAGTTATGTTTATTTTGTCATATTACTACGAGATGTTATAGAGAAAAATTATGAATATATATATATATATATATATATATATATATATATATATATTAAATCAGGGGTGATAGAAATTAATGAAAACTCGTGAAATGAATTTGTTAATTCTATAATAGTGTCATATGGGATTAAATTTACCATGAAGACTCAACTAACACATAATTTCAACAACTTTAAATACATGCATTTAGTCTGGAAAACAGAAGTGACTAGTAATAGAAACAGGTAATTTTATTACATGCTAGTAGCAATGTTACTACCACGTAATGAATTCAGCTGTTTCTTAGGATCATTTGTTTATAACAAAATAACAAACTAAAAATAATCTCAAAGCTTATACTTTTCACATAGTACTATTCACGTTTAAATAACTGTTGTTTATATAACTTGATTTGTAGTAATTATGGTGTTGATTTGCTGCTATGTAATAAATATTTGTTCCAAATTCCAAATTTTTATAGAGTAGTACGATTTAAACTAAATGCGAGACTCGTCCGAAATGTATTTTCCGGATTTGTACGTAATATACAATGGCAGCTGTTTGCATGGATACTCTGAGCTAGATTTGTATATTATTAGTGTTTACAAATACATAACATAATAGTACAATTAATTACTACGTTTTATGTCGTCTAAAACCGGGTTATCTCAAGAATAATATTACAAGCTGTTGATATAAATGAAAGTTTTCAATAAGTGTAAGACATGAAACTTAAATTGTATTTCAATATATTTGATTACGTAAATACAATAATGTTTCTAAAATAAAAGTTTCTATTTTTCTTTAATAAGAAATAAAATCTGCGATAAATTCGTTTAAAAGTATAAATTTAGTTTGTTATGGTTGCCTTTGTGTGCGTTTTATGTAATGAATCAATACTTAACACAAAGATTTAAAGGTCTCTAAATCACAGTGACCACACATATCCCACACATATAGCGCCATAACTGTAATAGATATATTTTCTATATATTAATATATTTGTAATAGTTTTTCGAAATAATATATTTAGCCCTAAATAATATTATTGTATTATTATAATAATAGTATCTTACAGCCAATAATATTTTTTCGATAGAAAATAATTTAAAGTATTTTAGGGTAATTGCTTATAATTAAATTTGAAAACTGTTTATTACTATAAATTAAATGTAATTAAAAATCTCTCTTACCCCATCGCGATTGTTAATGCAAGCTAGAGCAACATCTAGATTGCAAAGCATGTAACAGCAGATCACCAAAAGTAAAACTACCTTTGTCCACATGATGATACAATCTTGTTTGCTTCTACCGTCTGTTTTGAAGCTTAACCAGAGTCGTCAGTATATATACCCAGGTGAGAGTATTTATTACGTCATCTTTACAGGAAAATAAGTTGGTTTATTTAGCGCCAATGCAAGTAATTGCCTGGAGGTTCATCATATGGCATAACGTGTTTCATAACATTTTAGCATTTTATGTTAAATAATGTATATGCAGGAATTAATGTTAGTAAAATTAAATTAATGTTATTACTGGTTTGTTGCTTGGATTATAATAATTCAACAAATAACTACGTTATAGTCATTAAATATTATTATGCTGTAAGAAGTGTTAAAACTACAGCACCAACGAATGGTAAGGAAAAAAATGTAAAACATCATCACGTAACAACTTTTTCAAAAATACAGTTAACTGAATGGTCCAAAAAGTTGCACAAAATTTCTCACTTCTCTATCTCCAAAACCAAATAAAATGGAACCAAAAAATCGTCACCTAATAGGTCAGTTCATGTAGTAGTTAATAAAAAGTGAAAATGAAGTGTGGACGCCAGCTGTGAAAAAAAAAATTATTAAAGATCTAAATTTACCACAATCTTCAAGGTAAGTCGTTTTTGATAAAAGGCCAGCTTGTAAGACCTAATACTAAAATCAAAGTCTTATAGAATGTGTATGGTGTTAAGATAGTGGACACAAATGTATACAAGTACTATGCTTTAGATTTTTTGTTCAAAAGGACGAATTTTGTGTACTGTCATAAATGGCGGAAATCATGATTCATTACTTTTTTTTTGCTAATCATTCCAGATCTGTAATATGTTTGTTATATACAATTTTGTACATGGGTTTGAGTTAATAACTTTCAAACTTTACTAAACTTAGAGTAAACGAAATTGATGCACTTGATTTAAAAATGAAGCATTATTTATTTATTTATTAAGCTATTATTAAGCATTAAAAATCAGTCTCATATTAGATTTTTTGTTTGTTTTTTTACCCATAGCTCTCGAGACAGCATTGCTGGAGATAAGGCAAGCAATTTGTTTTGTTACGGTCCTTAGTGGCTACGGTTCTTGAGCAAAACATGATCAATATCGTTATACCCTATTTGGAGAGAAAAAAACTACAAATCCTATGTAACCTATTTCGATTAAATCGTTAGTTTTATTTAATTTTTCTTATGGTAGCTAGTAAACATTATTTAATTACATGCCTATATAACAATTTTTACTAAAATCAGTCAACGGGTTTGAGTTGATCACAACATGTACGAGATATAATATAGAGACTACATACACCATTCCAAACACTATTTTCTTTACTCGTGGACATTAAACGGACATATACTCAAAACACTGAAAGTATTTTTCTTTACCACTTACGTATGTTTTTGTTTTGTTTTTTGTATACTACTTATTTATAAAAAAGTAAACATTATTGTAAAGGTGTTCCTATTATATTTAATATATAAATATAATTGATTCTTTTATTTATCTTAGAGAGCTTAGCTTGTGCAATAGCAGATATTTAGCATTTACAAAGCAATTCAAAATATTATGTCATACATGGTTATTAATATCGGGAAATAAAATGTCCTTAGAATATATTTGATATTCAATCTAATAATAAATCAAATATGTTTGTATTTGAAATCTTTGACTTTGATTGGAAAAGCTTATAATATGATGTTGAAATTAAAAATCTAGTTAACATCGTTTCGCGATGGTAGCATATGCTACGTTAAATACAAACATTTTCGAAAAGAATAAATAACGAATAAAATAGCCAAATATTAGAAATAATAAAATGTTTGCATACACAAATTAAAAAATAAATATAGTTTCAAAATACGACTTTTAAGGATTATTTATAGTTGTTTTTAACATAAATCAATTTCAATGTGTTGATTTTGACAGTTAATCAAATTGTATTACCATTTATCTCTAAACGTATTAAAGATATATTTTTTTATAACCGATTCAATTTTAAAATGGAAAACACAATGTTGTTTCTGAAATTTAACCATTCACATGCACAAAATATATTTTTATATTAGGTTTATAATTTATTCTTTAAACATTATTAATTTAAAGGTAAGTGTCGATTTAAATGTTATTATCGGTTTATTTTAAAAATAATTTTAAGAACAGTTATCTTGAATTCTTAAATAAGGTTTAGCGTTAAGTTGAATAAGAGTAATATATGGATATGTAAGGTTTCAAAATAGTGGACAAAAATGCATGAGAGTTATAATTATGTATTAAAGTGATTAGTTTGCAAAGCAATTTTTTTAAATCTTAATACGCACTGTTAGGAAATAATCAGAATACATAGTTATTATTTTGGTATATTGTTACAATTATTGGTGACAGTATCAATTAAGTTAAAATTTTGATTAATCTTGTGATTAAATTAAGAGATTTGTGTTGGTTTAATACGTTTATTATTTAATTTCCTTGAATTTTACGTTTTCTTTAATATGAGTATTTAGGCTATAAAAACAAATATAAAGTGAAGTTATAAAAAATCAAATGAAAAATGTTTACTCTAGCCTTAACAAAACGAGACTATATCCCCCAGTCGTTTTAATAATTGAATTTAGTTTCTTACGTCGCAGACAGAAAACATATAAAATAAAATATAAAGGTTTTGAAAAGAAAAAACATTTTGATTTAAGTTGTTTAGATAGTTGTAAGTTTCTTTTTGCAGGCAATCAGAAAATGTAATCTATTTAAGCATTTAATTGTCCAGACATTTTGTCTCTGTTATTCATGAGGGAGATAAATATTATGATTCTGCGCTTTATAATGACATTTGACAAATTCAACCTGAAAACAATAAGGTGTATTTATTGTAAATAATTGGTAAATTGATTAGTACGTATAATATTTATACGTATTTTGTATAAAAATAAATAACAAATGAATTCTTTAAAATTGGTCCACAAATGATTTTTCTTCTTTCTTTACCTTAATTGCCACACACATACATACATACATATATGTATTTATAAAAATATTAAAAATATAACATTTAATTTTTTAATGAAATAACGCCATCCCAGTTATACACAATAAAAGCATGTTAGAGTTTCATGTTATAATCAACATGAAATTTTAAAAAAAAATCTAAAATAAATTATGTCAACAAATAAAGTACTAATTACATATAATAATACCAAATAATTTGTATTATGAAACTTGCTCATAAATGCAGACATATACCTTACGTTCCTTGAATGAAAAAATTATTACCCATACGGCAAATAGTAGCACCCAATAATCAAACAAACTAAGTTACGGTATTTGGCAATAACTCTAGAACCTCCATCACTGGACATGTACATTGAAATGGGTCGTCCAACATTCAAATTGGTTAAAGTAACATTAGAGATGGTGATTTATGTGCTATTTACGGTAGAAACTCTAAATCCTCGAACATTAGAAATGACGCCTGGTTATAAACCAAAGCGTGGCAACCAACTTAAAGTTTGCTTACATTATACATGGTGCTTATGGTACTGTTTGCCATAGTAACTCTAGACCCTGTAATACTGGATATTTTAGAAAGCTATACATTGAAACGTGCAAACCACTCTCCAGATTTATCATATTCGATATTATTCCTACGATAATATTTGCAATAGTAATTCTAAATCCTTCAATACTATTACTGCCATCCGGTTATAAGCCTAAATGTGACAACCAAACTGTAGTGTGTTGACATTAGAGATGGTGCTTAACGTACTGCAAGCCGTAGTAACTCAATATTCTCCAACACTGGATATATCACTAAGAAACAAAGACCAAAATACTTTCCATCTTCTAAATTACTCAAATACAATAGTATGCTTACTTAATACAGAATGTTCATTCGCTCGTCACAGCATTACAATTTTTAAATGTTTAAATTATTATCCATAACACAATTGAAATACCAATTTTTTATGAAATAAATTAACATGCAAGATAGACTTTTTTTGCAATTACATAACTTTTTAATACAAATTAAGAATGTAAAAGAAGAAATAGAGTTTTTAGTAGTTTATATAAAATAATGTACATAAATTTATAGAATGTGTATACTTTTATTGAAAACTACATTTATTTATTTATTTAGTTCTTATTATTAAGGTCTATATGTATTACACTTTAGAATACTAAGAAAGGGATACAGTTATAACACAGAGAATAAATAATGAATTTATATATTTTTGTTATGCTTGATTCAAGTGTGAGTAAAGTTTCACCTTTGTAAATCTATGCCTTAAAACCGTTCCTCTATAACGGCGCATTATAATTCCCTGGTCTTGACAGTTGAAACTAATGAGAAATTTAATTATTGTCTGAACAATAGGTATTCTTTAGCCTAACCTTTGTCGCTAGCTAGATTTATGTTTTCATGGACGTAATATAATAAAAGCAAAGATGAGGAAATAATGATAAAGTGAACAATAAAACTAAAATCTTACGACTTATTTTTACAGCTTATGTGCCTTGAATAGAACTGAGCAATTATAGTGTAGTAAATCGTTTCAGTTAATAACATTTATAACTTTTGTTAATAATTAAAATAGTATGAAGTTTTAAGCCAACATGTCATCAATTAAGGTAATCAAATTTAAATTAGAAATGAAAATGTATTATTAAAATTTCAATGTTCAGCCATTTTTTTTCCTAATTACTACGAATATAGGTTTACAAATTGAATAAGTTGTTGGTAACACTTATGTACAGTGTAACAGAGATTCTGGATTAGTAAATTTTTATTTGTATTATAAAATAAGCAAACTGGGTTTGAAATTTTAGTACATGTAACTACTAAGAAAGCGGAATTAAAACCGTAAAAAATATTTCGTATCATTTCTGTTAAAAGTAAATCTCTAGTTAAATGAGAAAAAAAACATCATTTGAAGTTCAATTTATATAAACATTATAAATTATTTGACCAATAAAAAAATATTATGATTTTAAATGTTCTCATTTTATTATTCGTTTTTAAATTGTATTCAATTTACAAATATTTATTTATTTTACTTCATTTCGTCATTATACTATACCCATATAATAAGACAGAAGTTGATTGACCCTATTATTATACTTATCCAGCCCTATCATTATGTAATGAATAAAAGGTGATTTGTTGGGATTTGTATTTAATGATAAATTGTTTGGTAGATGAAGTGGTCTTATCGAATACAGTTTATTTAAAACAGTTGTTACACACGTTCTTTAAAATTTATTATTTTATAATCCTTCTTTTTTTTTTACTTCAACTGGCCGCAAGCGGGCCTCGTGATTTGTTTAAATTAACAAAGGTTCCACTCCTCTCGCTCGTATGTGATGGGGTTTCAACCACAATAATTGCAAGATTTCGTAAACATAAGAATATCACATCTTCTCCGTAGCTCAGTGTTTGAAAGTACAATTTTGACTATAATTTCACTATTTGTTTTATTAGAGAGATTGAATAGATAACATTGCATATTGAATTAAAATATACGACGATTTTTTATCTAATATAAAGTTGTTAAGTAACACACGAGATATGAACAAAATATGATTTAAACATACCGTCATTTTAAACATTTTATAAAATAATTTCTTAATTACAATTATTATTATTATTTATTTGCATCATTTATGGCTTACATAGTTCAGCAGTGCTGCTATATATATATATATATTTTATACAAAAATTACTCATAACATACAATATAAATACACAAATACAATACAACAAATACACAAGATAGAAATTTTATAAAATACAAACAAATTAAGACACAGTGAACCATGTATTCGTGTTATCTCATAATAATCAATTATTTGAGTCGTGCCAGGCACCCAGAGGTTATGAGTACAATAACGTACTAAACGAGTTCACAGTATACCCTATACTAAAGTCAAATAACTATCTTGTTTAAGTACAACGACAACGACGATAAATGAAGGACACATGTCAAAAATATTTACTAACGCCTTGAAAAGTGGAGATTAGTAAAAAAACATAATTCGAAATATTTGCTAATTATCAATCTTACCTTATACTTTATATATTATGTAACTACAATTAAACTGTTACATAATAAACTAAAATTAAGAAAATATATTATTTATAAAATTGCATTTATTTACTTAATAGATCATTCTCATATTTTACCCAATGCATACCTAAACATACTTATAACTCAAAACGCCATTAAAACAAAAGGACTACTTTTGAGGGAATGAAGTTTGGTAGCCTCAAGAGTAATATTTTTCATATTAAAGAGTAATTATTTGTATGAAAATAAAGAAAAGATTAGAAAGGTCAATAAAAAAGCAGTATACTCAATACAACATATAATACAGACTTTAGGCTTTTGCAGTGATTAAATAAATTTTAAAATTTAATTTCTGGACTTTACGCTGGGTGGGTTTTTCTGCGCTAATCAGAGTGGTTGGCAAGGAGGCAAGTCTACATAAGGACTCTAACAAGCGACTACGTTAGTCTTGTTTTAGTTTTCAAGTTGATCAAATCGGTCTACTCAATAAAACCTTAATAATTAAAATGTTGGCAATTTAATGTTGAAAAAACGGAGTAGCGTTCAGCCCATAAATACAATACGAATATTCACACTTACTTCAATATCTTTATTCCATTATCACACATTATTTATAAATTATTAATTTTAAAAATAAAATTCTATATTTTTGACGTTGTAAATTTGAACACTTGATTAACTTTTTTTAAATAAATATCTCAACGCAAGTTTATTTATGATTAGTATTTCTTAAATTGTCAATGTTGTAGACAATCTTAAAATTTTAAAATTTAAATCTAACATAACAATTTATTTTACACAATATATTTAAATATATGTTTCATGTTGGCTTCCCTTTACATGTGTTTGTAAATGTGTGACTACTTCTTTTAAAACACTTTACTGTTCTGTTATTGACTGTCTCTGTTATGTGAATTTGATTACAATATCCCCTATTATCCAATTATATACGTCAGTCACTTAATTGCCTTTTAATATATTATAATAAACAATAGTGTCATAATAATATGTTCCTTCTATAAAGAAGTCACATCTCATCAAGTAAACAAATCAGAAATGCATCTTATGCTAATAGGTAGTTGATTATATTATAATCATTGTACATCATGATGAGATCCTCTGGACATTGTAGTAATTACCATAATGAAGTACAACTTTTCTTTAAGAACAAAGTGCAATTTCATTACTTGTTTATTAAAATAAACAGGATATATGACGTATTTCTGTTAGTTTTGACAATATCTGATCAATCTAATATGGTTCATATACATTTTTATATAATAATAATTTAGACACAAATAAAAATAACAAAAATCTAGTTGAAAAACATATAATTTAAATACATTTTTAATTAGTAATAATGGAAACGCAACTGATTTCAATGAATCTCTAATAGGAACAAGAGAAAAAATTAACACAAGACACATTAAGAACAAGTGCCTTGAATTTAATCCAGTTATCTAAAAGTTTAATTTCATTACTTCTGGTAAGGAAGTTATAGTTAAATCGTTTGTTTGTTTCGTTGGTATAAAATATAACTGTTATACCATATGTTTACTCATGATAAATTCTTAATTCTATTTAAAATATAATAATATACTAAACTACTAATTAATACAATTTCTACAATTAATATTACTTAATTATATGTTTTACAATTTACATCTATAAATGTAAATAAACAAGGTGTACGGATACACAGTTAATAATAATACTTAAAATATTTAGACATATATAAATTACTTATATAATTGGGCAATAAAATCGGGCTTTGTGTGCATATATTTTATTACTTACGGTCTGCTCGTATGAACACACATATTGTATTATTAGGTTCATTAAATAATGAATGAGTGTTTAAGTTTAACTTTTATAGCTAGATTGTCGATTGCTAGTAATTTTAATGAATTAAATCTACAAACCATTTTTATTTAAACATTTATTCTACCTTCTATAAATTAAATGCTATAATTAGGGTAGAAAATATAAATGCAAAGACATAAGAGAAAATTCTTTATACTTCAGAACCTCTTTGTAAACAATATTTTAGTTTTATATGTAGGCAACTGCACGTAAATATTGCTGCTCTATCAAATCAGATAAAACTTAAAATATATACAAAATTGTGAGTTTTCTACTTTTCAACAACCAAAACGTGATTTTTTCTAAACTATTGGACAGAATTCTATAACGTTTGCAATAACGTAAATTCTATAACGTAAATTATCATTCACAACATAAAACATGTAAGTTTTGAGTTTTATAATGGATATTTTAATGAAAAGGATAAATTATGTTGACAATGTTGGTTTTAGTAATAACTTTGAAGACATTGAAGTATTGTTTTATTTTGATGAACACTCAACGAATTTAAATCAAACGTAGACTAAAATCATGCCATAATCTACTTAAGAAAGAAAATTGCTTGAAAATCGGAACACCGGTTCTTGAGTTATAAATAAAAAAATAGAGAGATGATTTGTTATGTATGTGGGAGTAATGTTTTCAAATTTATGAATTGCATTTAACAAATTACACATTAGTACGTCTTAAAGTTCATGTTATCTAACTTGCAATGATCTGCTACATACGTAGAATCTTTGTAGCAATTTCTGCTGAAGTGGTTGCTCTGGATTATTCGAGCTGACATTAAAAATTCAACAGTAACGTTAAAAAAACTTAATTAATCATTTAAATTCAAATTGCCTCTGAAATGAGATTGTATTTTTGTCATTTAAATCGTCAGGAGTTATGAAAACTAAATATCATATTAAACGTTATGTCACCACTACGTTGGCACGCAACCCACGCAAGGTAGTTGTTTGCAGTCCTTGTGTTCTGTAGTTCTTTCAATAGATTTTTTTTCTGTATATAATCTTTTTGACTGCTCAGGCTTGGGGTACTTCATTAGGTTGTTCGTTTTAATTATAGTTTTCTTTATGATCTTAGGGGCATTTTATAACTGGAGTTATTTTATACTGCCGAAACGTTGAGTATTAGTGTTTATTTACGATAAATTATGAAAAACGTCTGATTAAACAATACCAATAACACTCAGATATTATAAACAAACTATCAATTTCAGAAAAAACCACCCAATGATAATGTGTAAATAAATGTACCGTTTATTTCTCATAAACAGAACTTTTTTGACGATAAATTTTAGTTTCAACTCTAGTCCTAGATATCTAATTTCTTCAGAAACGCTAAAACTAGAAACACAAAATGTTCACGGACACTTTCGACGATCTTGTGGGGATGTACCAGAAGATAGAATCCCAAGCAGAGAAACATTTTACTTTTTCTTTCTTATAAATATCGAACTTGACTTGTGAAATGTTACACTTGATATAATAAAACTTGAACAAAAATGTTTACAATTTATTCGTTTATTTTAATCAAACGCGTTTCAACGACTAATTAGTCATATTTAGTTTTTTATAGTTCGTGAATCGTTGTATTTGGATACTTTGTCGTTGAAACACGTTTGAAAAAATAATCGCATTATTTGTAAGGATTTACGTTGATATTTTTGTTTCATATTTAAAGTTTAATAGCTCTAAGTCGTTATCAGCTAAAAATTAAATTTAAAAAAGAATTTAAAATAAAAACAAATAACCCTCGAATATTCTAATAGTGTCAGTATCGAAGAAGAACAAGAGTTGATCAAGAGAGTGCTGATAGTAAAAATGAAACCGAAAGATCTAACCCATTCCTACTGAACAAATATTTATATATAAATAGCATCCAATACCGTACTCACTTTAAGGAGCATCAAATGGGGTAAGATTTGAACTAATATGATGAAAAGTCGTGAAGGTTAGATTATAAACCCCTGTGAGTTGTGGAAAATACCTTACATTAGAAAACTAAAATACAATGATCCTTAATGTAGAATTTTTTTTAATGTTATTATTTATTTTACTTTACTTCCGTTATTTTTTATTAAATATGTTTTTGTATGTCGTGAGTTTGATAATTCAAAAACAGCTTCTCAGATTGAATAAAATCGTGTATAGAACAATAGAAGTTTAAATGATATTAGTGTAATTTTATCGCAAAAAAATAATTTTGAATTTTGAATTCATGAATTGCAAAATTTAATCAATCAAATATTTTTTAAATACAATACATAAATGTAGAACTAACAGATTAATTACTGAATCAGAACAACTCGCGTAACCGCTTAAATGCCCATGTTATATGTTGTATAGTGTTGTGAATTTCGTGTTGTATATATGGCATATATAACATTGTTTCCTTTAAGTTTTATTTGGATTACCAACCAACGTACATAATTAATACAAAGGGAAAAAAAATAATGAGTTTGATAATGCCCGATAAATAGGCAAAACGACGTAACCCATCCAAAATAGAAGGACTATGAGCAGTAAATAAGAAAATTAATGAAATATAATTATTTTAAAAATATAATTGGTTTAACAACTATAATATTAAATGACTTTATATTGTATTGACTTAAAGTACGTATTTCTGGTCTAATAAATAACTGTACTATTTTAATATATCTTAACTGTTGGCGTGCCTAGAATTATGATAAAAACTCCTTTAGTTGATTGATACATACAATAATCAACAAAGAAACAATCACGTACTTTGAACAGCAGTTACAATTAATCGGGGATATTTATTTTGGAGTTAGGAAAGATCATGTAACATAACTTTCCCGAGTGTTGATTGCTTCGTGGGTTTCACACCCGCTTACCAAGAGCATTCATACCTTACTAATAGCGTCACAATTTTCTGACACAGTTCTATTCCAAAGATTCAATCTAACAATAGTTTGATATTGAGTATTTAAAATCAGAAATTTAAGCTTGTTTCTGTAGTGTTTCTAATTATTATAGACTCATAATAATGTTTTCAACACTTTTTTTTTAATTGTAGTCATTGATTTGATCTTTACATTTTATAAACATACTTCATTAAAGTTTTATGTTAAATATTCCAAACAGAGTATAAGTAAAATATCATCGAAAATCGAGATAAAGTTATATACTTTCATATTACATTAAAAAAAAAATCATATATTATGTTCAGTGATTACTGTGGTTGATAAATAGCGCTGCATCGACCATGTTCATTATTTCAATAAGTTATTTTCTTGTTTAAATTACAAAAGACCAGTGGCATAAGTGAGATTTTCTAAAACACATGTACATTATCTCCAAGTGTAGTTTGGGATGTCCGAACATATATGCCACTATCGTTTCGATATTTGTACTTCTCTTTTTTTTACAAAACGATTTATAAAAACAAAAATCACTCCAATTTTTTTTTATCGTAAATGGTTGTAGATTACTTTACGTTCAACACAAGTTACTGTATAAAATCAAGAAACATAACTGGTTAGTTATTCAAGCTACCTGTAGACCCTTTAAGAGCGATCTTTTATTTTATTTATTTTTTTAGTTTCCCGATTAATTCCAAACATTTACCTACACACCCAAATAAACAATTTATTTAACTAAGTACAGGTTACAAGAAACTGTTGAAGTATTGAAGTTTGAGCTATTTAAGTGGAAAAAATATTGCGGGCAAAACTGTAAATATTTCATAATTATTGATCATGTATTTTACCACGAATAAACACCTCTTCACATATGAATATTTTTCATATTAGACACTCAATTTTCTCATTCCGTATGTTTACGTTTAATTAATGTTTTACTGTATAAACTGAGTAATAATACCAACATAGTCGACGAAATTTTTTAAAATTAAATTTTTATTTTTTTACTTAAGCCTTTTTATTGTTTTTTTAACAACTATTTCTAGAGAAATAAAATGAAAAAATATACTTATATAAAATATGTTTGTTTTAAACATTTTTATTATGAGATATATTTCTTAAATTTTGTTAATTTTTTAGAAAATCAGTGGAAGTTTTTGTCCATTTTTCAACTAATTTTATATCAGAATATATTATAATAATGCAAATAAACAATGTATTACAACGTCATAGACTATTAATAGTAAAAAGATATAATAATACATATATAGTACATATACAGTACATATTGCATTGCATCGTGTACTATAACTCCATTGTATAACGAATTTAAAAGTCTTATTTATTATTGTTAATAATCAAAAGCTTATAATGATTGATATTGTTGATATTTATGTAATTTTTTCAACATATTTTACAATTTGCGTGTTCAATGATTATTAAAACTATGAGACCTACCATTAGAATACATTTTAATTTATGTACAAGAACACTTGAATTTCCTTAAATAGATTTAATACAAATTTTCTCTGAGCCAACATGTTGTTTTGATTTATACCTGAATAAAGAAAGTTGGGAGGAAACTGTCATCCTTAATGGAGTAGGGATAACTATGACAGATGAGGCAATTCCGAGGCGGAAATTTAGCACAAGTATTCTCGGTCATAATACACATTTCCTATCGAGTCAAATTTATTTTACAACCTTTAGTGGCTCTATGACGAATTGAATCCATGGCTGTGAAACATTTGTTACATTGTTAGAAGCAGAATTTTAATAAAATAACTATAGCCATGTCCATTCTTGTGTTTTTTCAAGTTTTAGACAATTAAAAATAGTTAAATTTAATAGTTTAAAATTAAATTGGAAAAAGTGAATAGTTTATAACTACAAACAATGGTTAGTAAACCAAATTTTAGTTGTTGTATTGCAAATGAAGATAATGTTTATTGTTTATCGCCAGGTGTCGAAATGAGTAGAAAAACTGTTAAAATGGTTAAGGTTTAACCGGCTGCTGTTTTAAAATATTAGACCGGCGAAGATTAGTGCGACTTACAGAGCACCAAAGATCGGTATAGTAGATATTTTGTTACAAATCTTTTTTTTTTTTGCTTTTATATTGGTTCTAATTCGAATATTTCGCTTTTATGTAATGGAATAACCTATTACTAGGATGTTAAACATTTACTGTAATCCGAAAAAAAAAATTATGCATGTTTATCGATGACTGTTTTATTAAAATCATATTTCCAATGAAGGAAGGCTTAATAAAGGACTAAATTACTACAAAAAATACTATAAAATGTGGTGTAGTTTGTTCATGTACGAACCGTACATGCAGCTTAATGGCTGGTTAAATGCCAGTAAATTGTGTAAGTAAACGATATAGTAATTGAACAATAATCGCAAGTCCAATGTTATTATCATTTCTTTTAAATGTAACATACATGTTAAAATGTTCACAAGTATGAATCAGGTTTTTAGTAAGTTTTTCTTCTCTTTCCGCTCGTATAAATATGATAGAGCGGTATTTGATGGTCAAAATACAGTTGCCTAGTTGTTTGAAGATATATTTGTTTGGGACACAGAGTGTAAAATATGATTTTTGGAATGATGTATGTGTGCAGTGTTTTACAACACAAAACGAGTGGACCGATTTTTATCAAATCGATTTTATGAGCATATTTTGGCCATTTCACAGAGATTTTTTAAATTATTATTTCTTTTTAGTAATTCAAAATTAGGTGGCTACTGCAATAAAAAAATACATAAAATACGACTTCATCAAATCAACACTTAAGTAGGTTAATATCCTTTAACCCAAGACTAGCCGATATATTTTTCTAATTAATTTTTTTTATAATTCAAAAATATGTGGCTTGTACAAAAAAAAATTACGATTTCCTCTTATCAACTCTTAAGTATTTTAATTACCTTTTTGCCAAGAATAGCCTCTATGTATTCATGCTTAACTAATTGGTCTCCACATCTCTAAAAATGCAAGTTCGTAAGTTATAGGTAGAAAATATGTATAAATAAATAATAAATTATTTAATAGATCAATAAATCGGCTACAAACAGTTACAAATAAATAATTTATTGAATACAGCTATGATGGTTACGTTCAAATTTTAGTGAATATTAAAGTAAAAAAAATCGGGAAAAAAATTACTTTTAAGGAAAAAAAAGCATTTACCTCCCTTATTAAAAGCAAGATTTTATTAATCTTAGCTGAAAATGTCCTTATTTCCCAAATCGAAGTAAGTTTATCTTTTAAGAACTAAGGCTTATTTTATCTTTTCAATTGAAAACTACCGATATGACATTTTTGGAGACGATTGGTGTTGTTTCTTTTTCGTTTTGTTTTGAGGATTGGTGAAAGAGACACTCGTGCAATGTTTTTTGCACCATCTGTTCGTTTTGTTATTATTATTCATTTAGGAAATTAGTAATATAAAATGTTTTACTTTCACTTCATTTAAAATTTCGAAATAATTCTAAATTACAAACTTAGTAACATAAAATTACTAGTTTCAGGCCCATCAAATTCGTTTTACTAAGAACAATGTCGTTAAAGAAATCAATCGCCCTATTACCAAACGTCTTTGTGTCCTCTCTTCAAAATAAAAAAAAAATGATTCATGCTGTTATAATTAATATTTTTCCTATTGTGATATGGATGGCACTTAGCATGATCGGCTTTTAAATTATCGGATCTACCCTTCCCAATAAAAAAACAGCGAAGGCCAAAATTTCATAAATAAAGAATTAATGATACATGAACGTTTATTACCTAATAATAAATAGATAAAAACACAATACGTTTTCATATTTTTAATTTTTGCTTATTTTCATCTTGTTATAAAACTCGGTAGTTATTATACGATTTATACTACTGGTACTTGGTAGAACTCCATTTTCAGGAGAAAAACCACAAACACAATTTTAAGTATATTCTACTTTTTATAAAAGTATAATTCAGTAGTTCTTAATTACTGTCTCCTTGAACAAATAATTTCGTAGTATTTTCCTTATTATTTTACTTTATATTGGAATTATAACAGTGTCAGTAATACCAACTCCTGTCTCGTTTTAGTAACAGCCAAATTTAGAATTATTATGAATAGGTATTTATTAAATACTTTATACATGATGATTGTCGATGTAAACTATCTTAACCAATAATTATTATTTATAAATAATAAATTATATCTTGTAAAGAAACAAAATATAATGAAGAGATAATCGAAACCCGTTGAAACCATATAGGTTAGTAACATTAGACATAAAACAGCAGATTTTATCTCTATAGATATAGTTCAGTGTATTTAAACATATAATATGAGAAGAATTTTTTGTCATAATACGGTTTTAATATATAAAATAGGCCAAAACATATGACTTGATATTAACTCGTTTTCAAATCAAGTTATAGTAAAATGTTACTAGAGCAAAGATGTTTTGATATTAAATTAACTGAAAAAATAAATTAATTAAAATATAATCAAACCAGATTATATTCATTTGAGACCTCAAAAAAAATTGCCAACATCACCATCAGATTACCTAACCACACTTTTTTTTTAATCCAAATACCATTTTAGAACGGTAGCTTACGGGTCAGTGAAAGAAAAAAGTCATATTAAAAACAAAACGTACTAATACAGTATTCAAATCTATATTTGATTAACACTTTTTTAACTTCGAAGGGGTTGTAGGAATTTTATTGTGTACGTAGGTAATGATGAAGTAAATAATTAGAAACTACAACGAAAGTTAAAGATATAAGTTTAGTTTAATATTTATTTCAAGATAGAGTTTGAAGTAGAAAAAAATGATATTTAATAATTACTTTATGAGAAACGTACAGTGTTTTAATTCATTACTAAAAACCTAATCGTTAATCTTAGTATATAGGTCTAAAGCAGATGAGTCATCATCCAGAGTTCTTACTAAATTATAAATATCTTCAAGTTATAAATACTCAAGTTGCAGACATTGATCACGACAGGTTGTTAATATTTTTTATTAAACGAAGTTTTTTTTATTTAACGTGGACATATTTTGGTTATCATCCCGTTAAAAAAATAAGAAGAAGAAAATTACATATAATTTGATACCCCTTACCTCTTACATACTCAAATAACTAAAGGGTGGAAAAAGAACTTAAGTTTATCAGAAGATACCTAAAATTTATGAAAGCTCTAGATATTAAGGAAAAGAGGGATCTAACCTAAAATTTCATGAAAATTGTTTTAAATCCAACTAGAATACCTGAGGATTGGCACACTCGTTCTCACTAAAAGTGATCCCATGAGGACGATTTCTCTGCTTACTATGGCTGATATAATTATTAAATCTTCTATATTTCTGTTACTACTCTTAATTCAGTTTTTTTATATAATTTATGGAAAGGTTGTGTTAGTCCTAATTTAATTAAAAATTGTTGTTAGTCAAAATTACTTGTTTTGAATTATATTCATTACAGTGAACTTTCTTCTTATTTACAGATATTAATTTAATATACTACTTTCATCAATAAATAAAGTTTCATTTATTTACAATTTTTGTCTTTTTCCAGATGAACTTTCTCTTAATCATTGTGTCGCTGATATACACAATGGAAGTCAATTCACATTGCAGAGAGGTATTGCATCTAAGTATATTCTTTATATATTTAGATACCAAATATGTCACTCTATTTTGATTATTATACTATTTCATTTATCGGTTGTAAATTAGAGTTAAATATGATAAAGTCTATTCATTTTATTTATAAATTATATAATAGTCATGTTAATCTAGTAATTCATCATTAATAATTATGTTAATATGATATTCTCCCTGTTAATTCCATATTGATAGTAATTTCCAACTCTTTGTTTCAGCGAGTCGAAATTAAACGTTTTTGTTTTGAATGTCTTCAGCTTTTACGCCAACCTTTGTACGACCATTGCTGCAACAATGTAAACAGTTCTCGACAGTGGTGCACTAATGCATTAAGATATGGCGTAAAAGTGGCTATAGATGAATTAAAAGATGGTTTTTGGAACGACATGAGTATTATTCAGATGCCAACGTTAACGAGTCGTACTGGATAAGTTTTACTACAACGTACTTGTATAATAGATTCATTATGTAATACGTTTTAAGGAATTTTGTATGTAAAACTTATCAGTTTAGAACTGAATGAAATAATGTTGTGTTCTATTTACAATCACCACATAATGAAATTAATAATAACATTTCAATCGCATACAGTAACTAAGTAAATTATACAGAATCACAGGGAAAAATAATATTCAAGGTGATCTGTAATTTTGTGGACCGTGAGTAGAAAAGTAATTTCTGTCACAGAAAATAAAGTTACACAAGTGATTAGATGTTTATTATAATAAAGTAGTACATGGGCACCAGTTAATACCAGAACTTTTTATTCTAGAATATTGGTTAATATATTACAAAACACTATCAGATGTGGGATATAGACCCGGAATATGTACACCTTATGGTGTTATGTTAGTTTAAACAGAATGAAGTGCTGCTTAGCACATATGTTTGAATATAGTTAATATCTCGTATCAACAGCGTCACATTTTTTAGTTAAGAGAAAAAAAAATCTGTTCTAAATATAAGAACATTTTAACAATAATTACTTACGTGACTTTTTGTTATAAGTTCTATTATTACAAAACTTGCGCACACTCTGTGTGATTTGTCTGCATTCGTTGAGGTTACGGTTGAGTAAATAATCTAAAAGCAGTCAACAATCTGGAGGGAGTCATTTTTTCTTTTTAAATAAGCCCACAAAAATAATTCTTGCAGTGACTAATAGTCAATTCTAAACATCATTTTCATTCAATTCATTGACCTGGATATTACGATCAAAATTAGTACATTGTCCCTGTTTGAATAAACCTGGTTTTCAAGATAATGCTCATTATATTGAAGAATGACGACTAACATCAGTCATTGTTCACTTTAAAAACTTCAAAAACATTCCGCTAAACTAAATACCAGGTAATAAAAAATACCTAATCAGACTGTTATGAAGATTTAAGAGTATGTATAGAATTGTTTCAGTTTTTATAAATAAACGTAGTAAGATATTCATAGACATGAGGCTAACCAATAGGGAGTATTGACTCGAACGTTTACCAAAATATAACACCGGTTCAAAATAAAAATTTTAAAGAAACTGGATTAATCTCTCGATAATTTAGTATTTCAGAAACATCCAAACAATGTCGCGGTCGTCTTCATTTATTTCTTGCCCTAAATGTATTTTGTTTGGATAGAATTTACGGTGTTTGAATACTCGTTCGTTATATATCAAATACGACTTTCTCGAAATCTACGTGATCAATCATCTCTTCTATGGTATTATGTTTATTGTATTTTCACTTTTTTGCTTCTCCTTAGCTAATGCTGTACCAATAACGTGTAAAGCATACTTATCTCCATGTTTTTGGTTAAATAAATCAACTGTTCTAGTAGGAAATTTATAATATCTATTAATATGTGCAAATCATAAATCCTTTCTTTAATCGAGTATCTCTAATTATGAACAATTTTATAAGCAACAGACACTATCAGTTAATTATCCCTAAAGTCAAAAGAGTTCGATGCCTGTAAGTGTGCCAGTGAGGAAAGATGTAAAATAACCTAATCATTAACTTAAAATAAATTACTTTCTCTTAACCAACATGGTGTGTACCAATCACATTTTCCCCTTGAATTTATTCATTTGTTCACTATAGGCTGAAAAATATTTTCTAATTTATTCCAAACTTTATATACAGTATAAATATTGGATCTAATGTATATACAGTTACTTTATAAATATATTCCTGAAAATCAAATGGCCTTCTATGTTGCATTATCAAGACCGTTTCTTTTTATACGCTCCTAAATGAAATGTTTTTAAATGTATTTCTTACAAAACTTAATCATTGCATCAAACCGAACTTCTAAAACTCATTTGGTGGGATTCAATAATCTCTTGTCTTTTTCTTTTTGTCTAAAATCATAAACATTCTATTTATGCAAATTTTGCAACAGTGAACATACTGATTATGCACTATTTGTTATGTTACATTTTTATTGTTCACCGTTTACTATGGTTAAAATATCTAAAACATAAATCATGAAATGTCTGTACTGTCGCTATAAAATATAGATTTTAATCTTTATTTATTAAATTAGTTTCCCTGAATAAAATTTAAAACGACACAGGATTTGTTTATTATGCCTCGATTTTGATTGAACACTGTTATACTTAGGTTTTTGATATATCTAAGAAACATTGTTATTCATTAAGAAAAAAATTAAAGAGGAGAAATAAAAAATCTGCAAAACCGTCCAAATAGTTATTTCATCCATCGCATTACTTTCGTAAATTCGGGATGTGGTTGAAGAGAGAATCTTGAAATTTGAAATTAATTGTTGCTCGAGTCCGTTACAATTTACGATTGTTGTAGTTTATTTAACCATGCGGAATTTCAAAATTTCAAAAAAATTATATTGAACAATTTTCATGACACAATTCACATTTAAAGAATTTGATGATTATTTTGTCACTAGGTCATGTCTAATTAAAGCTGACATCTTAAATTATATAATACAGTCTAGTTCTTAAATTGTACTATGGCATTCATTGTTGTTTGTGTAATGTATTTTTCCTTAGATCTAAAGAACTGCTTAGAAAACAATATCATCCAATACTGGACATTTGAATTTTTATTTTATTTTATATACATAGTCATCTAAACATTACAAAACCAATCAGCCATGTAAGGGATAAATTCTACATTTATATCTTTCATTAAATTTATAACTTTACTACAGCTAATATATTTACTATGACAAGTAACAGTAGAATTGCTATTTATTATTTACCAGAGTGTTACCAAATTATTTTTCTAGCCATATTGAACCTCACTGTGGGGTATTTCACTAGACAAGGTACATTGTTTGTCAGTCATCTTTTGCATAATTTATGAAAATGGAATTAAATTGGAGAAATAATCCAACATGAAACGCATAAGCTGCTTTAATAGGTCGCGATTAAAATTTGGTGATGTTATTTATCGTCTCGTCGTCTCGACCTAAGAAACAGATTACAGATTAAAACAATGCACGCGTTACTTGGCTGAACAAACTAATCTATTATTATGTAAGATATACACAAAATAAGACCTCCAACAAATTTTCAGCACAAAAACAGTCAAAACTTTACTGCTCAACAATATTTTTAAGCTTTATAAAAAATGTCATTTACTTTTATGAACTGGATCGATAGACATGTCGTGTCGGCGTTTAAACAAAAGAGACAGGAATAATTCCATTCTCTATGCTTGAAATACTATAACAAGCATATGTATAATGTTTATAGATAAACAAATGTCCTTTCATTTGTACAAATATAGAACAAACAAATGACTTTCCTAGGAGGAAAAGTCCCTCTGACCCCAATCAATACCTTCTTAGATATATTACTTGATTTTAATATTAAGCTGATTCATTTCTTGACCTTGTACAAATAACTACTCCTTGCTCCGTGTCAACCTTGTTTACATTGCCTGATGTTTATAACTTGCTGTAATTAAGTTGCGCCTTGCCCTTGATGCAATGAGGAAAGAACATCGAAAATATACCTGTTTCTATGTTAAGAAGGTGTGTGATTATTGCTAGGAGGAAAACCATCTCGTAAATTGAATGTTGCCAACAAAAACAAACGTGATATTCTTGGAATCACTCGTATTATAATTTATAAAGTGTATATAATAAATTGTAAAATAGGTTTAAATATTGTTTATAAAAATGTTTTAAAGCTACTATCGGTAACAAAAATGGCGCACTAAGCTCAATGAAACCAACTCTTCTCACATAAACCTCACCTATCGTAAAGTGGATAATCTGCCAATTACCATCAACAATCAAGTCATTCCAAATGCCAATACTGCTAAGTATCTTGGCATGAATTTAGATTCAAAGCTTAACTGGAAAGAACATGTATTGAAAAAAAAAAAAAAGGACGAACTTAATAATAAATACAGGAAATTCTACTTGCTGCTTCGTAGATATTCGGAGTTAACAATTGAAAACAAATTATTGATGTACAAACAGATTTTCAGGCCCGTGTTGTTTTATGGTATACAATTTTGGGGATGCACTATGAAAACAAACGTTGAAATCATACAAACTTTTCAAAATAAAATACTGCGTGGGATTGTAAATGCACCTTGGTTCATACGTAATAATCTACACCGCGACTTGCGAATGGAAACAGTGGCTGAGGTTATCAGGAAATATGCCCTCAGTCACAACAAAAGGTTAGAGGATCATAAGAACCTCGAAATGGAAGCTGTCCTGGATGTTAGCAACAACATCCGAAGGCTCACACGTACTAAGCCAAATGAATTGATGGTATAACCACGAGAGGGATAGTTGATCTCAACTAATCGCCTGTCACGCGAGTTGCATATTTTGAAGACAAAATCTTTGGTCGATCCGTTGAGTTGGTTTTGATTACTGAGGTGTCGTTTTTTAGTGGATAGAAGTCCCACACTACCAGCACTTCATGCTGGTGTCATTTTATGATTTTTTCACCTCTCAAAAAAATATATATATATCGGTAACAAGGGTCTTAGAAAAATGAAGTTATGTTATGACAGTATATGTAAATTCAGATTGCAACTTGGGAATATATTTGGGATATATTGGCCACCCAAAAAGTGTTTCTAAAATAAAAGCAACTGACGATGGTGGTTATAAAATTAAAAGTTTAAAAGTATAAAAGTATATTAATCGCTTATTAAAAATAATTGTATCAAGCGATAACAAAATTTCAAAAAAAATAACAACCCTCATCCAACATTGATTTAATTCAGATAAAAAAAATATATCTTGTGTGTGGTAACATATCCAATGTTCGTGAAAGTGGATTCGTCACAAACTATCAAGCGGAATAAACATAATAGATTAATATAAAATAAAATAAAATCTTCTTTTTAACTTAAGCAATTTTAATAGAAATTTCTCTCTCTCTCTCTCTCTCTCTCTCTCTCTCTCTCTCTCTCTCTCTCTCTCTCTCTCTCTCTCTCTCTCTCTCTCTCTCTTGAACGTATGGGTTAATTTATATATAGGAACTGTTTAAAGTTTTCCTCATCTGCTTATTGTTCTTACCCGCTATTAGTTTTATAAAAATTTGTTACAATTTTTATTTTTTTTATATATATATTTATTTTGATATCCATTTTATTTGACAAGTCACGGGTAAATGTTAAACAACAAATGCAGTTGTATATTCCATATCAGCATGATAAAACCCACATGTAAAATTAGTGTTTATAATATCAATGGTGAAACGAAAAATATTGAATCGCTGCGACGATATTATGAAATGTTTTTGTAGGAAAATTTATAATATCGTTATTTTAATTATTTTACCTTCACACACCACTCTCAACATAATGTATCAAAATTGATTGTGATCGCAATTCTATTCTATGAGTTTCTTAACAGCTTTTAACTACATTCCGTTAACCACACCAAATTCTATAAACTGGTTTCACTTTCAAACTTGAATAATAAGAAACCTGTATGGTATAGGAAGAACACAACGACTTCTTCACGAATTTTAAACCATATTTAAACATTAGTATATGTTTGCTGTATTCTATAACATACGCATTACAGCCGCAAGATTAATAGATATTTCGAACCCACTTCCAGATGTACACTTTTTGAATGAGATCTTGTGACTTAACACTTGTATTAAATTGTTAAATTAATAACTTCATTGTAGTTATTGAATTAAATTCATAGGTACGATGTAAATACATGATTATTTGCTTCTGTAAGTTACCTATGGACACACGAGGCTATGTCGAGGCCATGTTCAACACGGACATAATTGAGTTGTATACAATTATTTCAAAACTGGGTATATAAGCAGAATAGTTGTTCTAATATTAACCACTCGTTTCCAAGAATCCAGACATCTAGAATCATGCTGAGAGCAATTGCTGTAAGTTTTATTGAATAATGTAATATAACACATGTATTTCTAATACATTTAAAATAAATTGTTTTCGTAAATGATGAATTTGGTACCTTTTAGGTGATCATCTAAATTAAATAGTGTTTATTGAAAGGATTAAAACACTAAGTTTTATTAAAATTGGCTGAAACATATATTTTAGAAGTTTTTCAAAAACATTTTCGAAAGATAACAAATTAAAACAAAATAAATCCTTAAAAGTTATCTAAATATATTTGTAAGGAAAAACTTTTATAACTAAAATACAGCTTGCAGTTTACTTCAAAGGAATAAATAAATTAGGAACAATTTTTACAATGAATTTCTCCCCCAAATGTGAACTTTTTAATAAATGTATATAAGTTTTACGAAATTGTATTAAAAAAAAAATAATAATAAAAGAAGTATTTATATTGAAAAATTATTTCCGGATTAAGATCTTAAATTACAAAACTCGTATTCAGAAAAATGTTAAATGATCATTAAATAATTATTTTTCATATTTCTTTGAAGCCCTACCTAAGGAGTTCGGTACAGGGAGATCTATTTACAGAGAGCTATATGAAATAAGTTACACTTAAAACATTATTGATATAACTCATCGGATATTGTTGAGACTGAAGGTTCTTGGTGAAATTTCATGTTTAAAGATAATGAAACACTTTTTTTGTAACATCCACTTTTTATTAGTCTAGACTTATAGGGTTATTTGTATTTTAATTTTGGCTAGACCTATCGGATATTTACCATTATATCTGAATAAGAATGTATTATCGAGAGTTTGGATCTATTCTCGGTATCAAATAATAACAACAATCCATCATTATCCAGTAACATTAAAACCAAAAACTGAATCACGAAACCGGTTTAAACATATTTCTCCAAACAAATAAATTTGTATACAATATTTCCAAAACATATTTTCACTAAATTGAATCATATAAGCACCTTGGAAAAATATAATAGTTCTTAAATTTTTCATGTTATATTTTTACAGTGTTGCCAATTTCCCAAATAAGAAGGAAAACATGTTTTAGGTAAAATTGTGTAAAATATATTACCTTAGGTGTGTATAAATTGTTTCAATGTAAAAGTATTTATAGAAACATCTCAAAACAACGATTATTTATGAAATATAAAATTAGCTATCAATTCCAATATAAAAAGAAAAAAAACTAAACTTAAAATGTTACAAAAAACATTTCTGTATAGGTGTGTGTAAGTTAACAAGTTTAGTATTAATATAAATTTATAACATTCTTGGATTATAACTTACACACTAATACTCAGACATAACTGAAGTTTGACTTCAATGTTGCCACAGTTCCATCCTTCAACTCCCCCCCCCCACAATCACCAACATTTTAGTGTTTATATTTACTATAAATAGTTTGTTTATTTCACAGTCCAACTAATGGAAATTATGAACATTTTTTGAAAATATTTATTAAATTAATGAAAAGTCCAGATTTTTTAAAACATTTATTCCTCAAATATTACCCCAAGTGGTACAATTGTTAGAAATAATATAACAAATTAGTGTCAAAAAAAGTTTTAAATTTTGGCACAAATACATCAGATAATTTTTTTAAATCCAATTTGTGCCTAAATTAGGCATACTGGTTACTTCTGAGACATTAAAATTGATTATTATGATCTGTAAGTTGTGATATAACATGAAAAATAACCTGTAAAAAGGTGTTTACACAATATATCTAAAAAGTATAAGTCTGTTTAGAAATTGCATAACTTAAAGAGTGTTTGTAAATTACTAAAAAAATTGGATGATACTAAAATTGTATCAATGCCTACTGGAACATAGCCAAAATAATGACACAGTTAATAGCATATAATTTAAAAATAGATCTCTAAAAAAACATACAATCTGTAAAATTGTAGGATTTTAAATTCAGTTTTAACATATGAAGGCCTAAATAGCCCATTCAATGGAAGTGTATATACTTTATATTAGAGAAGTCATGGTTAATTTCATTGTTACCATATAAAAGCATATCTTAAAATAGTTCTCATAATGTAATTGTTTATAGGCCTAACCTTACGTTTAAAAATTCATAAATGAATAAAAAATTATTAAAATTGTAAGGTATTTAAAAATGTTAACCTTTATAAGAGAAAATTAGATTTCTGAAAATTTCTTGTCAAATATGTGACAAGAAATTTTTTAAATCAGTATTTCTTTAAAAACTTGAGAATGGTTAACTTTTGTACTCAATGTAGCAAAAAATATTTAAAATATATTTAGTTTTTAACTTGAGAATGTTTGATAGTTTGGACTCATAGTATGTGTATAAATTAAAAATACTCCAAATTTCTAAATATTCTAAAATGAGGAATATAGCTCAATGACTTAGAGACATTAGACGACTAAAATAATTTAATTCTGGGTCCAACAAAAATGCACATTAGTACAAACTATGATAAATAAATATTTTAGTTAATAATAGAAAAAGTTGGAAAATTTTTATATAATGCAGTTTGTACGTGGGGAAAAGAACAAAACGTTTTGGCTACAAGACATTATCAGATAATTTAAAAATTAAATATTTGTGCGGAAACTAAGCATTGCCATGAAACACTTACGTTTTAGATTGTGTAGTCTCATATATATGTTGTTTAATAAAATATTATATCCTTATGTAAAACAAAAATAGAAAAGTTTTTCTGTGTAAAATGACCTAAATCTGCTTACCTTGCTTCGATAAAATCTGTTGTGTAAACCAGAAAACAATTTATAAACTGGTATAAAGCTAAATATATATGTAACAATGTGAGAAACTAAGAGAGTCAATAAATCGATAAAATATGTTGTGTAAACCAGAAAACAAATTATAAACTGGTATAAAGCTAAATACATATGTAACAATGTGAGAAACTAAGAGATTCAATAAATTGATAAAATGTGTTGTGTAAACCAGAAAACAAATTATAAACTGGTATAAAGCTAAATACATATGTAACACTGTGAGAAACTAAGAGAGTCAATAAATTGATAAAATGTGTTGTGTAAACCAGAAAACGAATTATAAACTGGTATAAAGCTAAATACATATGTAACAATGTGAGAAACTAAGAGATTCAATAAATTGATAAAATGTGTTGTGGAAACCAAACAGTTATTAAACTAAATGGATATGTACCCACTATGAGAAGTCTTGGGCATCATCAGTTTCTAATATTATAACTCCTTTCTTCATAAATTGTGCAACATGAAAATCTGTGTATTATGAAAAATTAACGAAATTTGAAAATCGCATCAAAATTTCAACTATGTATATTAAATTATAAAGTTCAAAGTTTGCAGATTTGGGGGGGGGGGCATGGAAGGATGGAAGAGTGGGAGGATTGAAGTCCAACTTCTGTTAAGTCTGTGTCTAGGTGTATGTAACATATAAACCAAAATTGTTATAAACTTATATTAATACTAAACTTATTAACTTACACACACGCTATCCACCAAAAGTTTAAAAAAAGTAACAAATAAAAGACTTTGTAAATATAAATTTGTTTATTGACTAAACATGTTCTTTATATGTTTAAAATATCGAATCATCTCTGAATATATTATTTTTGGTTTTTCCATCCTCTTTCATTAATAAGTCTCAAGGAAACAGCCTTTATAAATAAATTTATTTGTGTATAATATAAAACTATGTATTCATGCGCATATGAATAAAAGGAAAAAAAGGAATTAAATAAAATTTTAATCTAACGTCTTCTATAAGGGTTTCCTTTTTACAATGCATTCTATAATAATTTTTAATAATATTACTAATGCGGAAATTGTTAGAGGGAAAACAACTATAATTTTGTTTTGTTTTAGGTGGCTTTAGTTGTGATGGCGGCTATCTACATAACAGGAGCCGTTCCAGTTCCTGATGAAGAACCTTATCAAAATATGCCAATGATGTTTAAGAAATAATACCCTAAATGTTATAAATTCTTTAATAAATGTTTTGTAGTTTTATTGACATGTTTATATTTTATAATTTTTATTGGTGATCTAGGAAACAATAATACGTGATTGTTAATATTACACATATAATAAAACTGTTTTTCTTAGCTGTCATTCTACATGAAACAAGTTTTGAATAAGACGCACTTTTTAAAGGATATTCGTATTCTATAACTAAGCGGGTTTTTATTGTATAGTTGTAAAACATCAAACATCCCACTTCGTGAAAGCCACATGTCTAGAATTACACAAATGACAATCGTGACTGCTTAAATAGTGCAAATTGCAACAGACAGTGCAAAACTATATGAGCCTAATTATTCAAAAAAAAACTATGAAAAACATTAGTTGGAAATGTTGTACAGATTTATTTTCTTGTTGCTTTGAAGTAGGAGAATTTAGGCTGGATATTTTTTATCTATTACTAAGATAGATGAAATACTTAACTAAAATATTCGCGATTGGTAAATAAATTTATCGAGGTAGGTCATGAGAACATTCGTGTTGACTTCCAAATTTAATGTCATGTAAATTATTTTGTTTAATAAAACTCAGGCAAAGAGAATGTAAACTAAAAAAATAGTGATAAATTACTTATTAACGGGACTAATTGGTTATTACTCAAATAGTTAGAGGAACAAAATTTAAGCTGTTCTGCAAAACCTTGCTTGATCGTATTAACAAATAATCAGTATACAATGACATGTATATTCTAATGGAGATGGGTTGATTAATTTTGGAGTACATGTAAGTTTTGCTCAATACAATTTACTTGATTATTATTTATTTTGAATATACTTTTGAATAGTGTTCTATATAGACTCTTTAAAATGAATAAGTACCAGCCATGGTAGTTTGTGTTAGACGACTTGAAATGTCTAAAAATGAGTACGTAAAACGATATCCCGACCATTAATTTTGTTTTAACATATCTCCCCTATTCATGTCTATGGCGTTTATTTGTATTTTCCTTCAATGTGAACAAGTAAACCCTTTCGTTAAATTACGTTATTAGAAGTTATCAATTCCTGACAGTAAGAGTGTGTAACTTTGGGTGATTTATAGCAAAAAAATATATTCGCAGTTATTATCGCCATAAAAAAGGGGGGGAATAGTATAAAACAGAGATATCTAGCCCTCAGATATACTAAGAGAGTCAGTGTAGTAAGAGACTATGAGTTTGTCAATACATGCCTGATAGCTAAGATGAAAGAGAGAGATTTAACTCAAGATTAGATAAAGAAAGTTGTAGATCCAGATAGCACTATATAAGGAAGCCCCTGCGAGTGTTGTGGGGGAGTTACATTAACTAATGATCTTAAAAAATTTAGATTAAAATGAGATTTGTGAATAGCATTCATAAACCATATAATTATAATGCTATTAAAATTAATTTGATCTAAACAACAACAATAGGTAATGAAATAATCCGTGTGTAATTAATTAAATTTATCACCAAATCATACTCATTAGTATGTTTAGAAAACTATTATATGATGACGAGGATTAATAACTCAGGAAGCTTGTGAATATTAAACAGATCTCATAAAATTAAGTTATACATTCGATTGCAAAGGTGTAGAATGAAATCTCAGGCTATTGTGACTTTGCCCACGCCACTATTATAAATTTATAATTATTTCAAAAGGTTTGTTAAATAGCGATATTAACAGTAAAATAGTTAAACAATTCCAGTTTTTCTTAAAACATGGCAAATGTACAAGTTTATTTACCATCATTAATTAGTTAATAATTGTTTTTAATTAATGTTAGTTTGATATGAAATAAAACTTAAACAAAAGGTTCATTTGAATACGAGTATATCTTTAAATAGGTATTTAATTTAAGAAAAGATTGTTTCGCCAAAAAGATATTTAATGTAACGGTATACGAAATCTAGAACATTGAAAGGCTTACTCCAAACAAAAGTAATTTGCTTAAGGCTTGAAACTAGATTAAACTCTAAATCTGATGTAAGGCACCAACGAAAGTGTGAAATTGGATAAGGAAGCCTGGAGTCTTACCAGGGCTTTCTTTGTTATAAGAAATTTTAATTAATTTTCTAATTTTCGAAAGTGTATTATTCTCCAATCAATCAACTTTATTACGTAGATTTTGGCTCCCTTTACAATATTACTTGTCGACAAAGTATATAAACTTAAATTTTTTTCTCGCCTCTTCTAATTAAGTTTAATATTTATTTGATATTCTCTTTCTTTTTTTACTTTAAAGTTAAATTTGTAATTGTAGTTCAAACAATAAAAATATTCACTCATTTAAGAACATAATCCAAACTAAACACACACACACACACACACACACACACACACACACATATATATATATATATATATATATATATATATATATATATATATATATATTCTATATACAAAAAAAAGAGGTGAAAAATATTTAATTTATACCTATTCTTATTTATTGTTGGGAAAATAAATAATTACATATAATTAATTAAATGAAAGGGAAAAAAACACGATTAGTACTATAGACTTCTCTCTAATGGAAACACAGCACACGAGACCATGAAATATACACCGATCCTACAAATAACTATAATAATTAGTCACCACTTTTAGCTCGTTCTGTGATAAGTAGTAGTAAAAACTCCCAAGGCTATATTTGGTAACTGCTTCGAGATTGTACGATGACAACAATTTGGTTCAATCGATATTATTACTTCTCCGTATAGGCCTATCGTAGTATAGATAAAGTTATGTGAAGCGTCAAATATCTAATTCGAGTTTCTTGGAGATTTAACCGTTTTGAGGTCCCCAAAGTTACAAAAGTGTTATTTCGTTTGTTTTAATGATGTTTGCCTGTCTGTCTATCTAGTTGTCTGTCATGTGTATTGTGTTCTACAGTCCAAATGTCCTACAACGAAAAAACTTAACTTTCTGTGAGCTATACCGTACGTTTCCCCTGTTCTTATTTCCCCTACTCCCCAATCCTGAAGTTTGTTCGCCCAGGATCCGTTTCCGCGTAACAAAGAACTAATTAATCAATCCCTTGGAAGTGTAGGCTTCTGTATTTTGTTTGGCCTGGATTGAATAACCCCTTCAACAGTTTAGGTTACTCCAAATTGCCGGTACCCCTTCTTTTTATTTACTACTTTTATTTACTACTTTTTATTTACTCCAGTTATTATATTTAATTTACCCTTATGCTCAGGGAGAACACGATTTACTTTTTTATCTTTTTTACCCCTAGGGAGCGAGTTCTTGAGAATACCTTGTAAATACACTATATCTTACCCTTATTCAAAAATATTATCTGTAAACATAACAAAGATGTGTGGATAATTATGAAAGACTACACATTGTTTTTTGATATTAATAAATGAAAACTTGTTTATTTTATTTTTGTCAAAGAAACTAAAAAATCAAATTTTTTAACGAACAAAAGATTATTTAAAAAAGAAAATTACTTATATATATATATATATATATATATATATATATATTCTCTTATAACTTATTACGTTATTACTTTTATCTATAGATAGCAGATAGGCAATTTCTTTAATTTAAAGGAAAATTTTACATTTTATATTACTACGTTAACAATGAATTTTCTCTTATTAATCTCTGAACAATAATTTCTAAGTTCTAAATCTAATTAGTTGTTCAGGATTATTATACTAACATTATTATACTAATCATGAAAAAGAAATATCCACACACAAGTATTAAATCTTAACCTAAACATTTTTTATCTGATTATATTAAATTTATATCCCAGGAAAATCAGTTCCTGCGGCGTGTTAATTTTCATTACCGCTGGATGTTTAAGATTTTCCACTCTTTCGGAACTCACTGCCGTTCGCTAATTAAACATTTCACTTCTAACTTCGATTTATTTCCTTTAAGATTTTATCTTTAGCACTGACAAATAAACATTTTAACTTTATAATAAATTTTTCGAGATAGCTTCTTCGAGATTTTTCACATTAACCTTACCACTCTTTAAATGAAATTTTTAAGAGAGACTTCGGACATAGTAACCCCTTACACTTCTTCAATTGATTTTTTTTCCCAGACTTTTTAAAGGTTTTTAAATTTTAACTTTATCCATTTCCACACAAAGGTGTGAAAACCATATCTTTTCTATTTTACTCAACTTTTTACCTTTTACGTTATTTACTTGTTAAACTTTAATCTTTTAATTATCCTATACTCAAAATTTACATTTATTTACGTTTTATTTAACTTCAAAATTATTTCATATCCTCTAACTTTTTAAATATTAACTTTTTCAAAATTTGTCCAGAAATATTTTATTCTTAGAATTATTTATTAATCACAGATAAACCAAGGTTTTTTGATTTTGAGTGATTTTCAAAATTTTTAATTCTTCTTTAAATCTGCCTCAGCGCTAGTTAGTTTTTATGAAATAACCGTAACTGATCTGTATTGCGTACAATTTATACTACAATTACACATCCTTTATTATTATTATTTCATATTTTCATAATTCATCAAATACGAATTTTTTATTCAAAATCAACCGACATACGATTTTACTGTTAAAACGGGTAGGTGAAAGTTGACTTTAGACCGAGTCATACGTCAGTTTCACCGACTCGCCCTGAGCTGCAAAACTGGTTATAATTCAGTCAAACCTTGTATTAGGATTAAATTTTGATTTTTCTCATAATTTTGACCAAAATATAATCCCATACAACGAATTACCGTTGTAGTCCTTATCGGTTTAATATATATATATATATATATATATATATATATATATATATATATATATATATATATATCAACATTTAAAAATATATAAATAATAATTTGGGTGTAGCTGTTATAAAGAAATAAACCACATAATTAATTACGATTTCCTTAAAATCAGCTCTAACTACTTTAATCAATTTTACTCCTGTAAAATTTAGAGACCTCAATAAATATTATTCGCCATGACTCCAAAACTCAGTTTGAGAATTATCACTAAAAACATGAAAATATCCGCAATGGAGTTGTTATAAAAGATGTGATTTCTCAACCGACTTCGATTAAATTTTAAGAAAAGATTAATGTCAAAATCGTGTGTGAAATCGCAACTAAAATAAATAACGGTTCAGGAATAACTGAAAAAATAATTATAACCCTTACCTCCCCGATTAAAAACTATATGTTAATAAAGTACATTTTAGGTAAATGTTCCAAGCAAGTTTAAGCATTTATTGAAAGTATGTATACAATTTCCAAAACGGCTTGAAAAATTATTTCATTCTAAAAGATAATACTGTTTGTTTAATTAACAACATTAGCCAATATAAGTAATATAATACATATCTCTTATAAATAATACTTTTCACTGAAACTAACTTCTAAATATAGTTAGCAGAATCAATTAAAATGTGATTGTGTTTTTAAGACAGGACTAGGTAAGCGCCATTTTGAAGACAGCGCCATGAGGGCGCTGATAAATTTTCTATATAAAAAAGAAAGATAATAATCTTTAAATAGCCATTAACTTAGAATTTTCTTTTCCCCAAGTTTTCTGAAATATTTATGATGGATGGATATCTCTGGTCCGAGAACAACTAAGGATCATTTATTATATTTCTTTTAATGGAACACATATTACACAAATGTGGTCAGACCTCACTGTGATTAATGAGGTATATTAGAAACAAGCCAGGATAACATTTTCATAAATGTTGTTTCTAGTTTGACTTTGACAAAGTATTGCAATAATGATATTGCTTTTCGACGTTATAGTTTAGTACAGCTTGGTTAACATTTTTATACTGTGTTTTTACATTACATTAATTTTCAGAGTAGGTAAGGAAGCAAAACAGAATTTAGTCTAAAAATATATTCCTTATATAGAAACAGTGGATTTTTTTTCACTGTAAATATTACACATAAAATAATACCCTCAATTTAAATCTTTAAATATATCGAACCAACAAGTCTTCTTTTTTTTTATTAATGGATAATATAACATTTTAGCTACGAATTATCAGGAGATATGAAAATATCCCAGCTTAAGCAGGAAATGGTGTGGTGCACAAATAATAACTTAACAATTTAAAATCAAAAATAGGAACAATATAAATATGTAAATAAATATGTTTCCGCAACGCGAGCACTACAATAAAGTATTCACTTTCTGATTTTAGACTTTTATAGTCAATAAAGGCCTATACTTTTCATCCATCTAAAACGTAAGCGATGTTATTATGACAAACAATATTTATGAAATAAAGAAATAATTTGAAATTAAAATCATTCCATGTGTTTTATTACTCTCGTGTTCCATTTTAATCTATTGTCTGTATAATATAACACAAAATGGCGTGCTATTTTCGAACTAATGGAAATTATAGTTATACGTGCTTCCACAAAAACGATAAGAATATTTTGTTATTGTTCAACATTCTCAGAAGTGACAAATGTTTTGTTTTACAATTCAAAAGTCTTATTATTATTAGACAAATTCTCCTCCCCCTTACATACACACGCGGGCGCGCACACCCACGCACACACTATATTTCTTAGCGAGTTACAGCTCATTTTAAACTGCAGTCGATATTTGAGAGTTAATACAAATAATGGAGACAAACTAAGAAAAGGTATTCAGCTTTGGAATCGACATACAAATGTTCTGATTGGTTTGATAGGAAACGAGAATGTTTCAAGAATATGGAAGCAAATAACTAACATTTAACAACTACAATTTAAGTTTTTTTAATTTATCATATAATCAGTTGATGAAATTGAAAATCCTTTGCGCATTTTACTTTGCAACACAAATTTTATGAAGAAAGAAGGTAAAAAATCCATATCGAGTGGCATTGTTGATATCATTTTAGAGATTAACTGACTCCAAAAAAGTTTTTTTTTTTTAATTATGTCTATCAAATCTCTCTCACTGTCTATTTAGTGATTGTCGTATGTACAGTGATCGATTTTAATTAAATTTGGTTTGGACAAACTTTCTCTATATCATCTTTAAAGTGTTTTACCAATGTGTAACCTATAATGACGCAAATGAAACGTAGAAGCCATTTCTCTAAAATATCCGATTCGTGAGTTATCGACTAAAACAACCAAAACAGTTCGACTAGTGGCTGTTTTAGAATTACCTATATTTTTAGAAATGACTCAACCAAATTCTACTAAAATTTTAATCAAATGTGATGATTATTATCACGTGTGCAAAATCGCAAGTAAATAATATTTGGATTCTGGAATATTTGTTATGTAACTTGATTCACCTAGATCGCAGTAATTAAAAACTAAATTTCTGATCACTTTGAATTGATTCTGACGAAATATTCATGGAACAAGCGAAACCAGTTTATGTCAATAAACTCTTTATTATTTAAATACCTATATAAATATATTTTTTCTAATAATATGGAATCAATGATTAATATTCATATTTGATTTATAACAACTAAACTATCATTTATGGTAAATATAAGTTTTTGTTCTATTTCATTTATTTTTTATTTAAAACAAAATTTTTTTTGTTTGTTTTTTTTATCAGTAATAATTATGAAGATATGTGAAATATTTTTGCACCAGTTATTAGATTTTAATGTAGTTGAAAAATATATTACAGGAAGATTTTTGACGTCTTACCACCTATATAATTAAAAAGGCGGAAAGAGATATGGATAATCTGATCTCGGGACAGTTTTTCACCTTTAGGGGACACCTTAGAATACCTATTTACACAATTCAAAAGCCACCTTTCCCCATCCCCGCCTGTCTCAAAAATGTGTATTGGCTTATGTAAAAGGTGTAGTAGACACATATTATGGCTTATGTCACCTGAAATTAATCATTTCTAAAAGTCTGAATTTCTGTTTGAAGAAAATAAAATCTTCCAACGCATCGTTTGCTAAGCTCAAAAATGTTATTTGTAAGTTCAATATTTAAGAATGGGCAAAGTCAACAGCATGTAATTGACAAGTTGTATCCCTTTCATGACAAGTAACACTTGAACTAAGAAATGTTTTGGTCACCTGCCAAATTTTGTGTGTCACCTTTCCTTATTTTTGAGAATTTGTTTTTCATTTAGTCCGAACATTCATTTCCAACAATTACGTAAATATTTTTTTCTTGTAATAACCCAATAATAATCGTATTGTTAATGATAAGAAGTCAGATAACATTCAAAACTAAACTATGGATTTACTAGCCTATTAACTCTTCAAATCACTAACTTAACAAAACTTTTTTTTTGTATAATAATTTGAGCCGAAAAAAATACCGTATATTATAAATATGAGAAATGCCTAAAAACTCCCAATAAAGGTCAACCTAAGCTACTCATGCAATAACATGATTTAATATTCAACATGATATACTCAAGCAACTTTTATTTTACCGATCTCAAAACGGCCTTTCACTATAATTCGTGTAATCACTGGAAACATTAAAGTGCATTTTCGGAATAACCAAGAATCTATTACAAGATAAAAATATAATTAATATTATTAAACAATATTATTTATGTAAATTTTATTATCTATTGTATTAGCCATTTTAAATAGTGAATTTTCAGGTCGTTGTTGAATAATTCGAAAGTTAATTTAAAACTTAACGAACCATCGAAAAAATAGAGTAAACTAACATATTGTATCATATACTCGTAAAACTTAATACAATTTAGCAACCTTTGTCATAGAAAAGTTAAAAACATAGTACAAAATAATGAATCTTTAGTGTCGAACTGATTACTGAGTAACCTTAAGTTATTTACTCTTTATTTTACCAAATATTTATTACATTCTCAAAATTCGTATTAGTAACTTACACCGGTGGATGTTAAAGATTATTAATTTAAAAGTTATTAAATGTCATCGCCCTTGTCTGTAACTTCAACCCGATGTCCGTTGAATTTTTATTTAAAAAAATTTTAAATGATTTTCTGTTTCTCCAGAAACTATATCTTGATGTGCCTTGAAGTTAGGTAACCTTTTATCAAAACTCATATCTCGCTCATTTCGTCGTCTTTGAAATAATAAACCATTTATATTATACATGTATTATAAATATAGGTATTATACAGTTGTTCATCAATACAATATCATTTCGACTTAAATCGGGTTTTCAGTTACAAATAATATAGCCTCTCAGTTTCTTACATTTATAATATACTTTTAATTAATACAATCCTCGTACTTTTATTATTCACCTTTTATAGTATACACCTTTTCTAATTCACCAAAACATCAACAGTTTAATATATTTTGAAAGACCTGATTTGTCTATAGAAAACGGTCATGTAAATTAACCGGTTTCAAAAACTAAAACTATGACAACAAACATGTAAAAATATTCCTAAACTGTAAAGTAATTATGGTCTTCACTTTTACATTTAAGTCATATTACAAATATATGTTCAATAAATACATTGTCTATGCATAGGTGAAAAATGAAAACAATGTCAATCACGTATAGTTTAGTATAAATCATTAAGTTGATTACATGAAATTATAGAAAGTACAACATAGAAACATAAAGCTAAAATAATGTTCCTTTTAATAAAGTTCAAATGAAAATAAAACAGTTCTGATAGAAAACAAATCAAAATAAAACAGTTCTCAAACATTTAGAAATGAAACCAAAATATAAAACTCAGGGAAGTAATCCCACGTCACTTATCTGTCTTGCATCATGATATCCAACGGCAATGTAGTAACATGGCACGGTGAGATGTATGAGTTATGTCGTATAGGGTCGGAACAGCTGATTACAGTTATAACTACTCGCTATTTGATATAAGCGTAATATCGAGTTTAACAATAGATTTTAATGTTCAACAAAATGTTTATAATCACGGCACATGTAGATAGTTCATAGTATTTTACTAAACACTATTTTAATAAATAGAAATGTCAGTGACCGACAACACGTACCGTACTTGTAGTTTTTAAACTTACAAAGTTAGATAGAGCAATGTTGCGGATAACCTTGCCAAACCTTTTAGTCTTGACTTACTACTCACTACTGGACTTCAACTTCAAACAAGCCCATAACAGTCCTTATTTTGCACAGCTTATCGTCGCTGTTTGTACAGTCTCTGTCAACCTTCAGACATAGATATTACTTATTAAAATAACAATTTATTTTTTACTTAAGATTAGGTTTTACAAAATTAATTAACTTGCATGAACATACAGCATTTTTAATTTACCCAAAGATCAAAATGGTAATAGTTGTTTTCTGAGTATAACAAACAACAATCAATATACGACCATAATATATATAAATTATATATAAAATAAGATATGTAAATTGCGGGAGAGGTCCAGCATTTTTGGAAAAAGACGTTTTTGGCCACCACTTTGGATAGAGTTGTTGTACCTTACTTTCCTTCATATCAAAATGTTAGTAGTCTAAGGACAAAAAATGGTGTATCACAAACCCTATGTTTACATTTTAAAATGTTGAGTTGGACGTTCCCACTCCTGAGGGTGGGGGTGACAGTTTGTAAAATTAGTTACTAATTATACAAAGACATTCTCAAAGTTTATTCTTACTACTTTCCGTTGTATAAAAGTTACGTAAGGGGTCCAATACTTTTGAAATTTAATCAAGGATCATCAATATTGATTTTAATTTGTAACTTTTATAAATTTGCCATTTAGACTAAATTTGTGTAGTTTATTTTGCAATTAAATTTTAGAAAGTTGTTACGTTCACCATTTAGTAAAATAATTAAATATATTTAATTATTTTCAAACAAACTTAATTAAAGAATGTTTAATTATAATGGATATGTATATACACAAGTTCAATACACTATACCTGTGGTGATTAAATTAAATACATTAGATGAAATCCAACTACTTAATAAATATCCAACTGAATATAATTACATACATATATTTAATTCATTAAAAGAGCATTCCATATATTTTTTACAAACTTAAACAGAAAATTTATAAGTAGTTCTACATCTCAAAACAATGTACCAAAGACTGTTTTATCAATACTCTGCCTTTGGTTGCAAAACGATGAGAATTTGATAAAAATGCAGAATGTGAGAACACAAGACTTGGAATTGCAATATTCATGGGTCGTTAGGTCATAATGTTAAAGGAAACAATGGTCTTCCCCCTTGGTTGCTTTTCATAGTGGCTTTTATCTCCTTGTGTAAATACATTAGTCTTAAATGAGCTAAAATTTTCATCCAAACAAAAGAAACAACTTACATTTAAAACCAAACATTTGTCAACTCCTTTCTATTTCCTCAAATATCTCTACCATACAGAATATTACGTAACAGAAAAAAAACCTGGTCGCTTTATGCAGATGTTTGTTTTGCAGCCCCCTGAGTTCAAAAGAATAGTCTTGGAAATTAATTTTGTATGTGCAGTGTTCTACAGCCCAAATTCGTGGGCCAATTTTGACCTAATTATGAATGTCATCATATAAACTTTTCCAATTTCTGGAGAAGTGTCCATAATGTTGGTTCATGAGTTAACCGCCAGTGCGCTTAACAAAAAAAAGTATTTTTTTAGAAAATCCACTACACATATTTCCTTATTTTTTTTGTAAAATTTAAAGATTAATGACAAACACTATTATGCATTTTAATTGTAATTTTGCAAAATTGCAAGTAAAATTACGGTTTAGGAACAACTATTGCTAAAACCAAAATGAAACTTGTCCGCAGTCATTAAAACGCTCGTTTCTACAGAAATGCAATTTAAGCTCAGGGTATGTTTACGAGAAAATAAGATGATTTTATGTGTTTATAGCCTAAATCGTAAAAGGTTTATGCCATTATTTAGGTATATAAATACTTTTTCAAAGAAGAAATACATGGAATATTTTCATTTTTCGATTGACAAGTTCCGAACTTATATTTTTCGTAATAACTACTTTTAATTGGTTCTTATTTGGTCCTGGGAATGAGTTAGTGAGATATTTTGTAAAATATTTTTATACTATTATATATATATATATATATTAGATCATTAAAGTGAGATATATATTGAGTGTACTCTCGTAATAGGTATAGTATAAATCCATTTTTATTAGTTCTTTATTTTGTCTAATACTTTACACACATTACAGGCGCAAACATACCTGAATACTTGTTTGATTTGTAATGGATTATTCAACTCTATATTCTAGATTATCTTTACTTAAGATTCTAAAATGGTTAGAAATATATCCAAAGCTGGTAAATATTTTCTTCATCATACACTTATATCAATTTGTTAGTTTCTTATATTTAAATTTCTCAAATAATGATCTATTAATTTTTATTTTTTATAAATATTAATACACCCATTATGTTAGAATATTACCCAATTATTTACAGATTATTAGAAAGTCCTTTCTTGATTGAAGATTTATTTTAGAATACACAAACATATATGCCACCTATACACAACTATATGGTTATTTGGTTGTTGTAAACAGAAATATTGTGAACAACTGAGAAGTCCAGAATTTCCATTCAAGCATATTTTAGGATATGCATTTACACATATGATAATAATTACAAATTCTTTAAATGGGCATTTATTTCAAATAGTAGTACTTTTTCTTTTTTTTATAATTTAATTTATTACTATCTTTTATAACTTCACAGAATGACTCCTCTAATAGTTTAGGCATCTTTATATTAAGGCGACCATTAATTTATATACTGTATTAACTAACGAGAAGCAAAAAAAAAGTTCATTTTACTTGTAAAAGAAAACCCACATCCTTTATATCAAAGATAAGATGTTAGAAATATTTCAGACCAAAACAATTAAATGTGTTATACATGTTTAATATAATTATATATATCAGAAAATAAACAGTAGTTATAAATAAATTTAACATTCCGAATTCTTTTCGAAACTAGTTCAAATTACATCGAATTTTTTATGTTTTCGTTCATCAAAGTGTACAAACCCACCTAAAGTGAAGAAATTGTGTATTTGCAGGTGTAAAGTTTCTCACAATTCAAGTTTATCTGTGAACAAAAACCTTCACAAAAACGATATTTCGATCTCCGAATTCTATTTTCTTTCCATCAACATACACAAGTTGTATCCATATAAGTAAACATTCTAAATATACGTCTCTAAAACAAAGGTTACAATAATTTGTCATTGACAATATTTTTTAAATATGAAGTTCTGTATTTCGAGATATAATTATTCCTTTTTACATAAAGTAGATAATGCTTCTACTGGCATTCTAAATTCAAAATTTGTATTAACATTTTAAAAGTCCATAATTTAAAAGGATAAAGTTCTTGATTCTACTCTCACTATGGTTTTTTTTGAAATTTTTATCTTGACACTGAAAAAAAATTATTTGTTGTGTTTTTACGTACATACATTTTCCTATATAACTTTACGTTAATTGGAAATATTAATGAATGAATTATATATATTTATTTACTTAATAATAATGTAAAATGAAATTTCGTTGATTTTAAATATTACTGCTTTTTCAGATTATTGAATCCTTCATTTTAAATTGGTTAACAAACTTCTGTGTACATAAATCACTAGAGCACTGTGGTGATTGTATATGAACAAGGAAAAACCCCAAACCACAAAATAACACAACTACACAAAACTGTATAATGCGTTTATATTAAACTTCTGTTTATCACTAGTATGATACTACAAATGTTTTAATTTTTTCATATTAATAAATGAAGCCAACTTCAATGAGTGTATTTGTTTAGACAAAAATTATTTATCTGTAAACTGTAAACCCAACTTCATTTTAAGGACACAGAGTTATAAAATTTGCATATTTAATAAGTTAAATATCTCATTATTTTGAATTTAAACTCTATTTTGCTTATAACCCATAAAATAAAAATGTTTTCTATAATACAAATTTCGAATTATTTCAAAAATGGATCTAACCACATTGACTTTCTGATCTGTCGTATAATTCTGTTTTCTTTTCATCAAAGTCTACAAGTCCTCTACAATAAAATTGAGGAAGATGTGTTTTTGCAGGTGCAAAGTTTCTCACTTTTGAAGTTTTGTTTCTTGTGTTTATCTATGATAAAATGCTTTTGGCTAAAAACATGTTGGATTACATTGCCTTTTTATTTCAGTTAATAATTAATTTTTAATGATAATTAAAACCTTGTTTACTAATAATTTATTTTCAGTCATTATTAATATGAAGACTTTATCAGCTAATGCAAATAACAAAATAATGTTTGATTCTGTAATTTATATCCGTCATTGTGAACTAGAAATAATAAAAATTGTATATTTTGCATATACCCGCTATATTACACTTATAAATTAATAAGCCTACTATACAATACAATTTGAGGTATTTCATAAGTGTTATCGCAATTTTCAAACCATCCGATTTTTTTTTTAATGTTAAAAATACCAACCGAAGTTTGACTTACGAAACCTACATTTTATAGCAATAATTAATTTTGAAGTATCTAATTCAGTTTAGTTAATAACTACGGATCGATAAAATGGTTTGGCACTTACTATTAGATGCCTTTAAGCATTGAATTTGTACCTACGTAAAAGAGTAGTATAAGATAATTTGAGAGTTCCATATTTGTAATTTGTTCAGAGTGTGGTAGTGTGGTATGACTTGAAGCTTGCAATGAGGCATGCTGACGTTGAATTTACCAGAAGCCGATCGTTATAATGGAACAATATAGTCCCAGATTCCTACACTTCAAACTTTACCAATGAAGATCAATGCTTTACCCTTGTCATAAAAAATAATAAAATACTTATTATAAACGATATCATACTTCGGAAATTTTAATTAAGAAAATTGTCACCTTGATACATCACATGTGTCATGTTATATTGAGCAGTGGGCAAATTAAAACCACATAAATAAAACTTCATTATTTCCTCAACCGGAAACAATATAGCACTGAACTTCCTGCAATTATTCAGATATAGTTTAAACCTAAATAATTTCCCCCTTAAATAAAATACTCCCAGGCAATTCCAATACAAAAAATAACCCTCAGTGGGGACAAGACGAATGGGCACATTTTAGAACACTGTTAGATACTCTCGTATACTAATTTTTTAGTACACAAGCATTCAAATGAAGGAGGAATTACGTAATATGTGTCTGTAATTATCAACTGGTACATTGCCAAGGCAACGAAGGACATCTCTTTGATAGATGACTTTAAAACCAGCTAAGGTATGATATCATTTGTATCATTTGCCATTTGGCATGAATTATGTATTTAAAAATAAATATTAATTTGTCTACATGACTGAATATATATATATATATATATATATATATATATATATATATATAACATGAGCAATCCATCATTTGAATATAAACTATTTATAAACAGAAAAGGTGATTAGCG